>UFQX01000692.1:168491-214585 GCA_900497675.1 Arapaima gigas
GGGGGGGGGGGGGGGGGGGGGGGGGGGGGTTTGACAGCAGTCAAAATGTGGTTTGGTCACACGCCATTGCTATATCCTGTGTGTCCACCAGGAGGAACCGTCTCACCTATTTTGTGGAAGAGCTCAGGCAGCTGGACCTCTACCTTCTCCCGCTGGAACATGTGATACTCGGCCTGCTCGCAGATCGGGGGGATCAGGTTGAACTGCCGTGCCACCGAGTACGCCTCCTGCAGGACATGTGGACAACAGCAGCTGAACGCCATTGAGTTAGACTGAAATTTTAATCTAAAATGTTTAACATTAGTCCCATTGTAATATGTGCGCCTCACTAACTAGAGCCATGGTACTTAAGGCATTTTTATGTAAATAACTCATCCATCCAACCACCACTGAGTCAATCCCAAACTCACAGGGTGTGAGGCAAGGTACACAGCTGCATGCCACTATCATACGGCAATTGTGTACACACACACACACACACACACTTACCACCAGTTCACCTGAAACACACATCTTTGGACTGTGAGGGGATGCCCACACAGACACATCCTTACCATGATCTCCATAGCGCTCCAGCGAGACGTGCCCCAGTACATGGCCATCCCCTGGTTGATCACATGGGTCATCGCCCGCACCGTCTCTGCCAATCAAACGCAGCCGTTAGGAGGATGGGCGGGGACAGGCGGGGACAGGCGGGGACAGGCGGGGACATACTGAGTGAACATGGTGAAAAACAGGGTAACGGAATCAAACGGCAGGATGGCAACGAATGGAAATGCAGAATTATGAAACAAAAACAGAGGGCGAATTTAAATTAAGAACATGCAGCGTGAGAGAAATGACCCAGATGGACAGGTCCGGCTGAAGGGCACAAAAGAACGGGAACCCACACCACTACGTTCTAACACACCACAAGGAGCACCTTCTAGAAGCTTCTACATTCACTCCACTGACCAGGGCACGATCACTACACTGAAATGTGTGTAACGGTGCAGCATCCTAAGCGCTGTGTGTATCTGAAGAGAGGAGCCCTTTCTGCCAGGCCGCACACACCCCACAGCAGGTTCAACTGCCTCTGCTAAAACAGGGGTTCGAGAGGACAAAAAAACTCCCTTTAATGAAACAAACCCAAGATGATGGTGCATGATGATGTGGGGGAGAAGCGAACGCTGGAGAAACAGGCTTTTGCACACAAGGGAAGTGCGGTTTTAAATGTGATTTTAAAAATGCTGTCAATCAAACGCATTAAAACAACAAGGCTGAAAACATGCAACAACAAACAAATGCAAACGTGTCAGAAGAGTAATGTTGAGTATTCACAAACCTTTCATCTAACAGCATAACAGTGAAATAGAGTAAAACGATATACAACTTTTTTTCAATTCTGCCCTGGCCATTTAAAAGACAATGCAGTATGATCCCGTCCCCAGACCCCCCGTGCACTGCAGCCGTGATACAGATTTGTGAATTTTTTTTTTTTTTTTTGCGCAGTCATACACGCACAAAAGAAGAAAGAAAGAGAGAAACAAACAACAAAAACCACAGGTAGGTCAATGGTTTGTAGAGCAGAAGGATGCAAAGAACGGGGCAAAGCTTTTTCGCACATTATCAAGACACGTTCAGAGCAGCAGGAAGGGGGCCGCTCCCTCGTCGGCCATCGGGAGGAAACAAAACAGTAAGGGCAGCGTTCAAACAAGGAAGGTGTTAAGGGAGAAGTGAAAAGACACCGGGTGTGTACTGTGCTCACATCCCTCGCTGTTACTTTCCTAGGACTTTGCTAGAATCTGTGCCCTCTTTGTCTTGGCCCCTCAGCCATGCGCTAACCAAGGCGAGGTCATGACAGCCTGGACCTCACATACACCTTTGCCCAAGATGTCTGTTATTCAACCTTACAGTGATTTACCCATTCATGCAGCAGGGAATATTCTTCTGTTTCATTTCAGAGTAACTCGATTGAGGACATTAATGTGAGAAGTGGGATTTGAACCAAAAACCTTCTGGCTGCAGGGCAACAGCACTACATACTCCTCCTACATAAAGGCTTACCTCATTATGCCGCCCACATCTGTCTGGCAAGAGGTGAGGTTGCCAACTTATCGTGGGTATATCAGTATGGTGTGAGGAAGATGATCCACAACTTGTACAGTACATATAGTTATTTGCATATAAATATCAAGCATGTCACCTACTGAATGCCGGACAACAATCTGACTGAAGTGTTCACTAAACAACTGTGCGACTGTGTGAACAGTTGCGTGTTTTTGAAGGGTTACTCCTGTACACAGATAGACACAGATCTCCCTCTTCTCTTCCGCACTCAGACAAAACAGCAATTTGTCATTTTGCTTCAAAATGATAAGAAACAAGATGGAGCTGCATTTAACGCTGCGGATAGAGTGGACCAAACACGACTGAAGGAGACTTGAGCAGCAGCGGGTGGAGGTGGGCGGCTGGAAGACATCAGCTTACATCATACGGTTAGTGTGGCATTAGAGGTCTTTGTTAGCTGAGTGGTGCCATAACGGGATAGAATTACACAGGCGGTCACACATTCCATGCGTGGTGAGGTGGCAGCTTTTCAGGGGGCACTGCATGATGGGAAATGCATTCTTCCACAGCATGTGGTGAGATGTGAGTTTGGTAAGATAACAGGGAGTGAGACAACAGGGTAAGACTGTACATATAAAGTGCATTTTATGTACCAGTGTATGTAATATAGAATTCCACTTTCCAGTTACCCAAACACCCCATTATTTACCCAGTAAATATCGGACTTCACATATAAATAAAGTGATGCACCTATTCATTTAAAACTCATAAAAACCTTTAAACAGCTCATGAGCTATGCCTTGGAGGGGGGTAAGTGAGCTAAAGGAGGAGCGCGAGCGAGAACAAGAAAGCGGTTAAGGAACTGCCTGGATTCACAGTCATTTGGCAAATGCCGTCTGTCCAATTACACAGAGAGGAACGTTCAGGGTCTTTGTGCCTCGAACCCTAAACATCCCCTCGTGGGGATGGGGCTAAACAGGGAGAATACAGTACAATGCAGGAACTCGAGGACAACAGTAAGAGGCAAGATCAACAGATGATGACTGGAAGAAATGAAAGGAATGGTCAAACATGAACTGGATGACTTTTTTGCCCCCAAGTTTTGCTTGCAAGATACAGGCAGGTTAGGATTTTCACAGATCCATAAAATATGGCCCAGTGGGGGTTGTGTTTCAGTAGGAAATGGAGCATTTTATGGATTTCGAGTTTTTTCCCATGTGAGCAGAAGGGCTGTAGAAGGGCCGGCGGCCACGAAACGCCCCCCTACTCCCCGAGGAGGGGGGAGGGCTGCTAGCACTCGAACTAAGGCTACCATGTACCTTCTATGATGAATGGTCTTGACTTTGACGTGTTAAATGGATCTCCTGGTGACATAAAAAAACAAAGATTGTGAAAAAGAAAAGAGTTGGCATCTGTAAATGGAATGACATCACTGGGGACAGCAGCCACTGCATGATAGGTGAGATCACACTGGGAGTCTTAGGGCTTTGACCACACATAACACTGGGTCCCTAATGTACAGAATAGTCAACACAGCACAACATTTTTCACTACAATGCCTGGTGCGTTTGTACTCCATGGTGTCCTCAATGGCATATCAATGTACATATTTTTTCACAACTATAAGACAATTTCAACACTAGTTACTAGTACTAAAACTAGTGAAGATAACAAATAAGACCTGTCAAGAGTACAGTAACATACTCTCACGGGTCTACACTTGTTGCATTGTTTCATTTATGTTTAGCTGACACTTTTCTCCAAAGTGACTCAGGCTTAAGTGAGTTGCAGTGATTTACTCCTGTACACAGCCGGGACTGGGACAGGAACTGGAACAGTTTTAGGATATTTGCTCAGTTGTACAGCAGCAGGAGGTGGGATTTAAACCCTTTTGAGTGCAAACCGGCAGCTCCAACCACTTTGCCCAGTCTACACTGATATTCACACTTTTAAGCATGACTTACAAATGTAATACATGATCAATTATACCGAATACAGCGACATTTATTCACCGTTTCACGTATTTCCAGTATTATGCACAACACCAGGAGCCCTCTGGGGACCTGTGGTCATAAGTGAAATCCCACAATTCCTGGGGCCAGTGAGTACATCTCTTGCCACTAAATTATACTGTTGAGTCATGTGTTACTTTTTATGGGGCAGCTTTTGGTTCAGTGGCTAAGGAACTGCATGAATCCCTAGAGGGGGGCTGCTGCTGGACCTAGCTCTGGGACTTTGACAGTGTTTTCAAACGTGTTTCCTGCATGAGTGACGAGTGGGATGCAGGACTTGAGCGGATTGGACGGGGTAGCGAGGGGGGGACAGAGACGCACTGGGCCCCGGTGTGCACCGAAAGTCAGGGAGGGAGGGTGTGTCCTGTCAGACCCTCCAACATGTTGTATATATTTAGCGTGAATGAAGAAGGATGCTCAGGTGGCCTGAGGGGCAGCTGAAGACTCACCCTCCATGGGCGTGTTGGGATCCGGCCTGTTGGCAAACACCACATCCACGTACTCCAGCTGTAGCCGCTCCAGGGAAGCCTTGAGCCCTGCATGATGGACACAAGACCTAAGTTTCAGGACCAAGGCAAGTTTCAATGTATTGCAGCAGTAGGGTGAGAGGAGCCTTCCCATCATTAATGCCTTGCAACGATTTCTTTCTAATATGTTAAGACCTGTTTTAATGTTTTTTAGCGTTATTTACTGTTGCGTTACAAAGACGGGATGTTTATTCTGTTTATTTACAAGATTTAGGTGGCCACCGTAAGTTTGTGTCCTGTTGCATTTCACGACCTCCCACAAATCCATTAGAAATAAAAATAGGTGTTAATATCTGTTCTCTGGAAGAATATGGCATGAAAAAATGTTTTAAAAATTGCCTGCAGCCACTGCAGTACAGCTATTCTTACAAACTAAACTGAGATGGGGAGTTGGTGCCCTATACAAAAAGTTTGTTTGCTAAATTGCACTTTGGAAGAAAATGCCTGTTAAAAAATTAAATACCAAATTGAATTTAAATGTAAATACAAATGTCTGCTCCATGGGATCAGAGGCAACAGTTGGTTTTTTTTTTTCAGATCAAGCAGAACAATACAGCAGGCTGTCTCTCTTGTCTATTCAGCAAATCGTGGACCCCTGGTGAGTGTGTCAATGTTAGGACAACTTACCCTCTATTATATGCTTTCTGGACAAACCCCTCTCTGTTTCCGCTCTAAAAAGTAAAAATATTCCATTACTCCGTAGGGCTGTGACAACATGAGGCTGACACAGACATGAACACATTCCATAAGATAGTGAAGTATGGCTGAGCAAAACAGTAGAACATGCAGAAGAAGTGAGCAGCTCTGAGATGTGTGATTTGTATATGGGGGGGGTGGATTCTTTCAGAGCTGTTTTTTGTGCAATTAGGAGGTAAAGGGAGCACTCCAATACATCAAAGAGGGTCCTCCTCTGGGACCACCGGGGGCCTTTAATGGGCTTCTGGTGAAAGAGCATTCACCATGGGTGCCCCCTCCCACCGCTCATCTGCAGGAAATTATTACCCCACCTCCCAGGGTGGTGCTTTAATTAGGGGACTAGTGGGGGGCTGGGGAGGGGGAGCGGGATAGGGATGAATGTTCAGCTAAATAGGATGATTCATTTGTCCTCCAGTCAGGTCACAGTGCCCCCTGTTGTCTGTTTAGCCTATTAAGGGGAATCCTTGTGTCACACTGAGGGGAGGGATTGCCCCCTCCCTCAGTGGCCTTTTCCTCAGATATGGGCTTCATACTTTCCACCCCAGAAGATCTTTGTGGTGATGACCAAGCTGGATCGCCTGTGGAAGACAAGAAAGGAAGGTAATAAAAACGCCAGGGCCAGGGTCACCCATTCAAACAGTTGGCCTGTGCAAACGCTATTTATTATGAGATGAATTATATTATTAATAGTGGTATAACATAATATTAAAATAACTATAATAATGATGATAAGATGAAACATCCCAATGACACTTTTCTGATGTCATTGTTAAATATAAGACCATATAATGTCATATTGTTTATATGTCTAAATAAGCACAAAGGCACTTATTTAACAAAACACCTTTCAACAAGCACTGCCTCAAAAATATACCAAAGAGGTGTTATGCAGCAGGTACGGGAGGGTATTGGTTAGCAACCTGGGATGGTACCCAAACTACAGATCGAGAACTGCTGTTATACTCTTTTTAATAGGATTCATTTGCTGACAGTTATGCTGAATTGTGCATTTTACAATTCTTACAAACACAGTGCCTAATTAAAATGTATCTTTCAGACACAAAAACTATGTTCCTCAAGAACAGCCTTTCATTTCTGAAGGAGAGCACTCCACCCGAACGGCACTGGTTAATAATACCTGGCTGTATAAACAGTAACACTTCGCTGTAAGCTTTCCGTTGTTGTGGCTAATGAGTCGGCTACCAAAAATGGCAGTTTTGTTTTTATAAGAATCGCAAATTGAAACCCTTCTGCCACCCAAATAGAAGTAGTGGAGTCTGGCAATGGCGGAGGCAGCAGTGGAACTCTGGAGACTTCAGCTAATCCCCAAATGGTGCTTCACTACATCCTCTGCTTTCTTCCCCAGGGTGTTGATACACCCTATCTCTCAGTAACTTGTCAACAGTCAACAACTTGCCCTGACACTAGCTGCTTTACATACACGAGTGTTGGAAATACAAACAAGCCAGCAATGGGGACATTTGCTGTGTGTGTGTGTGTGTGTGTGTGTGTGTGTACACATAAAGAGAGAGTACAGTCTGACCATGAGAGAGGTAGGCAACATCCTAATGAGTTAACCAACACCAACAACAATGTTTTAACCCTCATTTATCTGATGCCTTTACTTAAAGTCACTTACAATGATATTCTTGTATTGTAAGCATCTTACATTGATTTACCCACTTAAATTGCAAAATAATTCACTTCAGGATAAGGTCCTTAATCAAAGGTGCGAGAGCAGGATAAGGAATTCAGACCAGGAACTTTGTTATTATAATAATAATAATAATAATAATAATAATAATAATAATAATAATAATACCTCCATCCTTTCTTCTTTATTATGGTCCCCAAGACAACCTCAGCCCTGAAAAAGGAATAAGTTATGTGGTAAAAACTACATGGTTTAAAATATACTGATAAAAATGCATAAAAATCTTTTTACGTGTAAGCAGGAAGCATTTTAAGGAATGATCCTCAATGTATTTGTTACATTTCTCCACAGTTTTGAGAAGAAACGCACCTGCAGCAGATATTAGATATTATTTATTTGTTATTGGGGGTAAATTTTCTTTTCTCCTTAAAGCCGTCGACGGAAGGTTGCAGCAGATGAAGAGAGGGGAAAGCCGGAGTCTAAAGGCAGATGTTGTGTCTCTGGCCTCGGGATTAATTGTGTTCTTCATGAATGGGCTCCGTGTCCCTCCTTTGAAGGAAACACACAGACCTTTCGACTACCTTCCCCGTCTCTCATTCTGGAGGTAATTTTCTATAGTAAAGTTTACACACACGTCAGCAAGGTGTGCAAAGCCCGTGCCCAACAGGGGACGCATAGGGACACCCTGGCTGTGGGAAAACCCTTATATTCAGCACAAGCCTCCCGTGCCAAACTGAAACAAGAACCTGAATAACCCACTTTGATCCTATCGAGGAATTCACACACTTTATTGCTCTTTAAGTAACTAAAAATGTGCACCCCCACAAAAACACATTAAAAAAAATTATCTGACACCTTTGTCCAAAGTAACTTATGATGCTACATTTATACACTGAGTGATTTTTAACTATTTCCCCATTTTAACAGTAAGGGAATTTCTACTACATTAACAGAGGGTAAATATCTGGATCAAGGGGACTGCAGAAGAACTGGGGTTTCAAACCCAGCTGCTTCAGTTCTACGGCAACAGCACTAACCATTGCACCACCCACTGTCCACCAAAATCTGAAAAAAAAGGCTTTCCATGGGAGCCAAAAAAGCATCGGTGACATTTCAGAGCGAGGCCTCATCTCATCGTTCTTACAGCAAGATTCCCCAAAGATGTTTGGAACCCAACCATGCGCTGTGGCCGTGAAAGAGCATATGATCACGCTCAGTGCTCACACTAAAGCAGAGACTGCGTACCTCGAAGCACTTAGATTTAAAGAGCTCACATCATGGAAAACAGCCTCACAGGAAAAAAAAAAAAAACCTAAATCTTTACATAAGTTATAAAGGCCCGGGGTGCTTTTTCGGAAACAACTAGAACCAACAGCCTTCAGGTTACGAGTTTGTTTTCTCAACCACTGATCTGCACGATTCAGCACAGCATATAAGCTAGGCATAAATTTGCATATATATAGAACATATAAAATCTGGCAAACAGCAAAGTGAGCATATGCCAGATATACTTGGAAGATCAATAAACAGAGGAAAAGACGAACAAGGCCGGATCCAAACACACACACACGCCACGTGCTGCACTGGGATCTGTTCGCTGTAATGAACGTCACGTTTCCCACAGCACTAAGCAGATGCTTGCTATCTGGGCCAGCCAGGGGGTGCCTTGCATAAATAATCCTGGTAATTATAACAGAATCTCATCTAACACTCGGCTTACCCTTATGCCCTCAAAGAACCCAACAATAGATGGGGAGAGAGAGAAAAGACCAATTCTTACATAACTTTAGATGGTCACGGTCTGCGCTGAAAAACATGACAGCTGACACAGACATGAAGAATATACATTTTCCACTTAAAAATACGGAGGAAAATGTTCCGGCAACTCTTCTACTGCAAAGCTACAGTGAAATTTCTCACACTGAGTGCATTCTCCTTCATCGTGGTCCTTGAGGTGATGTCTACAAAGTCAAGGTCTCCCATGATGAGCTTTCAAAATTCTTGTACAAGCTGCTCTTCTTAGTTCCTAATGTTTCCTCCTACAGCTGCTTTCCTTCTGAATGCAGGAATTCAGGAAAAGCCCTCTTTGGTCCTATGTACCATGTTTTACATTATATACTGTGATGGATCAAATCAAGCCAGAACTCTCAATGGAAACAACACCAATGAGTCTTGAGTCATCATACTTGGGACACATCATGAGAAGATTTGTTTCTCTCAATAACACGGCAACGCTTGAGAAAGCTGAAGTAAAAAGCTGAGGGCAGCAAGCAACTGGATGGATGGACTAGAACACAGTGCCAGCAGACACACTTTTTCAACACCAAGGGCACAAGAGGAAGACACTCTATATTTGGCCTTCAACAGTAGATGTCAACACAACAACACTTAACCAGAACCATGTTAAACATTAAAAAAAAAAATTGTAGCGGTTTCACATAAGTTTATTTTATCTTGATAATCCTTCGTGTTTATATTCATAACTCTTCAAAGGTACCATATCCACTCTACATAATTCATTAAGAAAGTTAAATGTTGGTTTCTCAAACATACTTCATATTACTTAATATGTAGAAATGACACAAAGATCGGCCCTCATATTCAGTGGTGCTCATTTATCAGATCCAACCGGGATAAAGCTCGAGGGAACAGGAGTAGATTCTAGGATCACCTGGTGATGTTAATCTTCATGTGCTCTGAAACATAGTTTAACAAAAAATGAGGCAAGGGATGTGTTAGGAAAAGTCAGCATTAGTTTAGTTTTGGGGTGCACTCACTTTCCAGCAGCGTAGACCTCTGCTGTGTCAAAAAGGTTGATCCCATTCTCGTAAGCCAGTGTCATCAGCTGTTCAGCCGTCTAGGAGAGGGTGAGAGGGACCATCTCAGGAAGGGTAACTCAGCTTTGGTGGTGACCTGGGCTTGCTACACTTTCATAGGAACATAGATATGCATTTTCAATGCAGCATCCTCAGTTCCTCTACATATCTAAGTCACTTAGTAATGGCATATCGACCATGACTGGAGAAGACGGAGCCATTCGTATTTCCCAGATGAACAAGAAGCAGCAGGTTCTCCACCACAGATGAAGAAGAGGGAACCATCCCTCCATCATGGCTGCAGAAGAAGCAGCCTTTTCTTATTCCTTACACTTAATGCATCTTTTGAGTAGATTTTAACACTGCCTGCAGAACCACAGACATTACAGTGTAAAAAAAAAAAAACTGACAAGTTCTCACCTCATCAGTGACTTGACCCCCAAAGGTGACCCATGTTCCTGTGGAGATATTAAAGAGACATTATATTGTTTCCAAGGAGGTTCTGCTCCTATTGCTTATAATAAGACGTGATGGCACCAACTAACAAACTTAATTTTGACTCTGTGTGTGTGTGTGTGTGTGTGTGTGTGTGTGTGAGTGTGTGAGAGAGAGAGAGAGAGAGAGAGTGGGAAAATGGAGACATAAGGCAGATATAAGGTGGTTATTATCACATCAGGGTGTTTCAGGAAAATGATTCAAATTCTTCTCTATTATGATGGACTCTGTTCAGTCTGTTTCCATTGTTGGCAACAGATCAAACTGTGCTGAAAATGTCTGACTCTAAGAAAGCCATTTTTGTGAATACATGTCATATTAAACCCTCAATTTTCCCCACTAATGGATTTTTTCATTGCATTCTACACCTCTAAATAATAATGAAATTACCGCTCTATGCAAATTGACTTTTATTTTTACATTCTGATCTTGTCTATTGATGACAAATTAACATCATGCCTACCCACCTAGGCCAAGGCAGGATACTCTTAGTCCAGATTTCCCAAGGTTTCTGTGGAAATATAAAATGTGTGCATTAGTAATACTCTTGGATACACTTCAGCTGTCCATTTGAAGCAACTCATGATGATAATGAAATTTTCAGGCCAAATTTGCACAATTGCCCTGAGTTTACCGTAGTTACCCAACAGTTTTCAGCATGGATTCTACAGACCAAACCTCAGACCAACAGCACCGCGATTGTGCAGGATTCTCTGGGCTTACAACTAATTCCCATTTTCATTAAACTGGCCTGGAATCAGTGACAAGAAGTGGGAAGCAGAATATGGAATGACCAGCATGTCCATTTTAGGATGTCCTAACCAAGTGGACATCCATGCCCACAGGTGCAACTGACACTAGGGTGGAGTTTGGCATGTAGATAGAAGGTAAAGGGGTGGAATTAGCAAACCCGGTCCCAGATTACGCCGGAACTGCACCCCCGCACCCAGCAGAGGGCCTCTTTGGAGGAGCCAAGAGGGAGGATCAGTCACAGGGGACGTAGGAAAGAAGAACAGGCACTCCATTAATTCGGCCCTCCGTTACATAACCCGAGCGGATCACTATAGGTATCAAATGTATGGTGTGATGTATAGGAGTTTCCAGAAAACAGCTGAGGTGAAGAGTCCACCCAACAAATCATAACAGTTTGGGTAAAAGCAAGAAAGAGAGATCAAGCCACACAATATCACAGTGTCTCATTACGCAGTCTTTCCCATCACATTTATATTTATTCATTTTGTAGCTGCTTTTTCCAAAGTGACATACAACTCAGATTAAAAAGCGCATTTCACCAACTATCATCAAAGTAACAATCTGGAGCTGATATTCCACACAAAGGAGAGATGGTATGATGTGCTCTGTGACTCATGTTCGTGAGGCTAAGGTGACATCTCAAGAGCAGTTTTTTTGACAGTGCTTCATTTCAAAGCAACTGCATGGCAGATACAAAAGGTGAGGGAGCAGCCATCTTGCCCACGTTCAGGAGTTAAATATAGTGGCGCGCTTGCAGCTTCGCGTACCTAACATTCACCTCGGCCAGCTGAAGAGTGTGTGTTCTGCGCTCAAGGTAACTCACGGTAACAGAGACTGACGGCTGCTGGTTTGTAAAAAGACATGTCTATTTTAACACCTGTTGAAAAGATGACTGATGTTCGGGCCTTGGTATACAGAAGATGTGTTTAAAATGCCGCTCTCCAGTGTGGGGGAAAAAAAGCAAGGGTGGGGGTGGTGTGCTACAACCTTCCTTATTCTTGCCTTCCTCACCTAAAGGCAAGGTAAGGCTAGTTCTTACTGATTTTCTGTACCCTGCTGGACAATCATGAAGCTACATTGCTCCCCTACAGTGACCCCACTGGTGGAAGAACCATTACCTCACCAAAAAATGAGTAACATCTCCAAAGAAAGCTGCAGCCTCGCTAAAAAGACAGAGGACGTTGCTCATGGTGGGTTCCCACCCATCACAACCCAACACATCTATCATGCCAAACCACCTAAGAGTCTTTATGACAAGGCTGAAACCACCAACATCTCCACTGAGACAGCTGGGCATTCAAAAAGTTTGAGTAGAATTGCTGGAAACTATATTTTGTATACTTTCAGTATTTTAGATTAATTTAAGCTCTTCTTCACTTTCCTTTTAGGGCTGATACTTCTTGCTAATATTTGAGGAGTGTTTCTGGTCAATATCTTCCAGAAGAATGAAGGGGTGTCTAACTAGTTGTTATCTTGATTGTATGGCCTTACTTTGAGATATGCATAACTATGCTGGTTGAGGATGTCATGGACTTGGCAGCAATTTCTGACCAACAAAGCAATGCCATACCATGATGCTGCCACCACCATCCTGGAATGTACAACCCATCATCTCTGCATCTTATAGGTACTCAGTGACCAGACCTAAATAAATTCATTTATCTGTCCATTAGACCAGCTTTGACTCTCCAAATGCCCAATTTCTGTTTTTTGGCCAAAGTCTGGTTTCATGCAGGCACACACAAACTTTTAACTGGTGTTGTATGTCCAGAAATGCCAGCAAAAATGTATTTTCAAAGACAGTTGCTACAGGCTTTAGACTGGGAAGAGGATGTAGGAAAACAGTAGGCTCCCTACATGCCAACAATCCCCTTTTACCCACACCAACACTCACAATCCACAAAAGACAGAAGAACTTCTTATTAGGCTGTTAAATCTCCTGGCAGCTCACTGAAAATCTCCAAACAGAACTGGAATAAGCAGACTTGAGCTCATAGCTCATAAGCAGAGTGATAAAGACCATTAACAATGCCATGCTAATGACTAGAAGTCTCGCGGAAGATTTTCCTTATAGAATAATTTTTATTTAATAACCACTTCCTACTGAACTTACACAGTTTATCATGATTCTTAAAAAAAAAAAAAAAAAAAAAAAAAAAACTGTTGAATACTGTGCTAATTCAGTTACCTCCTCACTAGACATAACAGTCCAAAAAGAAATAAATTTAATAATAAGTTTTTCCACAAGCATTTGAGAAGTTCTTTTTACTTATTAATTTACCCGACACCTTGAGCTTACAATGTGAGGTTTATACACTAAGGTACTTAGTATAATTTACTCATTTATGCAGCATGGTCATTTTTACTGTATCAGTTTGGGTTAAGTACCTTGAACAGAGGTACTACAGCAGGGACTCGAACGAAGGCCTTTCACTTTCAAGGCAAAAGGATCTAACTACTATGCCCCCTACAACAGCAAAAGATTTGCAGTTTAACACATTCTTCAATAAGGCATTATGGCAAAACCTTGGGAATGGTTTACACTGTCAGAAGCATGCCTTGCACGATAAACACACACTTGTTAAACATCGTCAGTTGAAGTTTGAATATGATCCATACTCTACTGCTCCATCAAAAAGCATTTGCCCTGAATGCACCTGTAAAAAAAAAAAAAAAAAAAATCGGTAAATCCGTAAGTCACTCTGCATAAAGGCACTGGCTAAGTGATTAATACATAAAACAATGCTATCACAAAGTCATTCATTTTGCATGGAATAGTTATTTAAATCTCCTCTCCCCCATGCAGGGTCCTGCCATTTAACACTGGGAAGCACATGGAAGACTCGTGACTGAACAGGTCGTCACAGCCATGTCAATGGATCCAACTGGCAAACGTGATCCGGTTTTAAAAGAAGTGGGTTGGGATTAAGCACTACAGCCAAACAATGAGCGCCAGAAATCTTGTGATTAATTTTTAACCAGGGCTGCAGGATTCAGTTACAGAGAGGGGCACCGCTGGTCAGGCGTGTGGATCAGTTGTTTCGCACGCCAGCTGCTGACTGGACTCAAACCCATTACCTTAGACTCAACTCCCCTCCGCTTTCTCTAGCTGGGATTCCCATGCAAGACCTGGTCATGTGAGAAGTCAAACTGTAGGCTGAACATTCAAAATAACTCACCATACAACTGTGAAGAGTTCATTGTCAACTGGGTGGTGATAATGGGAGGAGCAAAGATGGACATCAACTTCACATCCTTTAATTATAAAAAAAAAGGCCGAAGTTACCGAAGCTTTCAATTAGGACGATAGTATGGAAGCACACACTTAACTGGTGATGTCTGTTAACACACAGCCTGCAGTGACCCCCTTCATTGCACTCAGCACATAATGAACTAATTCAAAGGCCCCTTCAGGGGGGAGAAGGAGGGCAAGAAAGAGCTGCGCTTTGTAACTGGAGAACTTCAAGAGTATCTGGTAGCATAGTAAATAACCTGAACTTGAGATCATTCAAGTTCATAAAGAGCACCTGAGATAAACCTTCTTAAGCTTTCTTCACATGGTTTCTTCACCTCTTTTTCAGTTAAACTCTTGTTTGCTAATATCTCATAAACATCTTGGTGAGGGTTTGATGAAAGAAAAGTTCAGTAGCGTCTCGGTCATTTTCTACTCAAACATTCATTTGAGAACAGGGGCTTCTAAAGCACCTGGCTGTCCATATCACCACTCTACCCATCAGGTATGTTTCAAAGACATGTAGGAAATAAGAGGAGCAACTGCAAAAGCAAAGGGGACTGCCATCAACCACCATGTTGTGAGAATTACAAAAACAAGTGCTTAATTTAATTATCATTAATAAATAGTTAGCAGATCCCAAATGTTAGGATTGTGCAATAAGGTACTTAAAATTTACCCATTTACACGTCTGCATATTTTTCACTGTATTGAATAGGGGTAAATCGCTTGTCAAGGGTACACCTGCAGGAATAGGACCAGGAGGTCGTAACTGAATTGCATCAGCACAACGTTCTTTTTTTGGCCAGTTTAAGGTAAACAAGGTAAGTTTGGTTCGATGGACTGCACGCTGACTACTCTAAATACCATGAGGCCACACCAAACTGCCCAAACACTGCCTCACAATGGCAGCTTCTTCTTAAATATACACTGATATTAACTATTAACTATTAACTGATATTGATTCTACTACCTCGGTCCAATTCTAAACCTAATTTCTAAGGTTCTATGTCAATTTCCAAGCACTACAGCCAGCACACATCTATTGGGAAGTCTCAAACCTCAAGATGTCAAACACAAACTGAAGAGTGTACTTCAATGACCTCTGACCTCCGGGAAGGAGGGGGGGTGCACGTGGTGACCAGATGCACTATGGGAAGACATGGAGTGCATGGAGTCGTGGCGCTGATGTTCCTTCACAGCTGCAGAGCAGGGATGGGAGGGTGGGTGCAGTGAGGGAGCCGGTCAAGGACAGAACTGAAGCACGCGAGAAAATACCATAGAGCCCAACACACGTGCATGCCAGTCACACGGTAATCGTGTGGTAATCACACACAGCAGGTGCCTCCGTCTGAGAAGATAATTCCCCACTTTGCTGAAACCCCGCGGCAGCTATTCTAACATCATTCCCTTATCTACACAACGTGATGCGTCTCCATCACCAGGAGGCTCATATGAAACATGGACCGTGTGGCTCAACAACAGCCGAGCTCACTTTCCTAACAGTCTCTGTGCAATCTGATGAACTTGGAGGACTAGCAAGGTATTGCTGGGGGGGGTGGGTAGAAGAAAGTGACAGTGCTATGGTAACCCCATGTTTACAGGGTGTTGTATGAAGAATGAGAGGGAGGTCAGAGAAAGATTGGTTCATGATGCAAAAGTAATGTGCAAATCAGTTATCCACCTCTCTGCCAGCCCCTTAGTTCATAGACACACAGTCAGACACAGGTGAACACACAAAATGATGGGGTGAGGGATGGAGCAAAGTACCAGCCTGGGAAGTTCTTGCGCGGTGCACTGATGGTGGGCTGCTGGATGGCCCACTGACTGACTTTCATCACATCTTTATAGGGGCACAATCTGTCACTACTCCATGGCTGGCTGCACAGAACACATTGAGTTAAACTAAAATTTCATAAGCAAAGCTTTTATTATCGAAAATTCAATACATATGAAGTTAGCCAATTGAGAATGAGAACTCAGAATGCTGACAGGAGAAGGATAACAAAGAGCATGTGAATGGTTTGCAATTTCATTACACTGTAACAGTGCTCAGCAGCGGCAATAATATTTCCAGTATAATTCAGAACGGAAATGGCAAATGTTTGGTGTCAGTACAAATGAAGCAGAATGACATCAATAAATAAAAACAAACTAACACACGAGTCCCAGATTACATTTCTTCCCCCATTTGCAGAGCTTTAACACGCTTTACACTATTAACAGGCATTTAACCAGTTCTCCCTCTAGCAATGTCATTCCCACAGAGAAACCTCTACTTGTGCAAAGTTTCAAAAGTAGTTTAACCACTATTTACTCAACTCTACTATTTTTAGTTGATGCTTTTCTTTAAAATGGCTTACAGTACAAGGTTTGTACCCTAGATTATTTCAAATTATTGACCCATTTATACAGCTGGGCAATTTTTACTACACTGATTCAGGGTTAGTACCAAGGGGTCTAACCAGCACACCACCCAATAGCCTAAACACATTATAAGGTTTGAACAATTAGAAAGCAACCTAAGTTTACATAAAAGCATTTCATCGCTGACCAGATAAATATAGCAGTGGAATATGTGGAATCCATGTTTAGAGCGCGAAGGAGCCTTGTGTGTCTGACTCACAGCTCCCACTGCACCAAAGGATGGCCACAGAGGGGGCCAGAGCCCACCCCCGCACCCTGACACAGATGGAGAGGCAGACTCTCACACACCCACACGTGCAAAAATGCACTCAAGACTCTCACACATACAAACATACATATGGGCATATTCACATATACCACCGACTAGCTTCTATAAACCACAAAAAGTAAAACAACATATGTAAGGTCCATGTACATATGAGTCAAGGCTGAACGCTTGAGAAAAAAAAATAATGATTAAGAAAAGAAAACACAGAAGGTCTTCAAGGATGTTTTGCACAAAGTCTTTTACAGACATTGCTAACAAGGAAAACAATATGCAGTCATGGTCAATAATAATCATAATAATAATAACAATAATAATAATAATAATAAATCTCTGTCACTATGTTTTGCCAATAATTTAGCTTGGGGACAGAGATACATCATATGTTGGGTACCACTTTAGTTAAACAGCTGGGAAACAGCAAAAAGTAGGATAAATTTATTTGAATCATACAATACACACTAAGATAAACACAAATGTTGGAAAACAGACAGATAGATAGATAGATACTTAAAATACTTGTTGAATGCAGCGGTGCAGCCATGCCCCCACCCTGCTGGATTATCAACTGCAGGTGTGGAACCCATGCTGATGATGCAGGTGTGGAACCCATGCTGATGATGCAGCTGTGTTTCTTATGTGTGTGCTGTTTTTTCCCCCTTTTTAAAAAAAAAAAAAAAAATTCAGTGTAGGCAATGCACACACGTGAGGTGTGCCCTCTGCACAGAGGCAAACGTTACTGGAAGATCAGTTGGTGGATCAAAGACAAGAGTTTTAATTAAAAAAAGTACTTATGAGAGCAATAACTAAAATGAGACATTGTCCAATAATGGCACAGAGGTAAAAATGCACTGCCCAGCCATATATGGCATGAACTGGGAAATGGCAGTGTTATAATTTTATAATAAAGCTTATGTAGGTCATTTTATGGTCATTTGACCTATAAATACAGTATGATCTAAGAAACTTTTTGAGAAAATAAGTGCTAGAAGTGTGTGTCCTGTTTTTCTCATTTACAAAAATAATGACATAAATCTTTAGTAAAAATATACACCTTTAGATTCTGGCCTAAAATAAGTAAACATGATGCTGGCTGTGACTGTGGAGAGACTGCCCGGGTCCTGTGTGGGATGGTCCAGGCTGTGAGAGACCTTTATCTTATATATCATTATACCCTAAATTACAAGACACCCTCTTTCTATCAGTAACAGTTCCCCCATCACCAGCTATAGTGCTCATACTTGCAGACAGTTCCAGTGCATTTTCATAAATAAGCTTCACAGAGATAATGAAAAGTTACTTGCAATATTACAAAACGGCTAAAGCCCAGTACAGACTAATGAAATATTTTACCATTTCACAATATTTCAAAACATCATAGAAGCTAATATCACAGAGTTTTTAAGGAATGCATCTGAGACATCTCCTAGTGTGCATGTGAAATTTTGCCGTTACACAAGGGAATTACAGTTTACAGTTCAGATGGTAGCCCAGACACTAACTTTGTGGGAATATTGCAAATATTCTCTGAGACCAGTGGTAGAATCCACATTTTGAGAAAATAAAGAAAAAGGGTAAATGCTCAATGAATGATTGTATAAACGAATGCAAACTTCTTTAATCCCTTAAGGAAATTTCACCAGGCCAGAACACCTTACATACAATAACAATTATGGGGGAATAAAAATAAAAAAGTGACAGAAACTGGATAAAGGTAAGGAAGACTGAACAGAAAATAAACCTGAAGTGCATAAACAAATATGCACAACACACAAGAAGGGTGGATGAAAATCGGGTAAAAAGGAAGTTCAATACCACCAAACTTACAGTACAAAGCTTATTTTTCCACCACTATCTTTTTAAAACGGTGGCAAACAAAAACCAAAAGACAAAGGCCCCATGTACACATTAATAGCAAATGTCAATGAAGTGCAACTCGTGACCCGTCTCCTGTTTATAAATAATTGAAGGACTGTTGTTCCTTTCCATAGCGCTGCAGAATACAACCTGGCAGATTTGTACATACAAAACTGCAAACAGACTGCAGAGGTTAATAGTTATTCATCAACCGCATCATAACGTTATTGAAAGTGAACATAAAAGCCCACCGAATAATGTCAAATCTCACGTGTCCTGAACAGGCTGGAATGGCAGTGCTGCAGGGAGGCGCCACTGTGCATGTTTGGAAGTCTTGCCTTTGTTTTTCCAAGGAAAAGAGGGCAGCTAAATCTTTTCAGCTGCACCCTGTGGCCTTGCACCATACACCTGCTCCCCAGGGGGTAAAGTGCACTGCAGCATGTAGCGTTTTCAATGGGGGGCCTGACGCTCGGGAGTTCCAATATACTCCCACCTTCACCGGGTCTCACAGAACAGCTGAGCTATAAGCATTAACAGTAGTATTATTGTTTATTGTTACATTTTTACTTTCATATCAGGATTCTTACTTGACAAGAATGATCATTTTCATTATACACCTACACCCCGGTATTCAAGACCCTGTTTTCTAAGTTCCTGATTTAAAAAGTAGCATATATTATCTGTATCCAAGTTGAGAAGCTCCAACATAGGTAGTTATAACTGAGTGAAGCCACCACATGAGAGGAATATTGGAAATTGCCAAAAGTACGAGTGAGACACTAGGCAACAGTACTGTGCTCTCAGTCTTTGTCTCATGTGGCCAGGGTTCAAATGAAGTTTGCGCCTCATCATTTTGGTCACTTCTGTTCAGCCAGTAAATCCCCCAGTAACAGTTCACTAGAGTAATGCCCATTACAGTCGGTCCATTTTATTGATTTTCTAATTCATGTTGTTTTCATTTCTTCATTTTTTAAACAAAAAGGAGGGATTTAACAGTGTCAGGGATACCCTAGTGTAATAAATTGGGGTTTCTTGGATCAACCTGGAAAAAAATCAATTTTCCTCATAAGTAACAATGGAACTAGCTTCTCGATAATCAAGTTTGCAGTTTTCAAGCGATTTCTACAAACCAATTATCCTTGGACACCAGTACAGGTGTATTTGAAGAGCCAGGGCCCATGTGCTGGACTACACAAGCAAACCAACATGACTCCCTCCTCTTTCCATGGATAATTTACAAGGTTCCTGTAAAAATCATAACTACAAACTCTTCTGCATACATATTTGATGTAGGCAGGTTTTCATTTTATCTTGTGTGTCGAGCACAGGTATACACTGCACGATGTTATTCATAAAAAACGCACTAATTCAGCAAACAAGGGTAGTAAAGGAAATTCTGCAAAATTATTTGGGGCAGAAGGTAGCATTGTGGTTAAAGGTGCCAGCCTGTATTCAAAGAATCTAGGCTTAGACCCAACCTCCTTCTGTAATAGCCTTAACTGAGATACTGAAACTGAATTGGTATAGTAAATGGGTAAATCACTGTAAATAGCTTAACATTGTAAGTCACTTTGGGGAAAAATTGTCATACAAATGAACAAGTATGAATGTAATGAAGCTGCTGTAACGAAAGGCTGGCTGAAAAACTGTCTAAAAACTCTGTAAATATTTATATCGGAAGCCCAAAGGGTTGCTAAAGCCACTTAAACAGTTACAGCTCATTATATTCAAAAGACTTGGTCCAACTAAGTTCGTACAGCAATTTCCTGCTGCAAAGCGATGCTCACGTTACCACCAAATGCTGATGCACCTTTTAGCCGGTCGATAGAATGAGAGCCAGCGAGGGTTGGCCGGCTGCCGTGGTGCTGACTGTGAGCGTGGCGCCTGCGGTAGAAAAAAGCACCTCTGAGCGGAAACTTTTACCAGCTCTCTGTACAGATGTCTGTGCCAAACAACTTTTACCTTACTGGTAAAAGCTCTGATGCAGTAAATACTGTAAAACAAACTTCCAAACATTTTTAAGAACTTTTCTTCCAAGCTTCTGCAACACTAATGCAGAATCCAATCTACATATGTTTAATGTCTACATGGCTTGATATGAAACATGGGCTTTTTAATATAATTTAGTATAATTTTTAATATATTGTTTCAAACCTATGTATACATTAAACATGTTTAGTGTTGTCAGAACTTGCCAACTATTTGAGGGACCAAACACATCAGCAATATTACTCAACCGAGTTGTATACATAAGTTCTCTTATACATAAGGTTTGGGGGGCACATAACCTCCTAACACCGATAAAGACATTATTTCAGATATTATTAGACAGACATTACTAGCCAATAAATCGACCCATACATCTATTATTTATAATTGTGGTCCAGAGTCCATCCCTGGACAGGTAACCACTCCCTCTCAAGGTAGTATTAGACATCAGATGACATCTTTACTTGAATTTACTTCCACAACTCGGTTTAATGTTATTTGACTGAAACAGTGATGTGTGATGCATTTTAATGTCAGTCATCAGGAAAACACATCTGGAGCTCCGGCACTGGGCACCTACTTTGTATAACCAAGTGACACGAAAGGAAGAACTTCAGTCTCACAGTGAGGTAGTTTTACATTGGGCCACATTTTCAACATACTACTAATAAACCTCAGGTAATGTATCAGAAGCGCATGCATATATATATATATATATATATATATATATATAAAAAAAATAATTTTTTTTTTTTTTTTTTTTACGAGAACTCCCAAAATGGATTAACTAAAACCCAGAATCCTCTTCTGAATCTTGGCTGTGGTAAAATCTATACAATATGATGTGATTAAAATCGAAAAAAGGACCTACTGTAATAGCAGAAACTGTTCTATTTCACGGAGACACATGCTGAGGAGAAAAACACAAATACAGACACGATAAATATTTTCTAAATATAAACAGCATAGAAACAAACACACAATGATACACATGCACTCACTCCCTGCAGCAGCAGGGATTTCAGACATCTTTGGTCCTGCACAAACTGAACAAGAGTGGGGCTCAGTGAAGTCACACCACAGGGGTTTGCAGTGGCCCCCTCCTCCCCTATGGTTACTAGATCTTCACAGGGACCATTTGCTCAGCTCACCCCTTCAGCCATCTACAAATAAAGTCAGTTACAGTATTTACTCTGCTGATCCCTCCTACACTCGAACAAAACAGGAAGGAAACTGAATCCATTTTAAAAAGATACTTAATGCTGCAAAAAGACAGGTGGAAGCCGAAAGGGTGAACAACCGAAACATCTGCTTGTTAACCTGCACACGCAGCGCAAATAATCCAAATAATCCCACTGTTCCCAGAAGTGTCAGCACATCATTAATCAGACAAAGAGCCAAAAATAGTGCCCTGGAGTGCCGCTTATGCTGTGCTGCGGGCACAAATGGGGGATCGAGGGAGGTGTTTCAAGGGCCTGGAGTCCAGACGAAGGCCATGGATTCCCAGATGGACAGGACAGCCGATCGGATGTGTTCGGGACTGACCGAATGCCCCCCAGAGACACATTGGGATGCCACTCATAACCATTCATACTTTTGAATATTAAAGTACTTACAATGATTTGCCCATTTATCCAGCAGGGTCATTTTTACTGTAGAAGTTCAGAGTAAATAACAAAGCTACAATAAATCATAAAAACCCAGTTAAATTGTTCATAAATGAGAGAATATGTATAATGATGGTTATAAAGGAATTTGGAACTGCATTAGTCGCTCTGCATAATCGCACTGGTTCAATTGTTTGCACAGGAACACAAAATTACATTTGTCTAACACTTTCCCACAAATTATCTCACAAATTTAAGCTATGCATGATTATTTATCCATTTTCACGGCTGGGTAATTTTTACTGTAACAGGAGCAGGGTTTTGAAGCTAGGACCTCTGAGGGCAAGTAGACATAACCAGTATAACACCTTCCCAAAACCATTATCTAAAATTATTAGTGCTCTCCTATTATTATTGTATTGTCACGTTTCAAAAGTGCAGGTGAAAGCAGCTGCCATCATTGATCATAGCTGTGGATGTCGGGCAGCAGGGGGCATTGTGGTTAGAGCTGCACAGCAGGAACTGGAGATGGCAGGTTTGATTCCCACCTTCTGCTGTAGTACCTCTGATGCAGGTACTTATCTTGGCTTAAAACAGCCAAATTACCCAGCCGTATGAATTGGTTAGTGGTGTTAGGTAGATAGCGTATATTAAGTAACATTGTATTTTCCATGAAGAAAAGCATTATATAACACCATTATAGCATGATGAATATATAATATTTCTCAGTATGTCACCAACACAAATGCTGTTAAGACATTTTAACCAACTTAACATCTCACTTGCTAAAAGGACATAATGCCAGACCCAGCGTTGGTGGCAAATCCCTACCCCCCGCGAAACACTGAAAATGCTGCCGCTACTGTACATCTGTATGAATGTGAAGCGGACAGCCACAGAGAGAGAGAGGATTAAAAAACACCGGAGTAATGCAGCAGGAAATTCAGAATTTTAACCATATGTTTAAAGGGAATTATCAACCAAAAAAAACAAACAAAAAAAAAAAACAGAATATGTGTTCGTCTTATCCTCTGTCCAGCACGAGAAACATCAGCAACTTTCAGATTATTACAGTTTAGAAAATGCACCCATTTCTCCCAACATGATTACATAACCATCTCCAAAGAATCAAAATACAGCTCAGAGCAGCAAAAATAGAGCGCTATGTTCCAATATTACGTAATATTTTTGGTAATATATGCGGCGTTGAAGAGAAATTTGAATGTGCAGCAGCAACGGCTCAAATAGCAGAACAAAGCTTTAAATCCTGTAACAAAGAATGCTGTCAGCAGAGGAGAACGTCCCCGCTTTGCCTACAGTGCTCAGGGTGCGCTTGCCCAGAGAACCACAGTGTCTGGAACCCTTATCTTCAGGAAGGAGCATTTAGTGGTAAGGCAGGCGCCTGGCCTGCTGGTGGCGCAATCATGTTAGGAATGGCGCAGGTTTCACTACGGTGAGCTCAGTTCGGTGTGAAGTGCTGGTACAGCTCAGAGAACGTAGCGCAGGTTTACTGCAAGGCAGCTGCAGAGCTTTAGCCCTGCGCTGTGTCCAGGTCTGGACCTCAGAGGCGGCCAGTGTTGCTCACCACTGAGTTAAAGTCTTCGACGGGATTTGTTACCGAGCGCGAGAGTTGAAATACACGACAGACACAAAACAGAAGGAAAAACCTGGATTTTATCACATGCACTTATTTATCAGAAACTTCTCTTCACAAAGAAAACTAAAATATCAAGATTGTATATACAGGTGTTTAACTTACAAGTTTTTCATATATGAGTGAAATTAACACCTTTTACTGAGTTACAACCAAATATGAGGCTGTTTTTTTCGGCTTATGAGTAACAAGTCGAGTGTGGGGGAATTTTTGGAGGTCACGCTCTAATGGTGCGTCTAATCTAATACAAGATTTCACCTTAAGGGCAGATTACCGTCCTCAGTAGGTGGATACCTGTATTTAGCTACTTACAGTGATTTATGCATTTTTACAAGCTGGCAATTTTTACAATATCAATTTGATCACCTTTTACAAGTTACAACCAAATATGAGCTGATTTTTTTGTGCTTACAAGTAAAAAGAGCCAAGCGTGGAGGAATTTTACCAGCTGAGGGTAAGTACCTTGATCAAGTGCACTGCAGAAACTAGATGACAGACAGACAGACTAGATGACGGACAGACACATCTACAGGTACTGATCAAATTCTCACAGAAGCAGTGCTGTAACCAGTCGTTGTGGGGATGGGTGAGGCAGATCTGGTGGCCATGTGCGTTGCTGTGACAACAGGTAATGCCGCTCCTCCTTGCTTACCTGTACTTCATGCCAGCCCTGGCCCCCTGGTCGCTGGTAGCAGGTGCATTCTGCACGGAGAGCTGGCCCAGACTGCGGGCCACCATGGCCACGGCACGGAACTTGCTCCGTGTGCCGGGGCTGCTGGCGTTTTGCCGGTTTAGCCGGTCCTCGGTGCTGCGGCTCACGGCCCGGTGGTCTGTGCACACGAAGGAGACCTGCATGCTGGCTGTGGGGCCTGGAGCTGACCTCCCTCCGTCTCCAACACACAGCCCTCAGGTGAATTTACCACCAGTTACGGGTGCGCCGTGGCTGTACTTGGTGTCCGAGCCGTGAGGAGGAAGGTCTCCAAGGAGCTGCTGAGAGAAGGGAACGGACCTCCTCTTTCACAGCTTCTTCCTTGTTTTCTTTGTCCGTGGAACACAGCGGTGATATGGACATCAACAGCAGGTTTGATGCTGTATGAGGTGCGGGAGGAGATTCAGGGCTGGCTGAGCAGGAAGATCCCGTGTGAGCTAGTCAACCTCGGGTGGGATGGTCCGAACTGGTGAGAGACCCTCCCTTTACAGGTATCCACTGAGAAAGCCTGTGGGGTCCTGTTTCCCTCCTCTTTCAGAAGAATCCTCAGAGCTCAGATCTTCAGCGCCCCACTTCCAATCGTGCTCAAAACTCATACCCAGACTGTTTTTCCACTGCTGAGCTGTCTGCTGGGGGTCATGTGCATGAAGAGAGAGACCAGGAGACAGGAGGGGGGGGGACGGGTTCCCAGCACCCAATGTCTCTGTGTCGCATTGAAGGCTGAACCCTCCTTCCTCCTGGGTTAAATTTACACATCCGTGTCTGGCGCACGAGCAGCAAGCGGAAGACAACGTGGGGGGGGTCAGGCGAAGGGGGAGTTGCAAGCAGTCGAGAGAGAGAGAGAGAGAGAGAGAGAGAGAGAGAGAGAGAGAGAGAGAGAGAGAGAGAACAAGAGGAAGGAGGGAGTTTTGGATGTTTTGGACAGAGAAAGTCATCACATCTTCAAAAGTTCACCGGTTCAGTGGTGGAGCTGCAATCTCCTGCTGATCTTCTTTCTGCAAGGGACACCAGGTCGACTGGTCTGGTGAGGCTGTAAGTCGGCTACAGATCCGAGCCCCTTTTCCTCCATTCATGCTCCATGCCAGCATGCGAGTGGTTTATAATCTGCTACCTGACCTCAGCTGACACAGACCAACACACCTCTTGATCGAGGGCTGGACCTTCTGGACACACTTTTTTTAGACAACTTTTATGCTCCATTCCCGTTTCATAAGTGGCTTCACTCAAAACTGCTCATTTAATAATCTCCCCCATCCCTTCTCCATTTTTACCTGCAGTTATTAATACTCCTGCAATATGAGAGACAGTAAAAACTGCACAACTCCACAAACTGTCTTTCAACCACGACCAGTTTTCATAGCATGTCGAAAACACAATTTGCACCAACACGCACAGCAGATCTATATCCTTGCAGGGGGAATAGTGCACATATCGATCTGAACCGGACTACTGCACCTAGTACACCAGTCAGCAGTTTCATGGCGGAGTGTGCGAGATGTAATTATAGCAGCGGCTGTAACATGAGCACCAGTTTGCCCCCCCCCCATGGGAACACCGGGGGTCCTGGGTTTGTCAAAGTTCCTTTAAGCAGCAGAAACTGCTCAGACTGTAACATTTCATGTAATAATCATTCACACAGTCAGAAACCACTGATACTATTATACAGAAGGTGGTAAAACATGGAAAAAAAACGAAATGAAAAACCTAAAATATGAGGAAAAAAAGAGTATTTTAACATTTGATGTCTACGTTTTCTAAATACCCCAGGTTCCTTTACCAATTAAAAAGGCTAAATCTTTAAGTTAAAAAAAAAAAAGTCGCACATTTGTGTTTATAATTCAAAAGTACAGTTATATTGTAGTAGTAGCATAGTAGCCCTATAATCATAGGACATGGGTTCAAATCCCACCTCATGCTATCGTACTCTTTATCAAGGTACCAACCATGAGCATGCACAGTTAAAAACTGCCCAGCTGTATAAATAGATAAATAACTATGTACAAACCTCACATTTGTAAGCTGTTTTGGACAAACGTATAATATAAATAATGAGGAGCCCTTAAAACAGCAACCACAGCAGCTGAAGGTCTATATGCTGCTGAGCTTTTCATTTCAAACAACAAGACAGTATGTAGATCGCTGTAGTTATACTGAGAACAATATTTAAAATTCATGAAGGAAGTTTTTTCCAGAATATCCTAGAATGGCAAAAGCAGCATACGGTAACTAAGGACTTATTAACACGGCAAGTTGCTTTCACAGTGAAATATAATCACCAAGATAAAATTTTGGGCTAATTGCAAAACATCTGGGGAGCTTCCACCCTCACCCTGCAAAAGGTTGCAGGGTCTAATCCCTCCTACTGTTGTAGTACCATTGATCAAGGTACTCAGCCTGAACTGGCACAGTAAAAGTTATCCAGCTGTATAACTAGATAAATCATTGTGTGCTGCTTGACCTTGTAAGTCACTTCAGGGAAAAGCATTGGATAAATGAATAAATGCAAATGTGCAAAAGTAATCATTAGGTGTATACAGGTAGGTAATATTAAAAAGTCTGAGGAGTGAATAATAAGCAGAGTTTCTAATCTCACACTGCACAGCTGGAACCAGAGCACAGCTGTTGGCAAACAGAGCTTGGTATAGAAAGTGTTTATGATGTCTAATCTGGATTTCATTCGGCCAGTGAAGTACTTCAAAAGTCACAACATCTTGCTACCCACCACACACAGAAGACCTCGTGGTGAACCCATCACAGAACCTGACCCCAGCAGAGCTGTGCTGTGTGTTTGATCCAACTGCTTCACTGTAAGCCTTGAGTTGTCTGAGCTCCTTCCACTAGGTGGAGCACCTGTCAGCGTTGTCGTCGCCTCCTTTCTCCAGCCCGAGCTCCACTGCCCGAGGGACCGTGTGCCACAGAAGATGTCATAATCCGATGCGCCAAACCACTGCCGTCACACCAATTTCTCCCAGTGTCATACTGACTGTAGCTCTGCCCCCCTGCAAAACTCCCGTAAACCCACCACTCCAGCTTCATGCGGTTCTGCCATCTCCGGCTCAGAAAACAGCAGGTATTCAACACAGCACCTCTGCGGCCAGACAAAAGGTCTCCGGCCAGACACTGGAGAAGGAACCCACAGTTAACAGCCAACGCTAAAACAGGTACAAATATAAAGTATATGCAAAATATGTAAAAATATCTGCAAGTGGGACCTGTACCTTAATAAATATTAATCAGTGTTGAGTTTTGTTAATGAAAATAGCAATGTGAAAAGTACCATTTTATACTAGTTGCATTTTTCTGAAATAAAAATGCAAAACTGAAAACACAAGCCAGTGAGTCAGTCAGTTTCCTGCCCACTTTTTCTGATGAGGCTGGCAGTGGGAGGAGGCTTAGATAGCAGGCTCTGACCTTCCATTACCCTGTAATGGTGTCCAGCTCCTCCTTGGGGATCCCCATGTGTTCCCAGGCCAGCCAAAGGTCTGCCTCAGGGGCTCTTCCCAGTAGGACATGCCTGGTACATCTCCTAAGGGATTTGGCTGGGGAACATCACCAAAATATGTCCAAACCACCTTGACTGGTCCCTCTCATTCTGGAGGATCAGTAGCTCAACTTTGAGGTTCTCTTCAATCACCAATCTTCTCAACCTTTCACAGAGGGTGAGCGCAGAAATCTTGGGTAAAAACCTCATGTCAGGCACATGCAACTGCAATCTCATTCTGAGGTTATATCTTGAGTGCTTGTCAAAGGTGTCAATCAGATGAGGCCGAAAGGACATTGCCTGGAAAAAGCGGATATGCCATTCCTATTTCCTTAAACCGAACACCTTCCGAACCTCAGCTGCACCTTGACGTCCTGTCCACAAAAGTCATAAAAAGGAGTGGAGACCAAACATAGCCTTTAGAGGTCATTAAATGGAATCGACTTCATCCCCCCCTGCAGAGAGGCCATATTCCACATTCTCAGAACTAGTCTGTACTTCTGAAATGCATACCATCTAGGTCCATGCCACAATTTCATGTTCCTTGGCTGGCATTGCACCTGATCTCGACCCTTCACCTTACAGATGGTGTCCTCATAAGATGGCTTCACATTAACGCTTCAAGCTATGCAGGACAGGGTCACCTATGTTGCCTGGCAGCTAGGAGTTCACCGACAAACACAACCTTCTGACCTGGCCCCAGGGGTGTGTCCGAACAACCCTGATCCAGGTAGGGTGGATGTTCTTTTTGGTGAATTCATTGGAGATGCAGACAATTCTTTGCCTAGACTCTCCCTCCAGACCTGTTCACCAAGGGAGGCTTTAGGCTCCAGACAATATTGCTCTGAGATCCACAGAGACACGCAAGCTACACCACCATGACAAGGAGATGGTCCATTTGTGCACTCACTCACACAAAAACAGGCCCAGTAAGTTTACTTTTTACACTAATCACTCTTTTTTTTTTTTTTTTTTACAAATCTTCCAGATGCACCCATATGATACATAAATGCACCCAAATAGCATAAAGCAGCACAATGAGAAACATGAGGAGGCGCCTTGAAATATCAAAACAATTTCCCCACCTCCATATTCACTTGCAGCAGCAATCTAACATGTACGAGTAGAGCTGTAAATTCACATATATACCTATTGTCCTAAGCTGCCATTTTTGTTTACAGCCTACTATTGAAACTGAAAATGTAACCAACCTGTGTGTCTTTTTTTTTTTTTTAATATGACACTACCATTAAAAACACCAAGAACAAACTGGCAACCTCCACTTTTCAGGACTGCGAGCAAAGCACCGGTAAGTATGGTAAAAACCTGGAGTAGCAAGGTGAAGGTTCGGTGGCAAAGCTGACACAATCAGTTCTGACAGATTTGTTCATTTCACAGAGACACCACACTCTTCATATAAAATATCGCATCACAAGACATTTAATGAGACAAGGGGTGTTATGTAGTGTGTGACGTGTAACCCCACTCGTGGAAAAGTGAAGATTATCCTGCTTTCATGTGGATCAAAGGCGGCTTCCCTGTTTTCAGAAAACTAAAAATTTTTTTTCAGCGCTTGACTTTAACAGACAGATGTGCCACAGACGTCCCCTTTCATAAATCCACATTTTTTTAGCCAGATTTGTTTTAAATGTTTCAAACGTTCTGGCAGTCCATGGAATCAAAGATGACACTCTTATCTGTCTCCTCATAGCCTCTGGTGCCACCAGTGTCGACACCCTCCTGCCCCCGGGGTAACAAACCCCTGCGCCACATTAGGCTAAATCCTGCAGCCACAGCCCCTCTCCTGGCAGCAAGAATATAAAACAATGTTTATTCATCCCACCGTCAACAAAATTAACGTTTTCCTTTACCCGAGATAGCATATTAATTTCGGGAATACATCTTGCATGGGTCCTGTTTATATAGCAGGATACTTTACTGAAATAAATTCAAAATTATTATTGAATTACATTAATTCAATCAAATTAAATAAATTTAAATTCATCCCACAGTTTAACAGCAGCTTCGTTGCTGTATTGTGAACTGTAGTCGGACCACCGTGCTTTTGTAAAGAAACTGGCTAGATGCTATGTTTTCCTCAGGCTTGATCCAACTACCTACTGCCACTTGCATCCCTGATCGAGGGGCAATAGTTTTCTTCCAATCACAAAAAAAATTTACAATGACTATATTATCACCCAATTCGCTGATGCTTACTGAGTTTGCAACTCTTTTATCGATGTTAAAAAAAAATGCAGAAATGTCTGTTAAACATACCACTGCTGTGAAAGAGAATTTCAAACATAATTATGTAGGAATAAGACAATGTCACATATACTGTATAGGAGCAGGAGGTCAAACCCCCACATCCCAGACTAACAGCCACATCTGGACAGAAATTCACCAGGTATAGCCAATAAATATAAATTATATTCTATAAGACAATAATTTCAGAAAACGAGACTTTGAAGCGTTTTAAGCAGTTTAGAAGAGCAGATTGTTATTTACTGAGTGTTTGAAATATTTCACTTAAGTATTGCATTTTAATTAATTTCACTTCTGAAATTTATTGATAGTTTTTTTTTGAAAATTATTTTACCCAAACAGGGAAATTCAGCTATAGATAATTTACACCTTGCCTTGACTTTAGTTTTTTCAGAAATTTTTTGGGGAAAAAAAAAAAACTAAATAAAACTAACAAGTCCCCCTTCTGCTGCCCTATTCCTGGTTACTCACTGGGTCAGACACACCTCTGTGTGTCACAGTAATTCACTAAACACTGAACCTGGCTTACAGACCATAAAACATCATATTCACGGCTATATTTGGAGTTTCGCCGATGAGACGTGGGTGAAACGGTAATATCACCTCTTTATCCACCTAAACATTTTATGTGCATCCATATTTTCTTTGCTTTGTTTTATATAAAGTCTAATCCCACACACAATGAGAAATGCACTTCATTACATGAATTACGCATTTAATCGTGCACATGTTCTTTCAGGTTGAAAGGGAAGGTAATAACTGAGAATCAGATAATGTCTCTCTCCTGTGCCAGATGAGGCCGCCTTTCAGTTTGGGGAAATGAAATCCCGCAAACAGGTTTACGGGGCCTATCAAAAAGATGCAATCAGTGGGACGGTTTAACTCCTTGTTCGTGCTCAGCCCCTTCAAACGCTCCTTGCAGATTTAATCTGACAAATCCTTCGCCGCTCCCTTTGATTGGGAGCCCAAACTCAGATTTATCTCAAGTCAACTAAGCTGCCAAAATCCCTCTAAGACACTTAATCATTCCCTCGCAAGTGAGTCAAGCCGGAGCAAAGGGCTGGGAAAGGGTGGCGCAGTGGCCGTTTCCACGCCTGCTTCACCAGGCAGTAGGGAGCACAGCAGCTAGAAATATGAAGGTACAAGGGAGCGCTAGCCTCCAGGAAAATCATGGAACTGCAAAAAGTCTTGCTTCAGCCAAAAGTGTTTTTTTAGCAGGGGGTTAACAGAACAATATGTATTTGATTTAACAGACTAATTAGGAAAAGGGATGTCTAATATTGCAGAATGTTTGCTAAATCAAAATATCTGTAAAATCTGCTTAAATATGAAACCAAAAGACTCAATGATATAGTCCAAATGATATATTGGTAGTATATTTTGATTATATAAACCAGATAACAGGATCATTAAGGGGAAGTACCACAGTCCCAACATTTCAACTAGAAAACAACAGGCTGGCATATGAACCCTAGAATTTTGTTGGTTAAATCCATTTATCCAGCTGCCCATTATCGTGTGTGTTGGTTAAATCTGAAATCCTTTAAATTGGGGTCCGCCGAATTTAGGATCAGACTATGATCAGAAAAATTGCACATGCTGTGCCCAATAGAAAGTCTCCACAGTTAAGTTGAAATATTTCAGTATTATTTATTCATTTACTTGTTTTCCAGCGCTAAGACACAATAATTTACAGGGTGGTATTCTTACTTTATCCGTTTAGGGTAAGTACTGTGATCAAAGGTAATGGCAGGAAGTGACCACTTATACCTAGGTCTAAAGTAAGAGCAAATTATATGATACCTCATCTATTACTTCACCACCGCTCGCCATGTGTCCTTGTATTACTCTAGTAAAACCTTTTAATCCTGCAGTGTGTGACGCAGTTCAGTTGAACAATTGCTGTTAGTCTTAGTCCAGCTCTTGTCTGAACTCATCACTCAGCGCTTGAGTATTGAGAGATGCACAGAGAAAAATGAAGAGACAGATTCCAGCGAACAAAAAAACAATATTCACCAGAGCACATGCGAAGGATTTGTCTCCCATTATGCTGCGCTGTCACACAGATACTGCGATTACAGGCTTCTCATTAGGATTAAGAAGCCAGTGAGAGACCTGAAGATATAGGAACTATTTTTAAGGCCAAAAAAACAAAATCTGATCTTTGAAATGACATGGTGCAATGCTGGGACACACAACACACCATTTGACAGATTTTTGTAGAGAAATACTGTACAGTAGGTTGTCTACAGTGGGGTCTATTCGGATGTAAATATGTGTGAGTGAGGAGTGCCCGAGTCGCACCTTTCGTCTGCTTACCTTCTGCTGTTGCAAATCAGGATGAGTCACTGCTTTCTGCAACCAACCCACCCGTAAGAAACCAGTATGGTGTGGGGGCAAAACCTGGGCCTAACTGGGAAATCTGTGACTCTTGGACTGGAAAAACCACAACCGTGTAGCTGTGCAAGAGGATCATCTCCACTTTGCAGACCGTCAGGGGGACCTTTGCAGGTCCTACCTGAACGTTTCACAGGTCGACAGATGCTCACATACTGAAAATCTCGTCTTATCTCCTCATCTCCTTCCAATGGCTCCCTCAACCTGCTGCGAGACTACTTATAAACCTGTGACCAAAAAAAAAAAGAATTAAAAATTATTCATGTAAGAATCTAGATTTTCTTGAACCATTTACAATTTAAAAATCGATTTTTTTTTTAAAAAATTCTGTCTGTTTTCTCTTTTCTAAATAAATGTACAGTAAGACGAGAGTGCCGCACCCACACAAACACGGTTCTGGAAAGGACTGACCGAATGAGCCAGTGCTGACTGTGATGGCATGAAATAAAGCTTTATTCAAACAGTCTTTTCTGCGCTGGAAACGTCCATTTCGCTCAGTGCGCACGTGACGGTTACGCGGTTTCCCACCTGAGGAGAGGAGAGGAGAGGAGCGCAAACGGCAAGTTTGAGGAATCTGTCTACAACCGATCGCACTTTCGCCGCTGTATGTAACTTTATATGCTCAAAATGTATGTTCTTGATTCTGTAAATGTGTCAGTTCTTTTGTTCACGAAAAATAAAAATGTTTCTACCAGTTCTATCTATGTAACAGTATTTTTTAAAATTAATTCATTTTGGACGTTGTCGAGATCCCGGGGATCCGAGGCCTGCTGTCTGTTTTATCTGTGCTACAGTTCTAATTTTATATTAAGAAATGTTACCATTTGCAGTCCTGCATTATTCACGTTATTGCAGAAAAATGCCAGTATTGCCTATTTCTAATTATTGTAGCTATGTTAACTTTTTTAAATTAAAAAGGAAAAAGTGCATACAAAAAACACTATTCTCTGCTATATTTGTCAGTGTTTCTGTCAGACGGTCACTGACCTTCATGAAGACTAGTTAGCTTAACCACCAGTTATGTTTCATATCGCAGAGACTAGAAACACAAGTCTATCCATTCCTTAGCGCACAATGTACTACAGCCCCAGCAGCGTCCCTAATGTGTCTATCGAATTGGGGATCAATTTTGAAATAAATCAAGACCCCAGGAATCAAAATTGAACCGAATCACAAGTTTCCCAAAGATCCCCCCCTACTGCTTACATCCTACAAGATGGTCAAAGCATCTGTACCTCGATACCTACAGGAGCTGATCACTCTACACCCTAAGAAGGGCACTATGCTCCTCCACCTCTGACCACTTCAAGATCCCATTGACAAGGGATTTAAATTCCAAAGTCTGTAGGTTTTCAGTTTTGGCTCCGATGTGGTGAAATGTGCGCCCTCTGTCCCTAAAGGCTGCTGAGTTCCTTTCGGTATTCAAGAAAGAACTCAAAACTGTTTCAATCCCACTTCCCTCCTGATCTCCTGACAGCTGCATAAATGAGTCCAACACCATCTGCTATGACTCCCTACATATTTGCTGTTTCATGTCACTTCTACTGCCAGCTTCTTGAGGGATGTGAACCTGCAACATGGTGGAATGAGATAAGCTGTGCTTTGATCACCTCGTCTGTGGCTAAAGCTCTTCACCAACGGTTCGTTCTGAACGGCACTGTTTTGCAGATAAAAATATCTATTAAATGCCACAATGTAAATGTAAATCCTACAACCATGAACCCTCAAATGGGGCAGATACCCACATCTTCCATCAGCAGGTGTAAACTGAAGTCTGCAAATAGGGGATGGGACACCAGTTCATCATAGGTCAGTGACACAAATGCAGAGTAATGGGCAATTTAGAGTTAACAAATTCTCCTGAAACACATTCCTTTGGACTGTGAGAAGAAACCAATGAGAACATGCAAAGTTCAAATAAACTGAACGGGGCTCAAACCTATGTCTTATTCCACAACACTGGTTCTGTGAGGGACCCATACTACCTCCTGTGCCACCGTGCCATCCTGAGCAAGGTGTTTAACCTGAACTGTTCTGCTTAGAATAGCATCAGCTGAGGGACACCTAATAGATAATAGTGATAACCGAAAGCTGCAGGGGGCTCTAACAGTTAGAGCCGTCAAGTGGAGTTTGGAGGTCGTAGGTTTGAAACCCCAATTCCAGTGTTTATCAAAGTACCGATCCTAAATTCCTCCAGTAAAAGCTGCTCTTCTGTATAAATGACTGTAAGTAGCTCAGTGTACAAACCTCACCTAAGCTGCCAGGGAAAAAGGGATCAGCACAATGAATAAAGGTAAATGCTGCCCTTGTGCTGCAGATGTGTGTGGGTGCGAGACCTTCCAAGGTGGTTTATGAACCCAAGAGGACGAAGGAGCAGGAAGTGCCTGGTTGTCGCAGCGACACCAGGTTTATTTTTCTCTGAGGAGCATCGATACATCAACATGACTCTGATCGTCCACCTACTGGATCAGATGACACCTCCCCGATATGGTCTTGAGGGCCATTTTAGGTAAAACGCTGAGCACCCCACAAAGATGCTGGAATGCTGACATCGGTGAATGTTGGTGTGTCTCGCTCCAGAACTTGTGACAGACTGCTCCTTCAGCAGAGCTTAAACAGCCTGTGTGACACAACAAAAGCCCAGGGTACGGTCACACAGTACCGCGCGCTCCACATGCATTCCCACGCGCGTCACAACGGCTACGACTAAGAGCTCCAGCATTTCTGCCACTTTTCCCACCAGCTCCACAGCCTCCCGGGCATGGTGACGTCAGCAGATCAGAAACCCCAGCAAAACGGTCAGCTACTTTGGCCTTTTTTAGTCCTGGCTCAGCGCTGGATTAAACGCTAAACTGCCACTGCATCATACTGTATGTTCTGACCAGTGCAGTTTTGGCCTTCCTCTTCTGCAGTCAAACAGCGTTGTATCTCCTTTCAGGCTAGACCCCACAAGCTTCTGGTCAGTTGCCTTCTCAGAGGGCATTTCTTTTGCACTGCAGCATGCGTGCAATGTGCTGCACACACGTAGGTGTGTGTATCTGTGTGAATTCGACTGATGTGTGTTTATTTGTGTGTGTGTTTAGTGGAATGGAGGAGGAGGAAGACTGCACCCGTACCTTTTATGGAAAAGCTATGAGAAGACGGCGTCCTCTGGGATCCAGCCCACCACGCGAGACCCGAAGGCACGTGTGCCATTAATGAGGAGGAAAACGGAGGGAAAAAAAACACTCCTTGAAGGAGTAAGTAGAGCAGAAGGAAGGAGGGGACAATCAGGTCAGTGTCACTCACTGGCCGGACAGAGGGAGACAGAGAGAAAGAGGGGGAAACACATTCACGCGCACGTACATACATTACCCCCGACACACACACACGGGGGGGTCATTTTACACCAAGTGCTCCAAAGACACCGTTTGACACATCTGGGTGTCAGTATTGACCCCTCGTCACCAGCTCTAGGTGACGTAGTGGTCAGAGCCGCTAGCCTGATGGGCCTGGGTTTGAATCCCCACTGCTGCTGCAGTACCCTGGGTCAAGGTACTTACCCAGAGTTGACACAGTAAAATTAACATTTTAAGTAAAGTAAACAGCTGTAAAGTTGGTTAACTTACGCTTAATGGACATTGTCCTGCAATAAAAAATAAATACACACAGATGAGCCATAAACAGCATAGTGGTTAAGGTCACTGGGGGGCAAGCTGGGAATTGTTGGTTCTAGTCTCAGCAGGCACTCATGGCGTGTTGCTCCCCCCCGGACTGATGACCTACACTGATTTAATGCCCTACTGTATTCAGACAGGTGTTCAGTTTAGAAAACGGGTGGTAATTGAACCGTAAGATGACAATGGGAAGGTTGCTGATATTGGTTTTCACACCAGACCAGGGTTCTGGGTTCCAAACTACACAGTTTCACATCAAGTCTTTTAGAGACACCAACCATGACATTAACAGTTCTGAGACCAGCTCAGTTATAATAAATATTGGAAAAGGTCACAAACACTGCAGCCCAGATCAATGTTTAATTAATCCATTCATGTGTTTATTTATCTTTTTAACTGCTGTACAGCATAGAAATACACAAGTTATAATTATTATTAATTCTTGCCTTTGTCCAGAGCAACTAATACTGCTAGGTTTGTACACCAAGTTGTTTACGGTGATTTACTTATTTATAAAGGCTGTTCATTTTGCTGTATTAATTCAGGGATTGAAACCTGGTCCTTTTCATTGCAAGGCTGGGGCTCTAAACACTGCGCCACCTTCTGTCCACTTCATTAAGCTACAGCAGAAAGAATAAAACCGGTATGTTAGTACTGATAGCATCAGCACAACAGAGACACAGTGGTACCATAGTAAATGATGAACTTGGTGAACTCAGTGTGATGATAGTGGAATAAAGCAACTATAGAAACTCCTTTCAGTGGGAAAACAAAAGTACAACAACAGCAATACCCCCCCCCCCTTTCAGATTTTCTCTATTTTTGCAACTTTTTTGTCATTTTGATCTGATGATTTTGTCCAATCCAAAAGTATATGAATGCAAGTGGAGAGAGAAAAAAGCACAGAAATATTTTTAATGTCATTCAGCCCTAAGATAAATTATTATTATTATTATTGCTGTTGTTGCTGCTGTTGGTATGATTATTTTGTCCGTGTATCACATTTTGCTCCTGACCCTAATTTCCAGTGTTTGACTGACATGTTTTTGAACACTTATATAAGTCAAGTCCTACAGCAGGAGGTCTTTTTTTCCGTGGAAAAATCACAGAAGCTTCTTTTCAGTTTAACCGTCTCTCATTGATGTCTACATCTCGATCGCCCCCAAGTGGCTAAGAAGTGCAGTACACATAGCCTACTCAAACATTAGGCTCCATCAGCACATCTGTCTTTTTGGCCATTTGTTATAAATCATCATATTTAATATCCATCCATCCATCCATGTTTGCCCAGAGCTTATCCCAGAAGCAGTGACAATGAAACTGCCCCTGGATGAGCCGCGAGTCCTTTGCAAGGTGGCAAAATGACCATCTGCACTACGTTGTTTTCCAACATACTAATAGAAAGACTTTTTAAGAGGTGCAATGCATAAGTGGTTATTGCGTCCTTTAAAAATGAACCCAGGTTATTGGAATTCTCAGCCTATGTGAGACTCAGTCCACAAGGTGGAGCCAGACGTTTATGTTTTAATTTTCTCAACAGATACCTGAGAATCCATTTGCGGGAAGGGCCCGTCACTCCTTAGCGGAGCTCCTCCTCAGACCGGGCCTGAACATGCTATTGGGGGCACCGATGCACTTTGCACGCGCTTATGTGTTCGCCTGGCGATAAGCTCTATCTGCATTGACGGTTTAGCTTAGCTTCATAATGCTCCCAGGCTGTCGTGATGGGGGAAGGGGGGAACTGACAGGCCGTCAAAGCAATCCCTTCCAGAGTAAATACGCGGCTTAGAGTGGCTGAAAGCAAGACAGGCCGTCCGCCCGGCTTTTCCGCAGCCCGTTCTAAAGCCTTCAGGTGTAACAAGCTCCACTCCATCACGGCACAATGGGGCGGACCTGATGGGCGCAGAGCTGCCGCCGTCTGGCGCGCGTCAGCTGTGAAAAGGCAGGGGTGGCTGGCAGAACTCCTGAAAGGACTGACTGGCAGTAATACCGCGGTGCTAACCCCTACCCAAAATAAGCCCGGTGTGAGAATCACACCGGTTTCTGACAGCATGTGTGAAGAGAAGAAGGGAAGTGCAGAGCAACAAGTCTGGCTTCACTGTGCGGTCACTGTACACGCTTCCCTCGTAGAACTTAGGTTCCTTTCACCAAAAATGTGGGCTTTTGATCAAATGCAATTTGTACCATTAGGTTTGCAACCGGAATTTCAGTAAAAAAAACTCAAGCCTTGTTGGGAATCACACAAGTGCCCACAGTGCCCCCCCCCGGAGGACGTGACTTCTGCTGCATCACTGTTGTGCTTGCAGGCCAGTGCCTCTCGGAGATGTCAAGACTCAACACCTTCTATAGTATTAATCAGCCCTGAAGCTAAAAAGTTTTTTAAAGAAAATACAAAAAGGTATAAAAACTTAAAAGGCAAAGGAAATGTAGTAATAATAATAATAATAATAATAATAATAATAATAATAATAATGTTTTTGTCCAAAAGGTGCTTCGGACTGTCATAAACCTACTCATGATAAGCGGTAAACAAAACTGAATGGATGGTTATTTCTGCAAGTGCTTTAAAATAAAGATGAAAGTACACCTATGCCTGGATTACGTCCTGCCTCTTTACCTTCTTCCAACAAAACGTCTGTTTTTATCCCAAAAATTCTGTTTAAGTTTTTCATAATGTCTTCAAGTCTAACCATGTACCATTATCTTTAAATTATTTTTTAAAAATAATTTTTCAAGCAAGCACAACATGTTTCAATATTTTCCAGCTGAGCTGTGTATGAAATCTCCTCACCTGTGATGTACTGTTACTGTGAGGCACATTGTGTGTCTGGCTTGTTTTGTCCCTGCAGTCTGGTGAGTAATAGAGTAACTGTGCCTGCGCTCATGTAGCACAATATATGACACCATCTACCTTCCAAAAAGCTGTCAGAACATCTGAACTGCAAGCAAAGAAATGTTGAACAGCTCACTGAGTGAGTGGGGGGGATCTGCTGTGGCTTTGTGTCCAAATGTCATGTTAAATGTCTGTTGTTGTAGGAGGAGAAGACAGAGAGATGATGGTGTGTTAGTTAAATAGATGTTAATTTATTTTGGAGGGTGTTGAAACCGATCGTAATTTTAAAATAATTCTACTTTTTAATATTTATAAAATTTGTAGAAATTATTTTCATTTTCCAGCTAAAGTCTGACTTTGAGGAATGGATAAGGGATGTAAGCTGAAGGCTAGGCGCAGTGTGGGTTACAACACCACTGTCTCTCCGGACCATCACACATCTGTCATTCACTTACACACCGAAAACCTGGAAATTGACAGCCACCAAGTCACCTGAAACACACCTCTTCAGACTGTGGGAGGGAAGCAGAACATCTGCAAGAAACCCATACAAGCACAGGGAGAACACGCTCCGTACAGCCTCAGCCAGACTCAAACCTACGTCTGATCTGACAGCACGGGAGGAGTGGGGCACCAGTACTACCTGCTGTGCCGCATTGCATCATAAGGTCTTGCTCAGAAATAAATTTAATTTAACAGAGTCAGTTTGCACTGAGCGACTCTGCAGCGATCCTGGAACTCAACCTGGCTAATGCTGCTCTTTGGTCCCCAGTACAGCAGCTGCGCTGAGTGTAATGAAATGTGTGACCCGCCACCCGTCACATCGAGGTGAGAAAAGCTCCCAGCAAAGCAGCCCTGCGGACGGTTAATAAAAGGAGACCCAGTAATCCCGGGGAATGAGAGCGGGCGCAAGAGCCCTGACTCCACTTGGGAGCCAGTATTATCCGCACCCTCGGCCAGTAGTAAACAGAGACAGGCGTGTTTAGTGAAAACAGCAACCAGAAACAGGACGGTCACAGGCCCGGGTGCAGCTGGCAGGACGGTAAAGTGTCACTCACTCCGTCTTATACCCCGCTGCTCCACACGCCACGTTTCTTGTACAAGCTCGGCCCTATCATCCCACAATTTGTCCTTGCAAAGGTTTGTGTGCCACTATCGTGGCTAACATGGTGGTTAAAAATAAATCGGGAGGAAGCTGCTTAGCTTCGACGCGGTCAGCAAGGACCTCAGACAAGGTCTGGGGCGCTAGGAAAGCTTCACATTGGATCCTGTAAACTCTCCATCTATCTATTCATCCATCCAGATTCTATCCTGGAAGCACAGGGTGTTGGGCCAGCAAACATCTTAGATGGGACACCAGTCCATCACATCACATCACGCACTCATTCACTCGTGTATATATACACACCCGGAGTCACCAATTCGCCTGGAACCCCAGGCCAAGAGCTGTGAGGACCCAGCACTACCTACCGTGCCACCGAATTCAATCTGTTGGAACAGTAGACTGTTTCGAAATTAAACATGGCAGTTTAGACTACAGTGACCGAAAGGACAAGATGACCCACACAGGGGCATGGCCATTCCAGAGGACGTCTAATTTAAGGTGCGAACGTCCATGTGGACACCTCTCAGTCAGTAGGCTAACTGTGCACGGCAGCCCGCCAGCGCTCAGTCCTTCTTTAGCCGTCGTACAGTAGGAGAGCAGCTCCAGCACCTAATGTTGGCAGCTACCCTTACCTGTAACGCATGCCGGTCCGGTAGGAGACACAGTCCTCCAGCGACAGCCCATTGGTCCTAAGGAAGTCCTCCAAGTTCTTGAGCTGGGCAGCGGCGCGCACCTCTCGGAGTCGCTGCAGCAGGGCGTAGTCGGCGGGACGCGGCCCGCTCAGCGTCTGGTCCGAGTGGTGGCGTCCGATGGGGTGGACGCTGCGCATGCTCTCGCTGCACGATGCCGACAGCATCCTGCTGCTGCTGGCACTGCTGCTCCGCCGCATGGGGTCACCGCCGGAGCCTGGGGCATGGCCGGCCGGCCGGGGGCTCTGCGGGCGGTCGGTTGGGATGCTCGGTTGGTGGCTGAGACGGCGCCCCGCAGGCCCAGCCCGTACCTCGCACAGGCTGCCCCGGTGGGCAGCGAACATCCTCCTCACCCAGCCCCACCCGCACAAAACAGTCCCTGCCACACGCCAGGTGTCACACAGCCCGAGTAGCACCGAGGAGCCTGGTTTTGCCGGGGTCCGACTTCGCCGAGCAGCTATTTTCTACACAAGAACCAAGGACGGCCAGGCAAAGATGCTGTCAGAGACCCCGCCCCCTAACCCCTGCCTTCCACCGGCGTGACCTCCAGCTGCACCGGCTCCTCCCAACTGTCTCAGGTAGACGTCTCCTCCCGAGAGCGAGAGTCAAAATACGGCTCCATCCCCAAGCGAGGCGAGCGTGCGGTCGGGCTGCAAAGGGAACTGGTTCGAGAGGTGTGAGGACGGGGTATTCTCGTGGCAAATTTCAGGGGCGACGGAAGGGGCCCATTAAAGGACCGATCTTGTGAAATCTGGCCAGCTCCCAATTAACGTTAACCCTGCGTAAGCCGAGCGCTAACGTGTGACGGTCAAAAAATAGACCACCCCTCGAAAGAGTGGGCAAGGGTGTCCTATTATCAGACACATTACTCCTCTGAGCAGCTATGGACCATTAAATCGCCTCTAATGAACCTCCGGATTCTGCAGCTAACACACAACCTTCAGCTGATGCAAAGTGCTCAACATCACATACACCCAGTGAGCTTGTTACACTGCGGCAATAATAAAATGTCACGTAAAAGGTCGAAATAGTTTTTTTTTTTTTTTTTTTAACAAATGGGACAAGTCACAGTTAATGCAATATTGCTAATAAATGTCATTCCGGCGCGACAGCGAGTGTCACAAAGAAGCGTAAAGGCCTGGATTTTTAAGATTTACTGAGCGAGGATCTTTTCATAATTTAAGTGAATGATAGTCTATCCTCGATTTTCTCGACCTTGATCGTCGGGATGTCAGGTTTTACGAACGGTCGGAACAAGATTCCGCAAGGAAAAAATCATAAATGTAAAAAAAAAAAAAAACTATTTCGAACACAAGGGGAAATATATAAATATTTTTATCCAACTGTTTAGCTTCACTGGAGAAAACAACTTTAACAATCTATAAAAACAGTGTTTTAAAAATTGTGCTACTGCGTCTCGAAAAAGGAACCATCCAGCTGTCTCCGTTAGTTCCCCGAAGGCGGCGTAGCACCCCCTAGTCCCCCTGTAGCGGCGTTCCGATCCAGTCGGCGCCTCATTCACAGCTTTCTGTATATAATTCACTGCACAGTATGTACGTATGGTTGAGCTATAGGATTAAATTTCATTTTATTCGGCACATTAGATGTTCATTACACGTTACGTTATGAATTATTGTTATATTTATTATTATACGGGGGGCCGAGAAGTACAATTAAGTAAAGTTAAAAACAATAACAAATTATGTAAAGAAAGAGCGAGGCCTTGAGCATTTATTTAAATATTTAACAAAACTCAAACTTCATAACCAATGTCTGCTTTAAACTAATGTTCAGATGACATTACTCACACTTTTTTGCCAGTAATAGTGCCTGTAAGATTTTAGCAGTAATAAAGTAATGAATAATAGATTCAGATGTCGTAACACCAGTGTTGGAATATTAAATAATGACGGTTTAAAGCCATGAATAAATCAAGGGCGCTATCTTGATATTCGTCACGACAAGTTTGGTGGCACGACGCCGGTTTACTGAAGATCACGCGCAGTCGACACAGAACCGCTGCAAGTGACCAAAGCTGAAAATATATAGCTGACAAATTAGAGCGATAACTTTTGAAAGTTAATATAACACTACACTCCAGATGATGGGCATGATAACTTGTCCATTGCTGGGAGTGACCAAAAACTTTATCAGTAGTACTTAGTGGAGTTAATAATAATAATAATAATAATAATAATAATAATAATAATAATAATAATACTGTGACAATTGAGGTTTTCTGAAACCCTGGTGGGGGGGTATATTCTCTTATTAGTCGATGTATCGGATGCATACTAAGTATCCTCTGCTCTGCTGGGTATGTAGGTGAACCTACTCGTGTGGTTATGGTAGAAATATGACAAAAAAAGATTAACTCCTCCACAAATGATATACCGGTGAAATAATGGAAGCATTAAAGAGACACGTGAAAAGGCATTCAATACGTTATCTGAAATGACTGTTCACTGGGCCTGAATGTCAGGTTCTTTACCTTCTCAAAGTCATTCCTTTAATTCTGTTCTTGTCACAGTGTTTCCTGCCGTCACCCTTTAACCACAGTGACGACACCTGGGAGACCTCACCTGGTCAACACCCGTCAACCAGCAGTCTCCCCACACTCCCAGCAGTCCGACACACAGCTCCCGGAACCACCAGGTCCTCCGACAGAGCGACGCAGATCAGTCACAGGAGACCCTCCACCGTTTCCCTCTTTCCCTCCACTGTAAATCCCCGCCATGTGTGGGGCGAGAGGAAAAGCCGAGTGAAACTCAAAACAGGGAGACTGTTCAATTTTTCACGCCCGCCTCTACGTCACGACTAAAATATAGCGAAGCGGCTGAGCTGAGTGGTCGCCCGCCCTGGGATGCTGCTTCCGCGGCGGAGAACAGCCCTCCATCCCGCCCGAGGTCCGGCAGAGACCTTGCAGCTCATCCTCCTGATAGGAGATAGGGTCCGAACAGGGGAACAGTTGGGGGAAGTGGAAGCCCCTCCATGCAGCTTCCCACCCGCATCCCACCCAACCCGCATGCTCATCAACCCCACTACTCACCCGGTTCCTGGGGGGCCGGCCCATGTACGAGGGGTTTTGCACCATGTTACTCATCGGGAAACGGCACTGTGGTCAGCGAGTGACCGATTCCAACTTTTTTCCTTCTCCGACCCCCCTCGAACACCCAAAGTGGGAGTGTCTCCCCGGGTGAAGGTCCTGGTTAATCCACCAATGAGAACGCAGGTCCCACCCCCTTTTTGGAGTAGCGCCGCCACTAGAGGAAATCCATTTACGCCCATCGCCAGGCGAGCTCCTTCCGCAAAGCGCAGCAAATATAATGGGCCTAAATTATTTAACAAAGCACTTGTGCTAAAAGCTTCAGATTGTTTCTGCACAGGAACGGATGTCAGAAGGGATTTTCTCCCTGACAAAACGCACATGTAAATAAGTCTGTGACCACAGGTAGAGAAGGTAGACACTGAGCAGCAGGGGGCGGTAAATCCAGCCTCGTTCCCCGCAGCGACGGCTGAGCACGGAACCCACGGCGAGTGGAAGCGAAGAACTGCCGTATCTAGAGAGCAGCATACATATTTAAAATGTCATTTCCTCGCTGTTTCTGCGGTGTAAGAATCAAACACCCCGTGTTCCTCCTTCGCATCGATCATCGAACCGTTCAGCAGCTGAAATGCCGTCCAAACCCACTTCCTCCTAAAAGCGTAAAGAAATACATGTGAAAAATCGACTATAACAGGGTGTTTCAGGACATGAAGGTCGACGTGAAGGTCGTTGTTCTATGTTTTTACCACCTGCCTTTATGTAATGTTCAGGTGAGTCGAGGTCACCTGCAATTTTAGACAATCTACTTGAATGATCGGCTTTACATTGATTTACCCATTTATACAGCAGGGCCTTCTCGCCGTTTCAGTTCGGGGTAAGCGCCTCGATCGCAGGTATGAATGCAGGAGCAGCGATTCAGGCCAACAACCTTGAGGTCGCAAGGCGGACGCAGCGTGGCTCAGTCCACATACGTACCGCGAAATGACGACAAGCTAAGTGACTGTTTGAGGGCTTTTATACCCCTCCCACAGCAGGAGTACCGCAGTACATTACCGCACGAGAGCCGCCTGGGCAAGAGAACTTCAGTACAAAAAGGGAAGCGCTTACAGCACGGGACGGTCGGCGGCCTCACACAGCGCACTGTTCACACGCAAACACACTGACACACACACTGAATGACGGACTGGACCTCAAAATTTGACCATCCTGTCCACTCATGCGTATGTCTGCTTGTCTGTTTAGTAACTTGTTTATTTGCTTATTTCTACCTTATTCCCCTACTCATCTATTTATCTCCGTTTACATGGCTATAAAGTATAAAACACACACACATCACGTTTGTTAGAAATACAGTATATATGTATATCGTGGCCACGTCCTGAGAAGATGAGTCTGAAACTGTTCAGAAAAGGACTGATGGAGAAAAAGGGCGACTGGGTCGCTACAGGAAAGTTCCCTTTTGCTTTTTTTTATGAAGGAAAATCCTTAAATCCAGCATGTATTTAATATAAATGCACTAATTTAACTGTGCATTTTAAAACAGAGGCACATTTTCTTAATACCGACATTGATTCTCAACTTTAATCTGACTTGATATAAAATGTAAAGTGACATTAAACACAAAGGGGCGAAAGAGCTTTTGTTCGGTTGAAATGAGGAGACTGTTGGTCCGTGGGGCACACGGCAGACACGCGTGTCCAGATGACGCTCCCGCTAACTGCCCCCGGTCTTGCAGCATCCGACGCCCGCTTTCCCAGCACGAGACAGGACCCTGTGTAGAGGTAGACCGACCAAACCAAGCACGGACCCCAAGAGCACGCTTTCTGTGGCGGGTCGACGGTAGGGTCGGGGGGGGGGGGGGGGTGGGGAAACGGCACCAC
>UFQX01000692.1:214591-224694 GCA_900497675.1 Arapaima gigas
GGGGGGGGGGGGGGGGGGGGGGGGGGGGGGGGGGGGGGGGGGGTTGAGGAAACGGCACCACTTGAGCGTTAATGAAGCCATAATATATTAATCTGTTGTGCTGCGGATGTGCAGCTGCGGCCCACCGGACTCTCCGAAAACGCGCATATCTATTATTCAGGACACGTCATTTTCCCGTGATGTCACAGTCGCTCTAAATATAAAACACTGATACAAGCTGGTTTACTGCCCTGGAGACACTTCCGCTCCCCCCCACTCCCTCTCACGCTCTCATTCACTCACACACACACACACACACACACACACACATGCAGGAAAGCGGCTAGAGGCGTTCTTCATCTGTCAGCCACTCTTTTACTCTGTCACCATTTTTTCTACATTGTCACCACCTGAAGGGCTGTTAAATGTCCGCAGTTGATGTTGTGTGAAATGCATCTAATTGTGTCACTGAAGACGCTAAATATGACCTTATTCAAAAGCCTGTATGAAAAATCCTCACTGCAAAAGTGCACTACAGGTTTTAAAACTGTCCCACAGTGAATAGTCACAAAGAATAAAACAAACTCCACTTCCATTAGTGGTCAAATTAATACTTAATGCTATTATGGCCATTATGTTACTTAGCTGTGAGAATTCATGTCGGATACACTGCAAAACAACAAGAAATGAGGCTGGATGGAAATTATCGTGACGTCATTGACAAGTCTAATCTGCATCTCATGGGATCTACAGATCAGCGGCCACCGAGGTGGGAGGGTGAACAGCCAATGAGGTGTGTGGAAGAACAGTCACTGAGGTGTGTGGGTGGACAGCCACTGAGGTGTGTGGGTGAACAGCCACTGAGGTGTGTGGGTGAACAGCCAATGAGGTGTGAGGGTGAACAGCCAATGAGGTGTGTGGAAGAACAGTCACTGAGGTGTGTGGGTGGACAGCCACTGAGGTGTGTGGGTGAACAGCCACTGAGGTGTGAGGGTGAACAGCCACCGAGGTGTGAGGGTGAACAGTCACCGAGGTGTGAGGGTGAACAGCCAATGAGGTGTGTGGAAGAACAGTCACTGAGGTGTGTGGGTGGACAGCCACTGAGGTGTGTGGGTGGACAGCCACTGAGGTGTGTGGGTGAACAGCCAATGAGGTGTGTGGGTGAACAGCCAATGAGGTGGGAGGGTGAACAGCGACTGAGGTGTGTGGAAGAACAGCCACTGAAGTGTGTGGGTGAACAGTCACTGAGGTGTGTGGGTGAACAGCCACTGAGGTGTGTGGGTGAACAGTCACCGAGGTGTGTGGGTGAACAGCCAATGAGGTGTGTGGGTGAACAGTCACCGAGGTGTGTGGGTGAGCAGCCACTGAGGTGTGAGGGTGAACAGCGACTGAGGTGTGTGGGTGAACAGCCAATGAGGTGTGTGGGTGAACAGTCACCGAGGTGTGTGGGTGAGCAGCCACTGAGGTGTGTGGGTGAACAGCCACTGAGGTGTGTGGGTGAACAGCCAATGAGGTGTGTGGGTGAACAGTCACCGAGGTGTGTGGGTGAGCAGCCACTGAGGTGTGTGGGTGAACAGCGACTGAGGTGTGTGGGTGAACAGCCAATGAGGTGTGTGGGTGAACAGTCACCGAGGTGTGTGGGTGAGCAGCCACTGAGGTGTGTGGGTGAACAGCCACTGAGGTGTGTGGGTGAACAGCCAATGAGGTGTGTGGGTGAACAGTCACCGAGGTGTGTGGGTGAGCAGCCACTGAGGTGTGTGGGTGAACAGCCAATGAGGTGTGTGGGTGAACAGTCACTGAGGTGTGAGGGTGAACAGCCACTGAGGTGTGAGGGTGAACAGCCACTGAGGTGTGTGGAAGAACAGCCACTGAGGTGTGAGGGTGAACAGCCACTGAGGTGTGTGGGTGAACAGCCACTGAGGTGGGAGGGTGAACAACCACTGAGCACCGCGGATCAGCAAAGTCAGCCACATAGCAGCAACATGGAAATTCAACACTGAGCTCTTTACCAACCCTGAGATTTGAGACGCATATCAGCAGAACGCAGCCTTTTTGTCTGAAGATAAACACATAATCCTCCGCACACCCCGACACACTCGGCTGCACAGTGAAGGTCTACGCAAATGGGAACTGGAGGAACGCAGCGTGTTGCGGCCGGGCTCTGCCGTGGGTCTGAACCAACAACCTCCGGATCATAACCCTTCCTGGCGCCACACCTAACGTCACTAACAGATTCACATTTGGCTTCAGTAAATTCACATTTGACCTCCTGAAATGTCGCTTCATATTCTGTGAGGCGGCAGTATAAACTCACAGAAACGTGCTGAGACAAAGGAGGCAGGAGAAACATCCTGGTGTGAGTGACGTTTACCGAACCGGCGACTTCTCCACACGCCCTCTTTCCGCCGACACACACAGCTTGCGGCCACGTTTTATTTTAATCTCACAGTTTTGTGAAAATCGAACGTCATTTGCGTGCGTGTTTGTGTGTGTGTGTGTGTGTGTGTGTGTGTGTGTAGCAGATGAGAGAAGATGAATGCAGAAACCTGGACAAGTTGACAAGTTTCTTGCCGTTGTTTCAGCGTTTGAGAATCTTCCTCCATATTTACGGTTAAGAAGATAAATTAAGAAACAGCGGTTTATGTGATTCCGGTTTCTGTTTCTGAGTGAAACTTTATTATTCTTCAGCTGCATTTTTATCCGTATTTTCAGCCATCCAGGCTCTGCAGGAAATGAAAGGCTCAATACTGAATAGGCCTCTCCACCACCTGCCGTGTTTGCTGGGTCGGGGTTAAGTTCGGCTCCACCCGCCTCCCTGGACACCCTCCCTTAGGAAAGGCTGCCGCAGAGCCAGATGTTTCATTTTTTAAAACTGAGGTCAGCAGCAGCAGTGTGGGGGGGGGGGAAAACAATGTGTACCTTTTAAATCGTCACATTTAGACAAAAGATGATCCCAAGAATCAACTGTATCTGTTGCTGATGCAAGCAAATCAAAATGACACACCGTTGCCCTGCTGTGATCAAATGTACCGTGTTTTACCTCGGAATACCACGATTGTGGGAGGTCCTTACAAAAGTAATTTGTTACTGTGAGGAAAAAACACGTTTTGGTTCGTCCATCTGTTATTAACACCTGTGGGTCATGAGGCCGGGCGGGAGGGTAGTCGACTGGGAATCAACATGGATGTGACCCCCAATCTTTGTTGTCACGGTCACTTAAAACTTCTGAACTGCCATGTCTCCAGCAAAGATGAAAGGTCACGTGTGTCACAGGGCAGAACTTGGTCACGGCCCTTCTGGAAAAGTCAGGCCAAGAGTTTCATCTGGATGGTATCTAAAGAGGCAGCTGTGAGACGTACCTGTTCTGCCACCCCAGCCAGCCAAAGATCCAAAACAAGGAGAACAGAGACGGCCAGCAACATAAAAAACGTACACACACACACACACACACACACACACACACACACACACACACAAATTTGAAAAGGTGGTCCATTACCTGTAGAATTGTAGCTGTCGTTTGGGGCTCCCATATCTAGCACTGACAAGGAGGAGAGAGGAGAGGAGAGCAGAGAAGAGGAGAGAAGGGGAGAAGGGAAGAGGGAGAGGAGAGGAGAGGAGAGGAGAGGAGAGGAGGAGAGGAGAACGGAAGAGAGGAGAGGAGAGGAGGGGAAAGGAAGAGAGGAGAGGAGAGAAGGAGAGGAGAAAAGAAGAGGTTAGTTGTGTACATCATGAAGAAGACAGATGGGCTGCACAGTAAACCTCTTCTGCACCTAACAGGGTAAACTTGTACCATTAAATCTCCCCATTGGGTGAATTCCCATCATTATGGGGTCAAGTGACCATTATTTATAATGGAGAAAAAATATGTTCGTAGACAAAAATGTGAGTTAAAAATGACACGACAAAATGTCTTTTCGTGCATAAAAAAGTAACATATTTAATAATATGTGTAAATTTAATATTATCCAAAATAAACCTGTTGCCATGAGCGAGGAGGGACTGTTGCATAGCAAACAGCTGCAGCTGCAGTTAATTTGTGACAAAATTTAGATTTTTGAGAAAACGGAAACTTCAGCTGCATTTCAGTTTCGTCGAGGTGCCTGAATATTGGAATAAAAATTGATCGGCACGTATAATATGATCTTATAAACGTTCTTTAACGGTTTAAAAACTGACTATCTGCTGGATCGTTGTTAGTGGAGAGGTTTTAATGTTAGTGTGGCTCCCCCTAGTGGCTACTTTTTGAATTGTAGCCTTTGTCGGTGGGTGTCAATAAAAACCGTTTATTTCCAGGTGTAAAATTCCCTCTTTTGGGAATTATTTTGTGGAATTTATTTTATTCAAATTTCAATGAGGAAAAAACAGGGTGAGAGCTACCGGACAATAATTATCTCATTCTGAAAAAGATTGCCTGACACACCTGAATGCCTGAAAAGGCATTATTTGGCATGGAAGTGCATCTACTACCTGTGAAAACGGAAGGACTTTCTAATCATCTAAGGCGTTTTTTTTTTGGAAGCATTTCATACAAATCCACCCCCATTACGCGCATATTTTGGCACAGTTATGGCTGTGGGAGCCCTTAGCGGGGGAGCCTGGTTTACCTTCCCTTGCATCATATGACAAATAATCAGTGTCGCACACTGGGTTTATTTATAAAACTCGACGTCGGCTCCAATGCAACGGTTAAGGCAGAAGCCGCGCCATTGTGCTCCTTTCTCTGATCCATAAGCAGGCTTTGCCGGGACGATTCTGACATTAGGGAAAAGTCCGCTGGCAATGCTGTCAAATCCTCTGCTTCCCACAACGGCCGTGTCAATAAGGTGATTAAGGAGATATTTCAATGAATCCTGTCAAGGTTATATTTCACTGACAGCAAATGTACACGCCGATCTGTCTCAGGCCCATTAACTGAAAATGAAATTCTCGAGAAAAGGTGGGCCCCTGCGTGCAGGTGCATGCAACAGCACGCAACAGGATTAATAACACCTGAATGCTTCCGTGTGAATTGTCGCTCGGATTTCTACAATCATTAATTTGTCATTATCTAATGTTTATTTAAGACCATTATATGTATACTCGGGATTTCTTTATCATAGAATTCCGCAAAATATAAAATACAACAGGAGGCAGCTTTAAGGGCTGAGGACACACTGGTAGACTGTGCTTTTTTCGGCTCCAACACGGATTATGTTCTTGTAATTCGAGTCGCTCGTAAAAACGGGCGGTTAGAGGAAACCGTGTGTGAAATTCTACGCCATTATTGGATAAAATCACGGCATAAGTGTTACAGCAGTGACAAAGGCTGCAATAAGCGTTATAACCTTTCCGTCTTAATGTGTCGAAAGGCCGTGTTCTGAGCAGCACTGGATCTCCCTTCCGGTTCTGTGACTGTTTCACTGGGCCCATAAAATGCACAAGAATCGGAACAATAATACACACATGCAAGTTTTTTTTGTCCTTGCAAACATTTAAAATGCGATGTGTTAAACATGCATATGTTTCACTGTGTATTTATTTTTATTTAAATTTTAGTTTCTTTGCTATTTTGTTCCGTTGCAGAGCAAAAAAAAAAAAAAAAATCCTGCAGTGCCGCTCGCTCCCAGTAGGTGGCAGCAGACTGGACTCTGGTCCTCAAAGGCAACGTATGACTGAGATTTTGCTCGTGTTCGTGGAACTGGAGAATGGAATGGGAGATGACTGAATGGGAATGGGATGCTGAGGAGATGACATATTTTTATCTTTGGTTATTAAAAACAATCGTTTACACTTTTGCATAGTTTTGAGTTAAACTAACAAAATAACAGCGTTACACCAGTCTTCTGGGATGCAGCAGAAAACTCGAATATGTTCTATTTATTATAGAATTGATTGAGGGTTTGGTACAGATTCTAACCTGTTACAGGTAGATACACACCTGTGTCACTGAGATAAGTTAAACGTGATTCTGGAGTTGTGAGCAAACTGAGTTACAGACTTTTTAAGTCAAGGACCAGCAAACTAATATCTTTTTAGGGCAAAGTGTGTCAAACCCCATCTTTCCATCATCCATGAGTGGAGCGTGTCTTGTTATTTATTCTGTACATTAATATTTTGTAAAAACATCAGAAGGAAATGCTGGAAAGGAGGGACTTTGTCACTGGCAGTGAACCACCCGACTCCATAAAATCCACCTGTCATTTATCACCAGCAGATGGCGCCATTTCCAGCCGTTGCTGTTCTCTCCTATTTGAAAGCACGTGTGTGTGCGTGTGTGTGCGTGTGTGTGTGTGTGTGTGTGTGTGTGTGTGTGTGTGTGTGTGTGTGTGTGTGTGTGGTTGAGTCTCACCTGTATGTCATGCCCGGGGAGGCTGTCTGGCGAAGGGAGAGGCGGGCTGGCGAGTCAGTGGTGGGTTCAGGATACATGGGGCCGGGTGATGGGTGGGGATGGGCAGCCAGACAGGGGGTCTCTCTCTCTCTCTCTCTCTCTCTCTCGCTCTCTCTCTCCCTTTCTTTCTCACCACACAGGGGCTCTAGAAGAAGGGAATCAGAAAATACAAATAATATTCAAAGGCCTTATACAGAAATACGGGGGGGCAGCTGGTCGGCCTGAACGCTGCCGTGTTCCTCACATGAACACAAACACAACACAACACAAACAGAACACAAACATCTCCTTTTTTTCAATATATCATTTTTTGCAGAAAAAGCGGGATTTTCATGGTGGAATATGAGTTTTCACTCAGCCTCCCATCACCCTGAGGAGGTCCGGCAAAAGTCACCCGGCTGTATAAACGGACGAATGGTCGTAAGTACAGTCGTACGTCACTTTGGAGAGAAGCGTCGGGCAAATGTACGAATACGACGGCAGAAAATGGTGACGAACTGTAAAAACCTGGTCGATTTGAGCACAGTCGGCACGGTGGAGGTTTGCCACCCGGGAGCCCTCGCTGTCCTGTCCTGATAGGAAGCGTAGAGGATCACGGCGGTGCAAGTTGCCCTAATGTGGAGGTGGACCGAGCCGAAGACAAGAAGGGTCATCTTTAAACATTTTCGAAGCAGGCGGTGTGTCGAACGCCCCGGCAGAGGCCCCGCCGGGGCGTCGGACACGTCCTGCGTGGACACAGACGACCTGGAAGAGCGAACGTGGGCCGACAGACTTGTATTTACATTTATTTATTCATGTTGCAGATGGTTTTGTCCAAATGGATGTGCAACACTCAGCTGAACCCTTCCTGTTCACGTACGCTCCTCAGGTCAAACACACACACGCTATTTGTACCACATCACACTCCTCGAGACCCTTTAAAAGGGGACTTACGTAACTCCTGCACACTGTTGTCCTTCAAATCCGACAGTGCGCCTCCGGAGCAGCCATGATCCTTTAGGACGCAGGTGCCCGATCCTGGTCCTCCAGGGGTATAGTGTGTGGAGCCTCTCTAACCACTAATGTCCTCTGTGCAGAGCGACGCATAAATTAGGTCAATGAAGGAAAAAACTAATTCGCTTGGATACACAAGCGCTGAGCTGGAACAAAGGGCCTCGCGTACACCTCCTCTGCAGGCCTCATGTCCGACACCCTCACGGTAGAGTAACAGTGAGCCTCAGGAGAGGGCGCTGACCTCGGAACCGCAGGCAGCTGTGGAGTAAGACACCGCGTCCATCGACCATTAAATAACCGCAGCGATTCAGCGCAGAGATGGAATTCAAACCCGAGGCCTCCGATTTCAAGATGGCTGCTCTGACCGCTACGCCACAAGACAGCCCTGTCACTAAGCTATCTGTGCTTTCACTCATTGTCAAGGAAAGCAAACCGGGGGAATTTTTTTTCTTTTTTTTTTAACCCAACAACGCTGAAGGTCCCTCCATTAACACGGGCTCCTCTGAGACCTTCGTGCCGGAGAGGAATTTCGATTCGAGGAGGCGAATTTGATGACCCATTAAGCTGGGTGCGTATGGAAATGAACGCAGGGATGAAAGAAGAGGCGAAGTGAAGGTGACCTTCTCTTCGAATCACAACGCAGCGCAAGCTCACAAAGGTTTTTGCCCAGCGCATCCAGTCCAGTGTTGTTCTTTTTTGTGGTCCAGATCAGGACCCTGCAGCATCGTGGCTCCCACCAAACAGGCTCGACACAAACAGATGAGCTGCTACACACAGTCATCCTTACTGAGGACACGTCACGTACGCAGAGGTGGTACCACGCATGAGATTAAAGTTATAAAAATGTAACTTAAAGCATAACTCCTCCACCCCTCAGCTGAATAGAATCGGCAGCCTAGACTATATCTAGGGGGGGCACCATGTAAAAGAAACACAGTGCTGGAAAAACACACTTTGCGGGCGACAAAAATCAGTGTTTTCTGTTCCTGTTTGGCGCCGTAATGAGCAGCCGAGGCTCCTTTGCTGAATTCCCGACAGCAGACGAGAGGCCGGCGTCCTTAATGGAACTTCACGCTGTTTCTCGAGAGCCAGAAAATCCTCCGACGTGAACACGGCAGTTTGTTATTAATCCTCAGCCTGTGCCGAACGGGAGAACATCGAGCACCGAGCAGCCAGGTCTTGTCGGCCACACCCTGGTCGTTGGGCCGACTTCCACGGGGGGCGTTGTACTCCGCTTGGGACAGCGACTTAGGGCCGTGCTGCGGCAGCAAGGGGAGAGGCTGAGAGATCGAGGTATTTTTCTGCAGGGTGTTTATCGGACTGCGCAGACCTGCTGCCCGCCTATCGGCTCCAGGCCTGATCTTCACACCGTGGCTGCCCCTAGTGGGCGATTCGCCCTGCCCCACGCAGACGTGTGTCGGGGTACTCGGCTGCTAAATGCTCCGAGACGAGGAACGCAGCCCCCCGGCCCACCATTTCACAAAGACGCTGTGCAGATGAGACACAAGGACAATGCAGGTGAGCACAGGATTATCCCGAAGTCAAAAATGAGTTTGTTCGGATGGATCACGAGAAGGAGGGGATCAACGGGGGGTGGAGTAGCGGTTAGAGATGCTGGCTGTAACCTCTTGGATCAAGGAATTTGCCCTGAACTTATACAGTAAAAATGCGGTATAACTAAGTAAACGTTTCCACACAGGATGATGGTGTCTTGCCGGCAAGTTAAATTGAGGAATATCAAAATAGCGTCCATTATCAGGTCCTACAGGATTAAGCAGCTGATAATAGTGGATGGATGGATGGATTTTATCATTAAGTGTGAGAACTGGTTTAGAAAAACGGACAGATGGATGTTGGATCAAACCAGGGTGGAACTCTTACAGAAACCGCAGATGACAAAAGTGGCGGTTGTAAAACTTTGGATTCATCGCGAGAAGATCAGATTAACTCTAAGAAGGGGGTGACGTTTTGAAAGTTTGGAAGGAAAACTGTTAGAGAAGCACCCAACCAGCAGTCTCTGCAACAACAGACGCCCGTGTTCGACACTAAGGACACAAGCAGAGAACAGAAGTCTCCGGAAGAGCCAACGCTGACTCGACTTGCTTGACCACGACTGACTTTCTGTGAGGTAATAAATATCTCTCAAGTCAAAACGATTTTATGCCTGCATTTCCCAGCATCCCACCTCCATCCCATGACCCCCTCAATTCCTAGTCAGTGATCTCCTACACTGGGAGGGGGGTCAGCAACAACCAGCAGTCGAGACAAAGGTGGCGCGATACACACTCTCACACACGCAAAACACGAGGCCAAACGGCCCGAACCGGACGTTTCGGAATGAGGGACACCGCGTTTCTTACGCCAAACCAGTCTCACTTCACACCCCACGATGCCATAAGGAGTGAGCCGAAAATACAGGAGATCTGTCGTTTATTTATTTATTCCCCCCCCGGGGGAATCGAGCCTTGCAGGGGGAAACAAAATGAATTTGCAGGGACAGGAGTTCTGCGTTCAGGCTGCGTTCTTTGCTAGATGACTTTCTGTAATAGAGAATCCCAAAATAACTGTGCCGGCAGAGGCTGGAGACGAGCTGACGGAGGGACGTCCAGGCACCCGGAGGGCAGCGGCCCGACGGGGCAGGTCACGTTGACGCCACGGAGGGCGATACGGCACCGGAGCCGCGAGGACGCTGACCAGGTTATTGACAGGTCCTGTTCTCCTGGAAACATCACCACCTCCGGCTTGGGGGGGGGGGGGGGGG
>UFQX01000692.1:224745-237810 GCA_900497675.1 Arapaima gigas
GGGGGGGGGGGGGGGGGGGGGGCAGCACCTCCAAAGACAGACCGGATTCCAGGGTGCTTTCGAGTTCAGTAGGAGCACGGCTGTCTTATTCCACCCCAAGGGCCGATGCATTTATTCCAAGTTACTGTTTCGTGGTAATTTATGTAAAAGCGCAACACACACATAAATTTAGCCTAACCTGAAAAATATTCATATAAGTGACATTTTTCTTGAAAGCCAATAAACACTTATTGACCCAGGTTGACAGTTTGGGACGATTTTAGCGCTGGGTGAAGCTTGGGGCAACTTTCCTGCATTTTGCCCTTTTTTGCCCCTTTTTACCCCTTTTGCCCACTTTGCACCTCTTTGCTTCTGGCAGACGCTCCTGCGCCGTTTGTTCTCTTGTTTTGGTTCCGGTGCCGTTCCGCTGCGGAGACACTTTGTTTTGCGCCTTTTTGGGTTCCGGTCCTGAAGTTAGGCAGCTGTGTGGGGTCAGTTAGGTTTCTTTCTGCTTTCCTTAAACCACCACTGTTAAACAATCACAAAGGACCCCCTTTCCGACACTTATTATGTTGTGGGGACCCCCTGCTGTGGTGGTTCACGGCTGCATTAATGATCATTGGTGGAATGCCTCAGCGGGGTTCAAAGTGGGAGGGGAGGAGCCTGTTTTAAAAAAAACAAGGCAGTTCCTAGCAGTAGCTGAGCATAGAGGCTTGGTTTTGTATGATGTGGGTTTGCTGGCTTTTTCCAGGCCCGACTCCTTCCTGCTGACCTGTCCCTCCAAACGGTCTTATTGTCTTTCTTTATTTTGATTTTTTTTTTTTGATCTCGACAATGTGATTTGTTATAACGTGACCAATATGGAGGTAAGGACTAACACTAACATGTCCTTCAGTCCTTCTTGAGGTCACGGGGAAAAGGCACAAGTATGGAAGCTAAGATGGCCACCATCACACAGACAATTGGAGGCCCCAGCAAGTCCCAGTTCAGCACCAGACACACACACACACACACACACACACACACACACACTCGTATGCCCCACACCTGGCCCATTACCCACAATCCTACTGAAATATGCTACTTATGTCCCATCTTGTCTCAGCGGTCAATATCACAGAGACCTCAGTACATGAGCCCACAAATCCAAGGCATGATGTCACCAATAACCTCTGAGCAGGAATATCCTTGACATACCGTGCAAAATATAAATAAGCAGCAGCAACAATACCTCTGAAAGCACGCCAGCACAACCACAGCAGCAAAGACCCTCAGGGGATATGAACCCACAAGCCTCAGATTACAAGAGCGTGTTCACAACCTATACAGTCAAAGCTGGAACTTTCTGGCGGCAGGCGAGTGACAGAAGGCCACTCTGCAGGGTGGCTGTTCTTCCCACGCGGCCAGGATGCTGTGGACAGGAAGGGCTGTGGGTTCAACAAGGTGCCGTCCTGCACCCATAGTGACCAGGAACTCCAACACTACAAAGGATTTTAAAATAATAATAATAATAATAATAATAATAATAATAATAATAATAGTTACCGGTGCTTAAATGCTGCATCAGTGTGACACTTTTTTACCGAGAATTGTCCCACATTTATTTACATTCCTGCTGTTGTTGCACCACGGCTGAACCATAAAGAATTTATTCTACATGTCACCGTCAGACAACCTTCCCAAGGAACTGCAGTAATATTTTCGCAGCCTTTGCGGCTGAATAAATCCTTTCTGCTCATGTGTGAGAACTGAGGCACGACTGTTGCCGGTACAATTAATCCAGATGCTCTCCTTTGCGAACTGTATTAACAGCCTGAGGAATTAATGGGTATTGGGTGCAGTGCACCTTGGGTAAAGCGGCCCACTGGTGCCCTTCCGCTTTACTCCTGGCGTGAGGGTTGTGAGCTCCTCGCTCCATTATGTTGCCCCTCACCCACCCCCCCCCTTTGCAGAGCATGGGGACCCCCCCAGCGCTAACTTACACAAGACCCCTATGTCAGTCCCCAAATACCCATCCCCTGCAAAGCGCGTGAGGGCCAGCAGGTGGGGCAGCAGTTAGACGTCGCGCAACGGAAGGACCCAGACTGCTGCGGTTCCCCCGATCAGGACACTCGCCCTGAACTGAGTAAAAATGGCCGGGCAAACAATGCAAATAAGCATGTTTAGGAAAAAGGGAGTAAAGGTGTTGATGCTAATGGACAAAGAAATGGGCCGTTTGCTGAAATGAGATATTCTTGGCCGTTCCGGGGGGTTCCGAGTGGCCACACTCGGCTGAGCGAGGACCCCCGGGGCATCTGGCGCAGATGGAATCAGGAGGTGACTGCGGTGGCCAAGAAGGGCGAGAGAGAGCCAGGCGAGGAGAACGGGGGACATTGCCGGACGCATTGCTGAGTAAAGCTGCGACCGGACACCCTGGTCCCCAGCCAATAGCGGCGGGGCCACCTGACTGCGACGTCCAATGGGATCTGCTCTACTTCCTAAGGCAACGCAAAGCGTGCAGTTAGGTACTCGTGACGGATGGGCCGTGTCCTGCTCTCTAACTGTCTGGAGGCATCACGGTTAGGTTTCGGGTGGGGGAGGTCTGACACGGCTCTATGGACAGAGAGGGGGTGCTCAGTGACAGTCTGTCCGACGGCTGGCCAGGGAGATGACTGAGGGAAGAGCACACACACACACACACACACACACACACACACGAAGCCAAATATGGCAAGTTGGAATGACACACATATCGTAAAAAAAAATCAGAGCAGTGAAAGGAAGTGGAAGAGAAGATAAAAATAACCTGAGCATTTCTCAGCCACTTGTGGAACCATCTGATTTCACCCAGTTTCCTTCTCAAATCACTGCAACATTTATTCTGACTAACCGTCAACTAGCTAACGTCTGAAGTGACTCAGTGGTGACTTTGTACACTAACCTGCTTACAGTGGTTTACCCAGCCCTACGGGGGGGGGGGGGGGTTAGTTCTAAAAATGTTTCTCCAGTGGTAGTACGGGGATTCACTTTGATACTGGAAGGTTATGGCTCTAACTGCTACGCCCCCTGCTGCTTCATAGCGCTACTTACTTTTGTCTTACTTAACATCTACTGGAAGCACTAAAACCTTACGGACTCAATACATGGCTACTGTTGGTTTCTGGACTCAGAATCTTTGATTTTTAACTTCTCCCACTTCCAGCAAATTCGGATTTCTGCCCATTATTATTCCACAGGCGTCTGAGATGATTATTTGGTTATTTATTAATAAGATTAACACTTTCTGCTAAAGTGAGTCACAAAGTTTGAATAAGTGGATAAAAATGGCTATTAAAGAACCTGCTGGTCCAAAGTGAGCAATTGTATTTTGTATTTGACTAATAAGAAAGAATAATAAAGAGCCCAGCGTAAGCGCGTTGGCCAGAGAGTGAATGTCACGTGTGTGCATGTATGGAATCTGGAAGTTTATCTTTAAACGGGTCCGGCTGGTTTATAAATAGCTGGGTTCGGGTGCTGGCGGAGACGCTGTCGAGGTTGCCGAATACCAGCCACGTCTCTCTTCTGGTCGAAAGCGACAGACATCTGGTCTCCCTTTTCCTCGAGAGGGCAGCTCCTCTCTAAAAGACTAAATACAATTATGTTAAGGCCTTTGGCAGCTGATGTCAATTGACAGGGCGCAGTTGGTTGGATAACATTTCATATCTGTTGCATCTAGACATTATGTCATGACTAAAACTGCATATCCATTCAGATGAGAAAAGGAGAGCAGCTTTGTAAAGTGCCGCTGCCTTGAAAAATAATATTTCTGATGTTTTCTAAACGGAATTTAGCATCCCAGTATCATCCATTGATACTTATTTATCTATTGAATTATTATTTCTTTTTTTAATTACTGACTAGCTGTGGTACCCTGTGCCGCCCAGGTTAGCAGGTGGAAAGGTAAGTCGTAGAAACACATTATGTATCAACCTTAAAATATTTATATTTAGTGTGCAGTATTGTTAGTACTTTTGAACAGGTGGACACCGCAGAGAGGGACATTAGTCGTAGAGAGGAGGCCAGTTTGTCCTCATTCTGATGAATTAGCTGGGAACTGCCCGGAGGAATTATGTAGTGTCGTGCGTGTCTGTCGGTGACTGAAGGGGCCTGCTTGTCTTCATCTTGACAAATTAGCTGGGAACTGCACGGAGGCGCATGGCACTAATGCGTGTAGCAGTGTTGACTACGTAAAAACCTTTCCTGGTGTGAGAAGTACCTGTGTGTCAGAGTTCAAGTCTGCAAGTTGAAATGCAAAGCTGTGCGTAAAGATCGACAAACAAGCCAACAGAGATTGAGCTTTATAGTTACAGCGATGATGTGAGGTGTGTACGCTGAGTGACCTGCAGTGATTTATCCATTTGTACAGTTGCGTCAGATTTACTGTATCAATTCAGGATAAGTATCTTTATCTAAGGTACTGCAGCTGCTCAACTTATACCACACAAAGTCTCCATTGCTGATCAATCGATGAAAACCTTTTTTTTTTTTACAAAGGGACTTATAAAACGAGTGAGCGGCAGGCGGTGTAGTGGTTACAGACCTTGATTCTGCCCAACTAACCTAATAATAACAGTAAATAAATGTCCAGGTGAGGACATCCTCCGGGACAAGAAAACTGACCGCCTTAAGCTGCAGGGCTACGGCATCGATGCCTGACCCCAGCGTGACCAGTCACCCCCCTGTACTTCGTGACCAAGATCACCAGCACACACAGCTTCTCCCCACATTCTCCCATGTTCTCCTCGGGCCCTCACGTCGCGCTCTTGTTTTCATTTGGTGCAAAAGCCATCGGTTGTGTGTTGGAGCGCGACCGCAGGTTAGACCCCCTGTGGGCCACTTTTAAAACAGAACACGGCAGGAATGCTACATCTACGCCACTTCTCATTCCGCCTTCTACACGCACATTTATTTTCCCTCTGGTCACCGGCCACATCAATTGGATTCACATTTTATCAACTTGGACAGATCTGGGCTGTTTCTCCTGTGGATTCAGAGTTTCCTAGAAGCAAGAAAAAACAAAGGCTAAATAGTAATTGAACGATTATAAACTTTTTCCATTAAAGGAAGAAAGGAGATTCTACCAACCAACAGATGCCCACTAATGGGGCCCTTTTTACTGTAACTGAGTGAATCCATATTCATTTCAAATGTTCTATCAACAGGAGTTTCCAGCTGTGTCCCATTTGCACCACATATCAGATATCTTCTTCATTATTATTACATTTATTCTTCTGGTTCATTTGTCTAAAGGGACTTGCAATGTTCGGATTGCACCTTAAACTTCTTACAATGATTTACCCATGTTTACCGTATCAATTCCAGGTAAGTGCCTCGATCAAGGGGCCTGCGAGGGGCAGGGATTCAAACCCATGCAAGGAGACTCTAAGCACCGCACCACCTCCCCCGGAGCAGTGATTTATAGGGCCGTTCGCACACTGTGATGAAGTCCATTTAAGGGTCGGACGGGCCGGGAAGGTAAAGCAGGGCCCTCTCACCGCAGTACCAATTTGCCACCAGATGAGCAGAGATGCTATCTGGCGCTGCTTGTTCGAGTGAATAAATCAGGGTGACTTTGGGCCACTCGTGTGATATCCCGTTTCACGACGCTCAATTTTTAATGGTAGTAATTCAAGCACGGGGTACAGCAGTGGAATAGGGGAGAAAGCGGCGAGTGGGGGGGTGGGGGCGCTCTTTAAGCTCATTTGCATAAATGGGAATAATCTAACTCACATGAAACCCATTCACATCTGAAAGATGCTTCCTTCTGGAAGCTGAATTACAGCCAACAATGTGCCGGTGGTCGCATTTTCTAGTCCTGACCTCCGAAACGGCTTGGGTTGGACACACACACACACACACACACACACACACACACACACACACACACACACACACCTTCCAGGCTGCTCAATCCACTGAGAAAAGTTATTAATGTCAGCAAAAGTGACATCGTTCAGCTTTCATGTACAAGGTGATTCAAAAAGACCTGAACACGTTCGTATGTTTATTACTCGGTACCCAAGTCTCATACTGACATGCAGCAAACACCAGCTTATAGTTACCCCTCGTTTTTCCCCAGATTTTGCTGCTCAGAAGTTTAGATGACTTTTTCAGGTGATACTTAAGTACTGAGCCATTAATTTATTCAAATCGCCGGGGGGTCGCCGGGTACCGCGATGGCCTGACAGCAAAACTGCTCATAATTCATTTACAAACACGCCCGCACGTAAACATACTCTGTGTGTATTTGACCAAAGATCCAACTGGAGACGATGGCGAATAGGTGAAAACAGAGCTCCAGGGGGTCTCGGAATCAGTGTCAGTAGGATGCCCAGCCTGTGTGGAACCCCGGAGGCACCAAACACACCCGTCCGCCTCAGCTGTAGCTGCCTGCGCTGTGCTGCGTATCATCTCTTTCGCTCATTACTTATATCGTCGCCCACCTGGCCCACTTGGACCCCCAGGTTGTTTTTTTCCTCCTTCTCCTTGCAGTTGCAAGCCTTGGTTTCCCTCTCCCAGCTGCCAACCAGCCAACTTTATAGCTGTTTTATCTGCCTCTGCCATGTCTCTGCGATCCTTTGCTCAGCTCCCGTGTCGCTGTGTGAGAAGAGTGCACTATAAAAATAAACCCAGTTGAAAATACTTGTTTAGGTGGTGCTTATTTGCCAGCAAATGCCTTGAAGTTGAACTCTTTTTCACAGGGTCATGGGTTTCTGATGCAGTAAAGTTAAAAAAAAAAAAAACACTCCTCCTGGGATTTGAACTAGCCAGCTTCTAGTTGTACGCCTGTTTTCCTTAAAGGCTATGCAGCCTGGCACTGTTTCCAACACTTCCGGAGCCTACTGTGGCATCGCAGAGGCCCTGCTGTCAGAGCGTATGGACTAATTCTGCGGTTCTGGGGGCCAGCAAATGTTTTTGGACCACAACGCCCTGCAGTTGACATGAGATCCACCCCTTTAGGCTGCAAACCCACACCTTTTAGCATGCGGTGAGTGTGAAACGGTTCCTAACCCCAGAACTGCCCTGAAGCCACTTGTCTGTTCTCTGACTTTGCCCACCCCCCACGCTTCCAACCTCAAGGGCCAAAACCAGCTCTCAACCACTGAGGGAGCCGCACCGTTTTCTTTCTTCTGCCTCAAACCTCGAAACTGGTGGCTAATATTCTCCATTAATGTACCTCAACACAGATGCATTTATTAGAGGCCCCGCCGTTCACGTTTGTCCACTTTGGCCGGAACCGTGTTTGTCAGTGTGTCTCCCAAACATTTTGCTGGCTCAAATCCTAGAATTTAATCTCGAAGACATCGCTGCGTCTCGGCATCTGTTTCGCTGTCAATCCAGCCCACATCGCTTATATTTGCGCTCGACGACCGCGGCGGACAGTTCTGGAGGTCCGGTGGGATGGGAACGCGCGGCGCCGTATGAAACGACACGCGAAAGTAATCTGCGGTACACTCGGCCCAGGCCCAAGTCCGAGCACGCCCGAGCGACCAGGGCGGCACCTGTACCAGACGGAGGAGTGAAAGCAAAGCAGAAGCTCTGCGTCTCCGACAAGTGCTGCGGAGGAGCTGGGAAGACACGGCGCCTCTCTTCTTCAGCTGACTTTTTCCCCAGACGCCTTACGGACACAAACTAGTCTCCGGTTGGTGGACTCGTTCTTCACCGGTACTTTGCTATGCAGGTCTCACTTCCAGTCACCTGTCTTGGGACTTTTAACAGGTAAAAGTTTATCCTTTGTTGGTCAGTTACAGGCCGGCAGCGTTGGGTTCTCATCCAAAGCGTGAAGCTTTCGGCTGACTCAACGGCGGCCGTCTCCTCCCAAACGGCTCCTCCCTCCCAGACCGTTCCGTCGTGCTCTATATTAAGCCCGATCGATAATGCATTTGCTCAGCTTGCTGTGCCGGGTCCTCGATGCGTTCTGGAGAGGGTATTCTGCGCCACTTAATACGCTAATGCACCAGTGGACAATGAGGCCCCCGATGAAACCCGGCCCCCCGTTCCGATCTGAACGTGACCAAGCAGAACGAGCATCTCGGAAGCTCACAGAGGGCAGCAGCGCTCAGCCCTATTCAGGGCGGGACAGTGACTGCTGTCAAGCTGTCCAGGACAGGAGACTCGCTTAAATTTTCACAGTCAAGCAGGTCGAATCGCTCTGATATAATAAATACATGAAGGTAAACTCGGAAATTCTACGCAAAATGAAAAAACCAACACGTAGAGCCCGTGTGATGTCACTGACTGCGTCACCTCTGTTTTCACGTCAGAACCGTTTGCTCGCTTCTAAGCGTCCGAATTTGTCGGAAAGAACGCAAAAGACCCACAATCTCCTGCTAGCTGGTTTCTTTGCGACAGAGCGCTTTTGTAAGCACTCGGCACATCCATCGCCGTGCTTTACCTGCGGTTTCCCGACGTCTTAAAACCTGGTTTTATTTTGCTTACTTTGTCTTTCCGGTGTGTTCCAGAATCGGACAGGTGCAAAATCTGAGGAGACAGATGAAACGTACACTTTCACCCGTCCCGCCAACAACCACATGCATAAAAGCGATGTCGATCCGTGCTACTCTTAGACGTGCGGAAGAGCGTCCCCGACCAACGCAGCACGCGACACATCCCGGGGGGGTCTTTCCGCGCCAAACGCAGTGCAAGGCTGAAGAAAGCGGAGCATGAACTCATCTGTCCCGGTGTGAATGTCCTCTGCAACTTGGTCCACCGTATCTGCAGCACGTCCAAGTGCCGTATATTGTCAGTTTTATTTTGTTCCACTGGAGGACTGTGGACCACTGCTGGCCATTGAGAACCGCTGGCCTAGAGAGCGACCCCCCCCCCCCCCCCCCCNGAGAACACTAGTCCTGTGTTTAGTTTTCCTCTAACCTCCTGATGTGGTGTGTCATAAAAAACGCCCCCCCCCCCCCCCCTTACTTACAGGGAGACTCAAATCCACCCCACTGGAGTCCCTTCCCCTTGACAGCTTTCGTGACTTCTCACCTGCAAGCACTAAAACCAGCGGCAAAATCGCAAGGCCTACACGGCATTCTGAGAACAATAAAATGAACTACTATCAAGGACAGTTTAGATGTTTGTCATGTTCTATTATTATTTAATTGCCCGTGGCAACGGCGCTGTGCCTCTGCTTACTCCGAATACCTATGATATCCAATACGACTGGGGGTCCAAAAATAATACGGTCACTATTTTCTTGCTTGTGGATCTTTCCAGTGTTTCTCTGTTCCTTGAAATCACTTTTGTTTTATTAAAACATTTATTTAGCATTATAAAAAAAAAATTTAGCCGATTTTTTGCGTCCAAAGCATTTATGGTGCATAACTGTACACTAAGATGTATATAATGATCGAGCCGTTCATACGGCAGGGTAATTTTACTGTGTCAGTTTAGGGTAAGTACCTTGAACAGGGGTACAACAGCAGGTGGGGGGGGGTTTGAACAAATTTTAACCGGAACCACCATTTCTACGCCACCTCCTGCACCACTTCCGCTCTTTGCTTATAACAAACCTTGAAGTGAAACTGGACCCAAGGCGCATTGCAGAGGTCGATCGATAAGTTCAACGGAGGTTTCGTGGAAAATAGGAAGTGAAATGACTGAACAAAATACCTCATTTTCAAGCTCATCTCACATCTGGATTTCTGGCAAACACGAAATAAGTAAATGTAGCTATTCTTAAGAAGGAGAACATGGCTGTGAGCTGGACAGGATGGGGACACGAGGGTGGAAGGCATTACTGCTAAAAAGGCCTTAAAAAACACCGCCGATCTCCTAATGGTCGGTTCACCGTGTTCTAGAACCGTGTACGAGGCAGCCCTTTAACTCATATTTGAAGTAAGACCGTAAAGAGAATCTAAGGCATATTTCAGCCAAAATCCTTTTTTTCTGCCCATATCCTTCCGCATTATGCATGTATAATACAAGGCGTTTTAATTCGATAAGGACTGAAGTAAACCTTTCGACAGGATGAGCAATTGTTGCAGAAATGGTTTAAATCATTTATTTTAGCCAAGGGGGCCCCCAGGTATGGAAAGGTCTTAAGGTCGGGTCCACAGAATGATCCAAGACTGAATCACGGTTATAAATCAGCAGATGGACATAAATTTTTCCTCCGTGACGACATGTCGGACCAGCTGGTCGGTAGGTAGGATCCGTGGACCACGCGGACGTGGGCACCTCAGAGCCAGGCGGCTTCCCCAGACGCACCCCACCCAACTCCTAGCTGTTACCAGCAACAAGATCACAGCATAAATCCAAGCAGCGGCTCAGAGTCAGTCTGGTTCACAAAAGAGGCTTTTTTTGAAGTGACCTTTGTCCTGCGGCGGGTAAAAATGAACGTGGTGAGCGGCACGGACGCAGGACTAGCTGTCGTAATGGAAAGATGACGACAACACGCCTCGTGGCAGGACGGCGCTGATCTGCCTCGTGGGAGTCCTCCTGGATTAGTTACACTTGTTCCGAGCCTTTGCGTCAAAGCAGGGCGACAACTTAAGCGCAACCTTAAATGTTCCTGTGGGCTGTTTTTTTTTTTAGTTTACGCTGTCAAGTTCATCTGGGCCTGTACTAAAACCTTGGAGATTTGCTGTGCGAGATTTGCTCTCCGCTCCTCGAAGCCTTGTTTGCAGATATGCACTCAACCGACTGCACCAAACTCAACTTCCAGCTGCTCCTCACCACCCCAACCCTGGGAATGGACAAGAGAACCACCCTGAACCATCTCCAGATATAGACCAACCCGGCTGGGGTGTAATGTGTCAAACAGGTCTCGCTGACGGGTTAAACTAACACCAAGCGTTTGGAGCCAACCAAAGTGTCGAGAACATCAGCAGAATGACTAGAACCTTTACCAGAAAGGCACCCATGGGAATCAGATCAAGACCGAGAACCAACTCCAGGCTTGTGGAACCAACCGAACACCACCGATAATCTGCACACACACCTTGACGCCTAACACACAGACGACGTGGATCGACGTTCTGCGAGATGTCGGGCGACTTACCTTGCAGAATGAAATCGAAAGAGTACGAGCTGCGGGTGAACACACGCGTGCGCCTCACAGAAGACAGGTCTTAAAAGCAATCCTGAACCTCGCTGAGATGCCCATCTATGCAGCCAGGAGAGAGAGAGAGGGTACGTCTGCAGAACCCGAGGTGCGGAGGAAGCACGACAGGAGACGTCGGAGTCACACCGCTGCTCTGACACCCGGAGTCGGTGCCGAACGTGGCGGTGCTTCACACACTGAGGGTCCTCTGGCACGGCACCTGGCGCCCCGACAGGGAGGAAGAGAGACGGCGAGGAGGAGTATCAGGCACCCACCTTCTCTGCGGCGATCCCAGCTTGGCTACGGCTGCAGAGATCAGAGCAGGAGAAACGCGAGGTTCCCTGTGGAAGGTGAGGGAGTGAGAGAGAGAGAGAGGGAGGTTAGACAGAGGGAGCGAGAGAGAGGGAGGGGTGGACGAGAGAGGAGGCCGGGAAGGTGCCCCATACCTCGGCGTGCAGCGCTCCTGCCCCCTTCCCACCCGCACCGGTGTGGACGGCAACGTGGGCGAGTGCGTGACCGTGAGCAAGCGAAGGAGAGCGCGCTCGCTCGAGTGTGTATGCGGTGGGAGAGAGAGCGATAAAGGGTGAGCGAGGCAGGAGAGTAGCTGAGAGTCATCCAGCACTGCAGACGTATAAAAAGCACACACACACACACACACACACACACACACACACACACACACACACACCAGGAGCACCCTCCCTCCCCTGTCTACACACACCCACACACAAGCCTTGCCTTCTGCACCGTCAGTGATGAGGGAAACACTCGTGATGATGATACGTATGTAAATATTTATGGGTATATATAGAGTATATATAATGTATAGAGGAAAAGACGCTGAGCCTGGAGCTTCTCTGGGAAGATGAGAAGGGAGGACGACCCCAAGCTCATTAACTCTGGGCTCCAGTCCATGTGGGGGGGTCTCTCTAAAAGAGGAAGGAGGCTGGACTATTCCTGGTGCGGCGCTCGGTCCCGGGCCACCCCCGGGCCCCGCAGTGCGGAACAAACTGCAGCTGTTAACCTCAATTTGCGGCGCGGGGGAAAGAACGCGCGGTCAGAACGACGGGCAGTGGGCGCTTGATCGATGCCGACGCGTAAAAAAGATAAAAATTATATTCGATGTTTTTCGGAATCTGCAGCAAAGTTTCCGGGAAGGAGTCCTGGTCACCAGGTGTGAACGGCAGGTTAAAAAATAATAATTCAGGGGACAGCAAGGTGGTGAAGTGGTTAAGAACCTGGGCTTGCAGCTGTGTTGTACCTTCAAGTTTGAGGGTTTATTTCTTTACCCACAATGCATCTCAGGGAATAACCAGCACATTTCAGTGAAAAACACCGACTGATTTAAAAACGGTAAGACGGTAAGATTCTGCGGTATTTTACTGGAGCGAATCGGGTCGTGCGGCCTGGTCAAGGGTACAACAGCAGGCCACTTTGGACTTGAATTAGCGACCTTCTCGCTAAAAAGCCAGGTTCCGACGTGCAACTTCTTTTACGGTAAACCTGACTGTGTCGATTTGTTATAAACTGCAAAGAACCGCATTGTACTTTTGCGAGAAGCAGCTGGCGCTGTTGCCTTGTTCTTGAAGAACCCACCCACTTCTGTAGTACCCGGAAACAAGGTACTTACCCTAAATTTGTACAGTAAAAAAATGACCCTGCTGGGTAAACCGACAAATCACTGTTAATAGTTTATTATACTACCTTAACAGCAAGTCACCTTGGCCAAAGACGGCAGCTAAATAAATGAAGTAAATAATGGCACGAGGGATGGTGACGGGGACAGTTGTAGCACACGCAGCCGCGGTCTCATCTCACACCCCCTCGGACAGGGTCGGTTCCAAACCCCACCGCAGAGCAGCCCGAACAGGAGGTTGAAAAAAACAAAGGGAAGGACCTCTTCTGATGGCCTGCTCGGGTTTCAGTCTGGGGTGTATCATGTGATACGGCAGTGTGGGGTCACGTCCGGCGCCATGACGACACTCAAAGGTCATTTCTGTTAGCGGGGGGGGGGGGGGGGGGGG
>UFQX01000692.1:237829-252967 GCA_900497675.1 Arapaima gigas
GGGGGGGGGGGGGGGGGGGGGGGGGGGGGGGGGGGGGGGGGGGGGGGGGGGTGAAGCTGGCGGCAATAAACACAGTGCCACACCTTGGGCACCTCCCCAGGTAGAACAACATAAAGTGGTTAAAGCACTTGAGCCTTGAGTCCCTGAAAGGGGCCTGGTGCAAAGTCTTTGGGGGGGATAAACTTAGCAGGTGGTGTAACATGTATAACTGCTGTGTTACACTCTGGCCCTGGGATTGAAGACCTTCCCCGGCTGTCCAGGTACTTACCCTGAATTACACAGCTGCAGGGTAAACCAGTGTGAGCATTTAGTGTCGAAATCCCACAGTGGAGGTCGGGCTGCAGAAAAAAGAAAAAAACATCAGTTAAAAGACAAAATCATCATTAGTCTAAATATTCAAATATACTGTATGGGAATATATGGGACACACCTGACACTGCGAATCAGTTCCCTCCTGAGCTGCAAATACGGAAAAGCATCACTCCCATAAGACGACACAGAGCAAAATGATTTGTGATGTTTTATTTTCATTTGTTTTATTTCTTAATATCACATATACAGAGGAAGCAAGTGCCACAGTGGTTAGAGCCACCGCCTTTGGACTGAGGTGACGGGACTGAGTCCTCCCGTGGAAAAAGTGCCAACCTGTGCAAACAAATAAACAATTTTGGCCGTTTTTGCGAGTCGTTTTGAGGAAAAGCATCCCGTCAGTGAATAAACATTCCGCACCCAAGATGCCACTGAAAAGTAACACGGATTCCATGAGAAACAAAGGTGTTAAATGAAATTGGTAGTATTGCTGTATTAGTTATGTGTTTACTAGTGTTACCTAACTGCCCGTCCCTGGTACTCACTACACACTGCTTGCCCACATCCCCGTCCGCAGGCCGGAGGTGTGTATCACTGCAGAGATCAGTCCCTCAGCAGCGCTGGGCCGGTCTCTGTCGCATTGGGGGGGATGTGGAATCGGGGCCAGGATCTCTCTGTCAGCAGGGATCCGCAGGCCCCTCGCGGGGTCCGTGGCTTTTAGCGTCAAATGAAGTGTAAAATGGAGCCGAGCGACACGAGCGTGCCCAGAGGAAAATGTCAGCGGGATTAAGGGCCGACTCGAGCGCCTTCGGAACGCCTGGTTCCCGCAGCGTCTCCGGGGGGCCGAGATGCTGACGGCGCCTTCCTGCCGGGACACCCGTCCGGAGCTCCCCACATCTCCAGCCTTCGCGCCCCACTACATTACTGCCCTGCGCGGTTACAGAAGAACATTTCGAGAAAACATGCAATAGGATTTATTATCTCCTACCCTCTCTGTCCGGTTTCTCCTCAGAGCGCGTTCAGATCAGAGGAAAATCAAAAAGCGCATGACTGACCGGCGCAAATTCGAAAAATCTACAGAGCACATCTGCATCTGTCGATAAATAAATGAAATACACAAAATACTGTCAACACTGCTGCACATCATGGCGACGGAATGGTGATTTAGTGTCGGTGCAACAACATTTTTCTCTTAAAAATCGTCGTGAATAAATACGATCCTGTGTCTAACTGACACTGATGTGTCTCTGTTTTGCTCCGTAAAAAAGAACTGCTATGGATTAGAACTTGCAGGGCAGGTGCGAGTTTTTTTTAAATGTTTTTTAAATGCCCATGAAAGATGGGAACTGTGCATTGCGAAATATACAGGACGCAGGTTATGAATTCTCAGAAGGTGTTCCGGAAAGTTCCCAGCTGCACACCTGTTCTTGCGTGGAGGGAACCTGCAACAACACACACTGAGCGCTCTGCTGGAATGAGGTCTGGGCTGTCGCACCCCATCCGCCCCTACGCCCGGCTGCCAGCCTCCCCAACTCGAGCAGCGATTTTTATTGTACGGCCGACGGCGCTCTGGAATTGTCACGCACCTGTCCTGTCCACAGTGACAATGACATACTTACTCATTAGAAATCCTATCCTGGCTGCTGCCCAATCTTCAGGGGAATAAACACAAACCATAAATCTCAGACCTTCTCACAGCGTGTGAACATGGGCAGCGTATTCATTGAAGATCCATCAGTCGGTCCTGTGAGGTGAACCAGTGTCCTCAGTGTCTCTCACACCTGCAACTAAATAACTCACCCATAAGTCTCCGGTCCCTTGTATTGCGATATAATCCAGCACAGTTATTTTCAAACTGAACAAAGACGTGCGGAATTCGCCTCGGATTTCAGCCAAATAAAAGTTTCCCTTCAAACACTCTAGTGATGGACCGTGATTCAAATCCAGGAATGAAATAATTCTGAATAAAGACTATTGTTTCATTTATACTGCCCCCGCTGTTAGTTTTCTTCATGACTGGGGTCTGCAGATAGTTTTGAAAACCTCTGCCTTGGCGCCTGAAGGTCCTGGGTTCAGATCCATCGCTCGTGTGGTGTCCAACATCAAGGTAGGTACCCAGAATTACTATGGTAAGGATACCCTACATCACTGTGAAGTGGGTTACCTATTAATCTCTAAGTCACGTTGGCCAAAGGTGTCAGCTGCTGATGTTGCCGCTGCTCCAGAACCGACCCGGGACTCAACACCCTGTTAGCGTAACTGAAAAAAAACTCAATGACACATTGAAAGTCAGTGGTTGGAATATCAGCCCAACGTCTGGCGTTACATCTAGATGAAAAGAGCGGCTAACATGGACACCCAGCGGACACCGGTGGTCGCTGACCTCACCCGACTGACCGTCTATGGTTCCGTGGGACGGGGGGAGCTAAAGTGTCCGGCAGCACATTAAATAAACAAGCGCAGAAGGTGGAACCGAAAAGTCACGTTTGGGTTGTGCCAGGGGATGAGGCAGAAGGTGTTTGGCGGAGGCACCTGAGGGTGGAGAACGTGGCTGGGGCCGCAAAGCTTCGATAGCTGCAGAAAGAATGATCGATTATCGACTATTTGGCAGCACGCAGCGTTTATGGGAACCCGTGATCGTCCCCAAAGCGCGGGGCTGCAGGTTTGAACGTTACATTTCGCGTGGCGGTTAAAGCTCTTGAACACCGAAGGTTGCTGGTTTGAATCACGCTTGTGTTCCACTACCCTTGAGCAAAACACTTACCCACAATCCCCCGGCAAGAAAACCATCCTCTATAATATGCTTACGTGTTGTACGACCCTATCAATAATAAGCTAAAGAATAATAAAACAGCATCGGAGTGTTAAAGGAATGGGTCCTTCAACAGACTCATCTCTGACCCTCACATGGAAATATTCCCTAAATAAATAGGAGCAAAAAGGCAGGCAGTTCTCCTCTCCCAGGCTGCCCCCTGTCTCAAGGCCTGTCTTCCCAGGAGCAGCGTTCCTTGAACCAATAAACAGTCCCTCACAATCTAAGTACTTTTTTTTGTTGACATTTTTCTATTTTAAATTCATCCATTTTATCCCCAAATTCTGTGCTGGGCTTCGCATCCTCTTCTCTTTGCCAGCCCAGGTCCCCGTTTCGCCACCAGCTCCATCGCACACCCGCCGTGCTGATGTGTGACAAGGGACATGGGTTGGTGGAGGACGTTCCCGTTCCATCGTACGCCACTTCCGTGGGATACACCGCAGGCCCCGGTTATGCTGAGTTTCTCTGTCTGCGTTCAGTTCCTCCTCCTCCTCCTCCTCGTCTCAGAACCTGCGTTGCTTAGCCAGACGCTTGACCTTAAGCGATCACTAAATGTTTAAATAGTCTTTACCAGAGACAAGCGTTTTTCACCGTCCTGCAGGGATCAGTTTCCCTGCCTTTGCAGCACCTTGTGATTTTTAAATACACCCCCCCCCCTCGGATGCCGTGTCACTATTGCACAGTTTTTTTTACTTCCGCTCCTTCCCTAATATACAATCTCCTGCTTATTCTTCCACATCAGTCTGACACAAAACGTCCCTTCAGCTGCAAAATTCATATTTAAAAATATAGTTAGACGACAGCCAGTTCAATGAACTGATAAAATCATTAACTTTCAAAAGTGTGAGCAAATTTCACCTGGAACTTTCTGTCTCTCACTGCTTCTCCTACTGAATGATGGGACACCGGGCTTGGAACCCACACCTCAGCTAGGACACGACTCCGTCAGAGGGCGACCATAAATACACACAAACACACTATGTGCAATTTAGAGAGACTAATTGGTCGGGAACACGTGTCTTTGGACTGTGGGAGAAAGCCCGTACGGACGTAGGGAGAACTTGGAAGCCTCGCACAGACTGAGCTGGGTTCCAACCCGCAGACAGGCGGCAGCCGCAGCCGGGTTCATAGTCTTACCGTATGCTTCCTTACCGCATTGAACTGGTTTCCTCCCTAAACTCCTGCTTTGCGAAGAGAATCTTGTAAAAAAAACCCAAAGACAGAAAAGAGCGAGTGACAAAAGGATCACCCATTTTTTCCCCAACCGCGTAAAATTCCCGTTCGGGATGGGACGGGGATCCGCGGTGTACGGCCCCGGAGGGCTTAGGGCACGTGACAGTAGATAAATAACAAAAACAAGACACAGAATAAATAAATAACTAATAAATAATACTAAAAAACAACGCGCAGTTGTGGACGGGTCCCTGAGTGGCGTCGTGGAGGCCAAAGTCGAACTAACCCGCTGACTTAAAGAGCTCACGGCGACCACTTCATTTAGGGGATGTGAGCCGACGTCCACAACAAGCTGTTTGTAAACAGAGAGAAAACGTAGCCCGGACACCCAGCATGAAGGAAAAAGACCCAAACGTGTTCATTTTCATTCCCAGTGTTTTTTTTACCCCCTTTTCTTCATCATTACTCTTTCTCTTGGGCTCTTTTAGCATTTTCTTGGTAACTGGGGAGGACTTGTGAGATTTGCGAGGGATGACCACACGTCATGTCACACGGGGAGGGGTCGGAGGGGGGCGGGGTCTCTCACCAAGGGTCGTTCTTCCGACTAAGATTGCTCTTCTCTTAAGGTTTTTCTTGTGAGGGTTCATAGCTCAGTACGCAAATGTTATGGTACAAATTGCATCTGCTTGTAAGTCAAAGTTCTCCTGAAAGGAGCCGCCCTCATGTGAGGAAGGCGCGGATGTCGCGCATAATCCACATGTTCACTGGCACATCAGAAACGTTCAATTCAGGCAGAAAAAAAAACATCTTATCATAAATAACTTTTCTTTAAAGGAAATCCAGCTGCCCCCGCCCCCCTTACCTCCAGTCCGAGGGAATTTCTCCCCACGACAACCCGAATAATCCCCTTCAAACCCCCCGCAGTGCTGGCGACTTCCACACGTCGCCACATCTGTCGGACCATCGCTGGTTTAACGTACGTCCCTTCTCTTCTGACAGAGATGCCGTTTGATCCTCTTCCCCTGTACGGCAGCTCTGCTTTTAATCCAACCAGGGTCCCATATTTAATGTGCCGAAATCCCCCCCGTCAGCAAGAATTGTACCCTTAATCCTGCTAACAACACTGGCTACTACAGAGAATCAATTATGAGAGAATGTGTTGGATCTGGGAGATATCTGTCCTGAGGGACACCAAACAAGATGGAGTTCGCTGGTTCCAGCTCCGAACAGACTACGCAACGGGGGAGGTGTGACCACTCAACCTGGCGGATCCCGAAATTATTACCACAAATGAAATTAATACGGTGGTTCTGCCACCAGCCATCCGGTTTCCCACGCCCCCCCCGTTTTCCAAACTCAGCTGCAGGTGTCTGCATGAAGCTCCTGGTCACTTCTGGCACAAGCCTCACAACCAGCACTGGGCTTGGACCTAAACTCTCACTTGAGCCCACACTTTCTCCCCCTGCTCAGCACCGTGGGACTGAGGTGTGGGTTCCAAGCCCGGTGTCCCACCATTCAGTAGGAAAAGCAGTGAAAGATGACAGATAGATAGTTTCGGGTGAAAATTTGCTAAAACTTTCGGAAGTGAATGACTTCATCGGTTCACTGAGCTGGCTGTATTTTTAAATATGAATTTTAGGGACGTCATTACAGCGTTAACCTGAGTAAGTATAAAAAACGTGTGTTCGCGTAAGAAGGCGTGTGTAATATATCACAGCAGTTGCCGCACGGAAGAAATATTGCAGGAGAAATATTTTCTCGGCAGCTAACATTACGAACTGTCCGAAGGACGTGAAGGGAAAATGTTAAGAAGGTTTATTGGACTCCATGTCGCACGTGAGCCGTGTGTCAAAAAATGCACGTGATGGATATAAATGCACCAGTCTGATTATTCATACCGCGGGATTTAGATGAAACCAGACCGGTCATAAAAAGTCACTAAATAAATAGAGCTAAACAAAGTTCACTTGGGGAGGCCTCTTGAGTCTATGCCACCCCGAATGGGGCGAGACTTAAACGGCTGGACTGGTACGTGACCCGCGCCCCCGTGGCGGGCGTCCTGGGCCGGGCTGGGAACCCAGCGCCGCCCGGAAACACGTGAGCTGTGAGTGACGGTGACACCGAGGCGGCGGAACGGAGCGGATCCCTGCGACGGAGTACAGTTTCAGTGCTGCCCACGAGCTGTGATGACAGGAGAGGTAAACCAATACAGAAAGTGCACCAAGTCAGGGGGTAAAAGAGATAATGTTCAACCCCCGGCACTCGGGTTAAACCTCTCGGCGAGATATGGGGCAACGTGAAGCCGGAGGGCAGTATCAGGTCCTGGAGGCGCTTGCACGTCATACCAGCAGTCGAACGCCTGATCCATGACTGTGTTATTGTGTTATTTTCCAGCCACAAGATGATGGCATTTGGACGACATCAGCGGGTGTTTTTAGCTGCCGGTGGATGACGCCGCCTATATTGGGCCCACTTTCACAGATGGCGTTTTCCGGTTTTTCGGTTCCGTCGCCACATTCAGCGCCATCCGCCCACAGACAGCATTTCCGGGGGAAGCCGTGCAAACGTGTTCGCGGCGGCTCTGAAATCCTGGGCCCCCCGCGGTCCCATTCACGTTTAGGACCTCCGCCAGGGAGCGTGAGGCTTCGCAGCCTGTGTGCGGCTGGAACCGCTCTGTGGAAATATCCGGAAAGACCAGTCGTTTAATACGTCGGTGTGCAGCTGAAAATAATAGGTCTGTCGCAGTTGTTGGAATTAAAAACACAAGGTGTCAAATTCAGTTTTTATGAAACATCTCGAAATACGCAAAACGCGATAGGCGACGCGGAGGGACGACCGATGAATTCGGAATCGGGCAGAATTTTCCGGAACGCGGTGGAGCTGTGCCTGTTCAAGACAAAAGGGTCCCTCGTACTGAAGAAGAGAGCGATGACCTTCCGGAAAAAGCTGCTGTTATTAAGTGATGTTGTTCCTTTTTCCCTGTCTTGCTTTACCCTTTTTCCAGTTTTCGCTGTTTCAGCTGTTAGCTTTCGGCCGTCAAAAATAAAGCAAAAAATGTGATGCGGCATTTAAGGCCGTGTCAGGTAGGCGGCCTCACGTGGTTCCGCCGATTCTCTTTTTTAACAGCCGTACGTGGCCTGAAAAACTGAAAGATTTACCACAGTGCACAGGGTAAAGCAGGTAAATATCAGTTACCACCTGTACCTGTGGGAAAACGCAGCCTGCAGTTACACTGTGGACTGTGGGGAATTCCTGTACATCATAATCTAGTAGTGAAGCCCTTGGATGAAGTGCACAGAGACAACGGCGATATAGTTTTTTTTTTAAATTATAACCTTCACCTGCTGGTAACACCAAGGTGGACTGTGACACAGTGCAACAGAAAAGACTTGTTGTCCGGGTGTCAAAAGTGCCACGTGGGACAATATTTATGTTTAGCACAAGCAGCTCGGGAACAAATTTGCCAGAAGGAAGTGAGAAAGATCTGAGAAAAGAGAACAAAACAGAAGAGCTGTTCTGTTCAAACTGTCTACCTTTGACTTCAGAACTTGAAGGTTTCCTCTGGGGTTTCCCCGGTGGTCCTGATTCGGATCGATCCCGTTTTTACCACCTTGTCTACGTTCCCCTTCAACCTTCGCCCAGAACAGCATTTAGTTCACAGTGGAAATAACAGCTCAGTTGCCTTTTTATTGGGCCCAAAACTGCTTCCAGCTGTAGAAACTCCAGAAGGTGGGTCACATTTGACTGGTTTATCTGGTTTAACAAAGTCGATTTCATGGTTTTGATTGTCAGGCACTTGTAACACCACATAACAGTTCATCTGAACTCTACACCATAAAGTACAGCCAGACCCCCATTTCACTTTTTACAATGATTGTACCGCGGTAGTGGCTGTGGGGGACAGCAACGCTTCCGTTTTGGACCGGAGCCCAACGGGGAGCTTCACCAGGCCGTCGTGTGAAGGTTTTGATGACTGTGGCAGAAAATAGGAGATGAAGGGATGCGGAGGGGAGCCACGAGCAGCAAAGTGGCGACACTGTGGACTGTGGGAGTTGAAATACTTGTCACGCTTCTCCCCTCAAGTTTCCTTTAAAAGTTCAGAAGACCCCACTTTGATTTCTGAAGTATCGTCACGTCGTCATATCGCCGCGGCACGACACACCTTACTGGTCTTCCGGTGACCCTCGCACGTTTCCGGATCGTCACCAAGACCGCCGCGGTTGTGTGGCTTTAGTGACTTGTTCCTGACTTTCCCGTTTGACGGTGTTTCCCGTTTTTCCATCTCCTCCATTGCCCCTCTTCACACTCATATCTCTGCGCTGAGCCCCACCGTCGTGCTCCCGGGGGCGGAGATGCTGCAACGGCACTTTATTTAAACACGAGGCCTGTCTTAAGACAGTCAGAAACAGTCAGTCTCGCTGTCAAACTGCACCTTGAGATTAAGGAGCTCCTTTTCGCTTGAAGAGAAAAGAAATACAGAAGGAGCAGAGATTTATATTAGTTAAGATATATTTTATATAACAGGATAGAAAACTAATGGTCATACCGAACATGTAGTACATTCTTACTGACAAATATATGAATGTCAGTTGTTATGATGACATTAGGATCCATCCATCCTTCTGTCTACCATCATGACCTGCTGATCCTGAGGAGGGTCGTGAGGGGCCGGAGTCTGGCCTGGAAGGAGAGGCGCTGGGCTATGAAACAAGGGCTGGGTGCCACGCCAGTCCTTCGCAGGGTGATGTAACCTGCAACACGTATATTTTTTTGTCTTGATTCTGTTTGTTATGAGGGAATGGATGAGCCAGCCTGGTCATCATACAGCTGCATTTGGTGTCATGCCAACAAACCACTCACACACTGTTTAGCCTCCATTTACCACAGGCTGCCCACAGTCCCCGGATAGTTCCCAGCCACCGAGGCCTTTCTGAGACACGTTTCCAGGATGAAGCCTCAAGCCGCTGAGAAAAAGATGCCGACCGAGTGTGAGGCCAAGGTGACACTGGCCCACCCAGTTAGAGATGAGGGAATTTTAAGGGTTGGCCTTCAAGAGGGGATGCAGGTGAAACATAAATCATATATTTGTACGGTGCCTTTCAGAAATGGGTTTTCACTGCATTTAATCGGGAAAAGTTTAAGCAGATCTCCTTAACCTTAAACGTCTTTTAATAAACCAGGGATAATAAGACAGTAAGAATAATGAGAACTGAATAGGAACTGAAATCGCCGGCAGGACCACACACAGTGAGGATGAGGTGTGTGTGGTCACATTGTCGTAAATTTGTAATTTAACTGCACCTTTGTTTTTGGGAGAAGCTGTAGAAGTTGAAGAACAAGTAACGGTGGGGAAAAGAGCTACAGCGTGGACTGTTGCCGGAAAAGTGGACAGCGACAAACCGCAGACAAAGAGTTTTCCTTCTGTTGGAAGCGTGCGTGAGGCTGTGGTAGAGAAACGCCGTACCCCAGGGCTCGGCTCCGAGTCACGGCTGAGCCGCCTGAGCCCGCCCGTGTCCGTTTCCGCCGCATTTCGTCCGTCCTGGTGGTCTTGCTGAGGGGAAGTAAGGGAGGCACCGACCTATGGTTGCTGAGGAACTGACCGATAAGAAGTAAACTGCAAGAGTAACAGCTAAAGCTAAAAATGAAGTAAATCAGTAGTAGCAGTAAAGGATCTATGTTTTATTATTATTATTATTATTATTATTATTATTATTATTGTTGTTGTTGTTATCATTCTTCTTCTTCTTCTTCTTCTTCTTCTCACTATTCTGTTAGCCTCCATTTTTGGCTGTTCTACACCAAACAAGCGATAAACTGATTTCGAGTCACTTCCAAAACAGCAGTTTGCGCGGATTAAAGCAAATTCTGTGCCACCTGTCACCACTGAGTTTGTCCCTACCATCCGTAAGGGGGTTCGACTCCCCCCAAGTCTGCTGACATCTCCCTGCGCGCTACTGTCACCCCTCCACCCCCGAAAGCTGTTTCCTATACATGCAGGGGCTAGAGCCACTGCTTCCACACCTAGGTTTGAATCCCAGCCCCCTGCTGGTACCCTGCAGCAAGGTATTTACCCTGAATTGATGCAGTAAAATTTACCCCGCTGCATAAATGGATAAACTCTGTAAGCAGCTTAACAGCCTGAGCTCCTTTGGCAAGATGAATGAATGTAAATATGTAACTTATGAGCTAAATAATGAGGTACGAATGGGAAGAGGCTCAGTCTGTCTTTACAGCCTCTTACCGTGTTTTCACTTCCATCTGCTGGACAGTGCATTCAATCGCAGGTCCAGTCGGTCAACCGCAGCTTCTTCATCCCATTGACTTAGTCCTTAGGAATGTCGCGACGCGTTGGATGTGGGTTCGAATCCAGCCCAGTCTGTGTGGAGTTTGCGTGTTTTCTGCGTTTGCGTGTTTCCCGGCACTCTGGTTTCCTCCCGCGGTCCAAAGACATGTTTCAGGCTATTTCAATGTCCTCGACAAGGTGTGTGGTTTTCCAGCCTCATTGCGTGGCTGGAACAGCATATTTTTAAATGGACGGCAGGACAGAAAGGAAAGAAGTTCGATGTTTTCGGTACTTCTGTCCCTTGTGATGCAAGACCAGTCACAGTTGGTTTTTTTAGACACGGCCAGCAGGTGGAGTAATAGTCAGGGCCGCCAGGTTGACAGTCGCCAGTTTGAACCACTGTTCCTGCTGTAGTGCCCTTGATCGAGGTTTTTACCATGAATTGATCCAGTAAAAATACCCTGATAAACGGCTGTAATCCATGACTAGTTGTACCTCCTCAACCACCAGAGGGCGCTCTAGGATTCCGTTATGAATCGCTGGACGTTCCTCAAACCGTAGGGTCATTTCAATTGATCTGTGACCTACAGTTACCTTTCCATATTGACCTACACCTGGATTTCTTCAACTCCCACATTTTCCAGAACGGTTTGGATTGAAATGGGCCGAAATCGTTGTTAACACACCCTGGTGCGTGCAATTCCAAACCGTAGGAGGTTAAACACACGGACAGCTGGTCACAAATGAAACCGCGCCAACGATGTCGTGACATTACGGCACGTTTGCAATAACATCGGCCTTGTGTCACAAAGGTTTCGCGTTTTCTCCCAAATGAGTCGTCGGGATGTTAAAATAGACGGTGAGTCTCACCTGGGGTTACCTGGGGTCGCTTTGGCCTCTGGGTTGTTACCGCACGGCACAACCGGGCCGTTTCGCTTGAGTCTAAACCCCAACTCAAACGTCTGCGGGTTTAATGGGCCGGCGCCGGTCCAATCGCACGCGCCAGCGCGCTTTCTGTGCCGCATTTGTACATTTCCGCGTTTGCGGCGCCCGGGAAGAGTCCGACGAAACGACGGATTAAACAAAGATTTGGAGCGGCGCAGTCGGCCTATTTCGGCGCGGCCGCTTCGCAAATCCGCCCCGCAATAATGATTACAAAAATATACAGCCGGGATCTCTGAGCTTTGCCACACAGTGATACAACAACCATTTCCCCCAAACAAGCGTTTATTTATTTTTTTGATTCTTTATATAAGGAGCTTACGGTGAGCGTGAGATCACACGACGGCGACGCTTATTAAACGTGCTTGTAAACCAGGTAACCTGGTAAGAATGGGGATTAGGCGCGCAAACACTGACAATGCAAATTCAGTCACTGAGCCATGTGCGCTGCCGCTAACTTAAATCAGGCGTGGCGCCCGCGTCCCCCACCGACATCCAACTTCTCCTTCTCTTTGTCGCCGCCACGCCGGGACAAACCTGCTTCCGAAAGCAACGGGAGAATAAACAAAAGCCTCTTAAAGAGTAATTGCTTTGCGGGAGCTTTTCTAGGCCGCGCTGCCGTTCGCCTTTTCTTTACGGCTAATTCGGATGTTTCGACGCGGCCTGCGAGAATCCCTTTGTGCGCGCGCTCTAGTCCCTGTAGATTTCGCTGTCGCCTCTTGGGAAACTCTGCATCTGGCAGCGTCTCGCCGACGACACCCCCAGTCCGCCGCGAACGTCACACTGAACGCGGGTGAACTGGTGACAATATTTCCGTCGTATTACGAGCAAACTGCATTCGACAGCTTAGCAAGCTGCCTAAAACAAGGGACGTGATGTGTCACATTATTCATTTGTGTCCTATAACATATATAAATTCAGCCCCTACAGTAATACCTCCATCAGCACCGCCTCCCACAGCAGCGCCGGCACTCTTATTTCAGCTCTGTGAGTAACTTTTTATACCGATTTAGCGTTAAAAAAAATTTTTACATTTTATATTTGTTATCCGTAGAAAATGCACCGTTTTCTCTGTCTATTTGCTACTATTAAAGGAATAACCGGCGTATGCTGTGTTGCCTTTAGACAGTCAACCTCCGTTTGTTCAATATGCTCTATTGATGACCCTTTAAAGGGCTTTAAGAGGAATTCCTCAGAAACACGTGTGGAGCGCAACCCGAGCTAATACTGTATACAAATGTGTGTGATAAAAGCTGCTGTGTAAGGTGTGCAGTTAACTGGGTTGATGTATACATGCTTATAATTTTATTTCTAGAATCAGGTACAGAACCTACACTTAAAATCGGTATCAGTCCAAACCACCCGTGACAGGAGGTAGTGGATAAGTGTGCGTGTGTTAAACCGCTTTAGGGAATATTTGTGTCTTTTCAAGCCCTGTATGTAAAGAAAGGGGTCCAGTTTCCACCATTCGAGTCCGGACGTGTACACTTTATGGAATACCCTGGTAAATATGGGTAGATAGCCGTGCAGTTTCTTATCTAACATTGTTAAGTCAACTTGAACAAAGGCGTCTGCTGAAGAAAGAACAAACATGTTTCATCGCTGTATTTATACGAGGAGCGTATAGCAAGCACACGTTCTGCTGGCATTTACTACACAAGCTTGTACCATTTTTACAATTACGATCCTTTATTTTCACCCCTTCTGAGGTCCTTTGCCCTGCTAGATAATCAGTTTTACAGTTATTTACCTTTTTTTTACTCTACCGGTTTAGGGAAAGTACCTTAACCACGGGTGGTGCCGCAGGGGCAGGATTCGAACGCCGGGCATTCGCGGCGACACTTCTAACTGCTAGGAGAGATTTCGCTTTCTCATCAAGGACATGAGGTTCACAAGGCAAATCTGAACAGCTCGTAACCGCGAGACTGTAGTAAAATCATATTTATGCAAATACAGGCGAGAGGGCGGGGAGGAGCGCGACGCCGAGCACCTTTTGACGTTGACTTGACTGCGAGACCAGGCCGCAGACAAGCTGCCGCTGTGGGAAATGCAGCAGCAGATCCAGGAAGCCCCCAGCGCCCCTCCCAGGAGACCCTGGGCCGTGTGGCGGCGCCGCTTTATCAGGCCCGCAACAGCTGTCTCCGCAGAAACCTGAGGGCCTTTCGGAAACGCGGCGGCTCAGCGCTCCGTACGGCCCTGTTTTTCACAGGGAAACCACCGACAGGATGAATCACAGCGTTCCTCTGTGTCACATAAGTAATCCTGTTAAATAAATCGTGTGACTATATAGTCGAGCACAAGGAAATACATAACTTAAACGGCAAGGGCCCCCTTTTTCCTTTCATACGGCAACTTCTTATTTTTACATTCTGGAGAGCTGAGGTCCTGCAGCTTTTTTTTTCTTTTTTTTTAAAAAAAGTGCATTTGAACCATCGTCCAGCTTACAGCAGCAGGTGGCGCAGGGACTAGAGATGTGGCCCTGGGTTCAAATCCCAGCCCCTGCTGCAAGTACCTTTGAGCAAGGCTCCTTACCCCAGTAAAAAATGAACCAAATGGGTAAATGACTGTAAGCACAGTATTGTACAGTCATTCCTTTCAAGTCATTTTGGGGAAAATCATCAACTAAATGAATGAACGTCAACAACAACAATAACAGTAATAATAATAATAACTGAAAACGTGGTGCCAAGTGACTTCCTTCCCACTTGCAGCTGTTTATAAATTAAAAATATGGATGTTTAATGTTTCACCAAGCAACTATATTTTTGATCTGTTTTTATGAACGATGGTTTGCGGTTGATGGTCGAGACCCACCGGCCTTCAGCTGTTCTGAGGCTGTTGTCCAGGACGACACCAGAATAGGGTCTGTAAAGGCCCACTAGGTGGCGCTGTCACAATTTGCTCCGGCTCCTTCCAGCTGTGTGTGCTTGCAGCTCACTTTGGAATTTGTTATTTATCCGTGTTTGGGCAGCGGGTCTGTTGACATTACAGCAGCGCCGGCGACTGGACAGAGAACAGCGAGAGACAACCTCAGAACCATCTTTTAAACCGAGCTTTTAACGCCTGACTGAAAAAAACACGCAGCTGATTCGCGTCCTTGTCTCGTGCACCTCGACCCCGGGATCTGAGCGGAATTTGTTCCTACGGATGGCTCAACTCCGACAAACTCCGACATCGGGAACCTATTTCCATTGTAACTTAGGAGGTAAATAATCATTTGTTTCGGGTCCAACCAAGAAACCTCAGTTAATCTCCCCAAAACCCCCCCAACGCTCCGAAACTCCTGTTTCTACACTTTACACACCAGTTACCTAAACACCAAACAACCGGTGATCATATTACACGGGATCATTATGCATCTGTGAGTTTATATGCAGCCACTTTTTTATTTATTTTCATAATAACAGCAAACAGTTAATAGTCAATTTGATATGAAAAATAAATGAAAACTATATAAAACAGCAAAACCAATAAAATGCAGTGACTGCAGNCACTTTTTTATTTATTTTCATAATAACAGCAAACAGTTAATAGTCAATTTGATATGAAAAATAAATGAAAACTATATAAAACAGCAAAACCAATAAAATGCAGTGACTGCAGTGGGTGTTACTGTAGT
>UFQX01000693.1:0-113073 GCA_900497675.1 Arapaima gigas
ACCTGTACTTCTCAACAGACATTGAAGCTGCATGCCTAAGACTTTTGCACAGTACTGTACATCTTATATCTAAATTATTGCATCAAAGCCAAAAAGATAGTAAGTCTGAAAAGGTCAAGTTCATTGAATTGTATTTGACTACAGTATTATTAGTGTCTATTTGTAGCAGTGCATGTTTTATAAAATTGCTGCAGTGCCTTGTGCTAATATTCCAAGACTTTGATGCCTTTGTCTCTGTTCCACAGGTTGTTAGTGGCGCTGTCTATGACCCTTGGCCTGTTTTCCATTGAGCTTGCAGGTTTCTTCTCTGGAGTTTCAATGTTCAACAGCAGTCAGAGCCTTCTCTGTATCCTCTTGCATATTTGTTTTTTTGGCAAAACGCATTTTGTCTAGCCCAGTACAACAGTGTAGTGTTCCCATTCTGGCTTAGTGAAACCTCATGCTCCAGTTCTCCTCTTACAGCTGCTGACAGTAACCTGATTCTCGCAAAAGCTGATTATCATGTTTTGTAAAAAAGTGTAGAATATATCTCCATCATAAAATGTTTGTTGCTTATTTTGATATTATTTGGATTTTCTATTATTTAATTGCTAGATATTGTTTAATCTTGAACTCAGGTTTCATTGTGTTCTTTCATCATACCCAGTTGTTAAGTACCTGTATTGTAAGTCATCAGGACAAAGACACTGACAAAATGAATATGCATTGTGGCCAGTTGTGGTGTGGAGGCAGCCAAACAGGAAATATTAATAAGCCAAACATAAGTGCGTGCAAAACCAGACTCACTATACTACTACTACTTCTTCTTCTTCTTCTTCTTCTTCTTCTTCTTCTTCTTCTTCTTCTTCTTCTTCTCCTCCTCCTCCTCCTCCTCCTCCTCCTCCTCCTCAGTGGTCCTTAGTCCAGGTGCTTACATATGATATTTTCAGTCCAGTTGGTTGCACCTGATCATCCTGAAGCCCATCCTGAAGTAGGGGTCAGTTTTCCACAATGGACAGCTCCTTATCACCCCCAGCCTCAGCCCACCTGAGCCTCAAAGCTGCCTCCATAGAGCTGGTGGGAGGTCAGGGTTCTATCACCTTTTCAGGTCAAAAGGTCAACGCCCTTCTCAAGTAAGCAGACTCAGAAGGTGCCGTGAGAAGTCTAACAATGGTCCCACCTCCTCAGGTTGCTGTAGCTGTGGGTCACAGGGCAGTCCCTCCTTGAGCTGATGCTTGCTTGGGGTGCCCAGCAGCCTCTCTTCAGGCTGCTGCTGAGGTTGCCAAAGTTGCCAAGGTAGTGATATGTCCAGCAACCACACATCTTCAGTTTGCAGTCCCTTTGATACATGCAGTGGCCCCTTCTCCAGCTGCTGCAGTGGGGTGTCCAGCAGCCCCTGTTTGCATTACCGAAGCTGCCCTGATGTGGAGCAGCTAGTGGCCCCTCCTCAGGTTGCTCTGGCTGTAGCGTGCCCAGCAGTCCCTCCACAGGTTGCTGTGGCTATAAGGTGTTCAACAGGGCATCTCCTCTGACAGTCTTCAATTGTTTTACTGAAGATCCAAAGCTCCCAGTTATGTCTCCTCCTCCCCTAGGGCCTCAGACTCCTGCTGAATGGGAACAAGGATATAAATAAGCATAGGCAGTCCACAGAGGCCACTCTGGCTTGGAGACATATACTGGCTCCCCCTCTGGCCCAGAGATGCACAGTGGCCCCTTCTCTGGTTTTGGGGTATGTGCCTGTTCCCCCTACAGTACAGGGACATGTGCCAGCTCCACCTCTGGGTGTGGGCTGGGTTGTGAAGCAAGTGGCTGACTTATCTTTGGCGGACTCGTGTTCATCTGAGGATATGGGTTTGTGGGTGCCTCATCTGGCCAGACCTCAACCACAAGGCTGGGTGCAAGAGAAGAAAGGGAACAAGCAACCAACATGGGTTGCAAGCAGCTTCACGTTGAAAGTTGACAATATTATCACAGTGGCACCATTGGGCTGTGAGAACTGGGCACTCCCAACCTCTGTCCTTCTTCAGCCTTGGTGTTGCTATTGTATTTAGCCTTCAATCTTTTCAATGGCTTCCTGAAGCCAGGCCTTGTCTGCACACTTCACTTTCTTGTTCATGAGGAAAAGCCAAAAACAATGAATTGCGGAGTCCCAAACAAAGCCAACATAAACTCTGGCTGTTTTCCATTTTGCACCCACCCTCATTCTCCACTAAAATGTGGCCCAGTGTGGGGCAGAAGAAGCCACCCTTAAACAGGATATAGGGTACCCAAAAAAGATTTGCAATCAAAAAACAGCTTTAATGAGGCCAACCACCACCACCGTCCTTTATTAGTCCTGTTGGTTTCAGCTTGTCATCATGAAGCCCATTTAGGAGTAAATTATTTAAATATACACTGTGAGCTGGTGGTCAGTAGGTACTTTTCTGGCAGGGGTAGGCAACATGCACCTGTCCATTACAGTGACCCCACCCCTGCCAGGATAGTTTAAAAAATGTCTTCTTGGGGAAAATCCATTACAGAATTTTCTGTCTCATATTCTACATGCCAATTATAGTACAAAAAATGCTTCTAATTCTGTGTCTTACAGCCTAATTGCAGCTAAGCCAGATGGAGTTATATTCTGATTTATTTGAATGAGGAAACAATGATGCTAGGGTGAAGCAGCTACAGTACATTTGGTGTTTGTTAAGGTTCCCTGACTACCCTCTTCTAACAAATGCATTTACCCTGTAGCTGTGGCAGCCCACAGCAGTGCCTCCATTGCACTCCTCTTCTTTCTCTTTGAGCAGTGGAGCTGTGCCATCTACTGGTGGATCTTTGGTTTCTGCAGGTTAGTGGGTCCTTGCACATCTTTCATGATACCTGTGTGTGTGTTGTTGCCACAATACTGTAGTTGTCCATTCCTGACTCAAGTCCCCCATCAGCACTGGCTGCCCACTGCAGCGCCTCAGTCTGCCTCTCGTTCTTCGTCTTTCAGCAGTGGGAGTGTTGGACCTACTGGTTTGTGTTTTCTTTCTGCAGGTATAAAAACCCTCCACACTCAAAATTCATACATTTAAAGGTGATGTGGGCATGACATACATAACCTCATAAGTAGAATTTCTTGAGAGAGACTTACAGCTGGGGATGCTGAATTTATTGCAGTTGCAGTATCTTCATTGAACCTGCTTTTCTGTAAGAAATTTGACACCCAAAAAGAATTTAGTAAAATGTGAGTTCTAGTATCAACAGAAAAATGTTCTTTTTCTTCATAAAAAGTTACCATTGCTTTCATGAGTTAAGCAAATACAAAAATAAGACTTGGCTCCCTTGTTCACATTCACAGTGTCCTTCCTGCATTTGTGGAAATCCTTCTGTTCATTGCTGTGTTTGGACTGAAGAAGAAGCCTCTCTAAATGGTGTGAACCATGTCTCCAGCAGCCTTTGAGCACATGGGCCTCAGTAACCTTTGGTTTTGTTCAACCGGATCACGCCTGTCTGGAATTGGAGTCAGGGATCAAGGACACATCAAAGTGTATTTCATAATATGTATAATTTTTCAGGCAATGGTATGTATTTTTATATTAAAAACTTGAAATCCATTTGACTTTCCATTAAAACAGTACTAAAAAAGCTTTTGAATTAAATGCTCTTAATAATATTTACACTGACAGCAGGACACTGTAAGGCATTTTAGAAAAAAGACTACCTGGCTGGCAGTCTTTAGTTTAGATCTAATAATCAATGGACTGCATTTTCAATTTTAAGAAATTCTGGATTCCTGACTGTGCGGAGTCCTAGATAACAAAATGTTTATTAATGAAAAGTTTTTAATGCGTAGGTTTCAAATCAATATTTGCAGCTAATTGAAGGTCCCTCCCTGTCTTGGTTTATAATGGCTCATTAAAAGAAATGTGTTTTTAGTGTGTATTTCAGCATTTTTGCTGAGTTTAATGCAAGAGGAATGATTTTAACAATCTGCCCCACTGTTACACGTTGTACATTGTTTCTCTACTTTGAATCAGGAGAGATCTGACTTATTTGCATGTTTGACTATTTTATTTGTTAATCTATACATTATTATGCATTATGGATTTTCCTCCATATTAAAATGGTGATGCAATGAGAAGTATTGTGGACAGGTGTACATGGGGATTAAATGCATTTATGGGTTTCCTCTAAGGTCTTTAAAAATAGGTGATTTATCAAGAAGCAAATAGGGTATGAACAATTTAGCAATTTACAATATTGTGGTACAATTATTTTAAGTAAGTATCTTGAGGGCGCCTCAATAAGACGCGTGGGAAGGAGGCAGCTCTAACCATTAAGCTACTGGCTATCACCGATGCAACGCTCAAACTTATTCGACAAATGGCTGGTTTTTATTTACATTAAAACTAAATATACCGTCCATTTTAACATAAATCAATACAAAGCAGACATGTTGCGTTCACTCTCAAGCTCAAAGCACTACGCTCCATTTTGCGACGTGCTGATTGGTGAAACTATCAGTGGTGAAGAAACTTTTAAAAGGCTTCTTCTGAGATGATTGGCATTTGTCAAAGCCAATAAACTCTTTACTACTGTGGCTCCACCTTCTGGCAGAAATTTTAGCCAATGAATGGTGACTTCCGGCTCTCTTACGGCCCAATTGTGTCAAACAATTTCATTTGAAAACGTCGGCGGTAGAACAGTCAACGAGTTTTTAGTTTTTGTTTATATGTTTTTATTTTTTTTTAATATACTACTTAAAACGTTTAAGTCATGATGCAGGTAAGAGTAATCGTGCAATGTGGTATCAGAATTGATATTTTTTGCGATAATGGATTTTAAATTACGTCAGACTGATGAGTATTTATGTATAAGACGTAGTAACATCGTTAGTTCACTGTTTTTGCTTTGTGTAGCGGGTTAATTTAAGCCGTATAGACTGAGGAACACAATCTGAGGAATCTTAAGTATGAAGTTAAGGCTTTTGTGTAAAGCTGGGTTACTTAATGCAAATATTTAGTTATTTAGCTATATGTAGCGGGTTATATGTCTTAATCAGTCTCATATTATTGCACTGACTGTGCCCTTAACCGTTTGTCTAAGTTAGGTATCTTTGTTGAAGTAACTACACAAACCTTGAGTATTTCTGGCTTCAAAGAAAATAAAAGGAGGGTAAATTAACGTTATATTGCATTTTGCGTTGCATTGAAACAGAATAAAGAGAACCAGGACCCCAAGAGACAGGTAGGTCGACATTTCGTGTGAGAAACAGTCCTAAAAATATCAAAAGTCATGGTTGCAAATACTACTTGCTGGCAGTTAGTCTCAGATATCAATGTAATATCAGTGTAATACTCGTATGTTCCACTAGAAGCTGAACTGATTTTTTTAAATAGATGCATACCATCGCCAGGGTGTTTTCTCTTTCATTGTAAATTGTTGTTTGTGTTACTCTTATTATCATTGATTTTCTGTTGTCTCAGGTCACTACTCCTGCTGGAATGATGGGCCCACAGCGAGTTCTTAGGAACCCAGGCATAGACACTGGAGAGAAAGCTGGTGTCACAGGTTTGTGCAGAATTTCCAAGAGGTGCAAGGACAAATCTTAAAATTTATTGGGATTCTGATTTATGTTGTCAATATGTGCTGAACACAACATCCTTTGGGTGAGCCTTCATTAAATGGCTCTTTAAATGTAATTTTTCCTTCTACCCAGGCCCAAGCAGAGTGGCCTCTACATCTGTATCCAGTTCTTCCAAAAGCAAGTGAGTTTTGTTTGGAAGTCCTAAATTATCCCTGTACCCTTCCCTCATGCCTTAACACTTAATATGTGTACAGTTTTTTTGTCATGATTTTGAAATGATATACCTTATAAAGACAGTTAAACTGTCACTTTTTCTCCTCTAGGAAATTCTCCATCAATGATTTTGACATTGGGCGACCTCTTGGGAAGGGCAAATTTGGGAATGTGTACTTGGCACGGGAGCGCAAAATAAAGTTCATTGTGGCCCTCAAAGTCCTGTTTAAGTCTCAGATGGAAAAGGAGGGTGTGGAACACCAGCTTAGAAGGGAGATTGAGATTCAGTCCCACCTCAGGTTTGTTTTTTGCAGAACTCTTCTCAATATGCACTAATCAGAGTTAGGTTGACTAGTTTGGTAGATAAATACATGAGTTTGCTGTTAGTGTCAGGGTTTGGAACCTCCAATGTATTTTCCTGCTATGTTGGATAACTGCAAATACAACCCAGCTGCATTTAACTTGGATTGTAAATTCTGCACTGTCTTTATAGGCATCCTAACATCCTACGCTTGTACAACTACTTCCACGACTCCACCCGTGTGTTCCTGATTCTTGAATATGCCCCACGTGGCGAGATGTACAAGGAGTTGCAGCGCTGTGGACGTTTTGATGACCAGCGGACTGCAACTGTGAGCAAGGAAGAGTGGGCAGATGGGGGAGTGATAAGGAATTTTCCCCCTTCTGTATACTTCTTGTGTGTGTTTCGTATTAGTTAGGGAACTAAACATCTCATAGATCTACAAATTGTCTGTTTAATGTTATTTCTGGAGAAACTACAAGCTGTGGGTCACTCGCAACATTTTAAAAAAACATCTTCTATAGAGAATAGTTTTTTTTTGTTTTGTTTTCCAGACACTTTCCAGTGAGCACATTTGTGCTTTTTCTAGAAAGTTTGTCTTATTAAACTGGCTTATTTTTAATGGATTTTTAAGTTTTTGAAATATGGGTAAAAAGACAAACTCAACCCAGATACACAGTTGGCTATGTTGTCTGTACTGCAGGATCTTCCTGTGCCCACTTTCAACCCAGACATTATCTTATGCTAATTTGTGCAAAACAAAATGACATGGCTGATCAAAGTATGAAAATGGCAAAGATGGCAAGGAGTTAGTTGTCATTAATGCATGTGGATGATTGCTGTAATTGCCTATTATGTTATAGTTGCAATTTCCAGTACTCCAGCATGACAGTTTTAAATTAAATTCATTTTTTCTTTAAAATCTGTAATTTCCTATTGCAAATGTACTTTGGAGGCCTTGTCCCCAGTCCACTGATTCCAGTTTTGTTTCACAGTACATGGAGGAACTATCTGATGCACTGCAATATTGTCATGAAAAGAAAGTCATCCACCGAGACATCAAACCTGAGAACTTGCTGCTGGGATTCCGTGGTGAGCTCAAGATAGCAGACTTTGGCTGGTCGGTCCATGCACCATCTCTGCGGTGAGGAACCAATCCATTGAGTCTTGTGACATACAAAAAGATTTTTTTTCTAGCTGTATGTTTAGTCATACCCTGAGATATGCTCATTTGATATACAAGGATTTTTATTTGCCATACTTAGTTTGACTTACAAGGCATTTCTTTACAAGTAGGACTAATTTGTCTTTTTTCTCCTCCGGACAGCAGAACAGCACAAGATATTTACATTCATTCATTTGGCAGACACTTTTCTCCACACCAGTATATCTTATGCAGTCTTTAGCTATTCATAGACATCAATGCACCTGAAACATGTTTTTGAACTTTGCAAGAAAACTCAGGAATGGGGAAATGTGAAGGAAGGAATGTGTCTGTGGCTGTCTTCAGTTTCCTTTTTCTATTTTTAATTGCTGTAAATTTTTTAGAAAAATTTTTGCATTATGGTTTTTTTTTTTTTTTTTTGTGAGTGCAGATTTTTTGCATATCGTGTAGGTTTATATGGTGACTGATTTACACATGGTGTCTGGTTTTTATATGCAAGGTCTGCAGCAGAATGGTTTAAAACATGCATTACAGGCAAGTTAATCACCAGTTTACCTGAAACATGACTTCAGGCTGTGGGTAAATTGGGGCACCTAGAGGACACCCACACTTTAAGTCTACTGTTATAGTGGTGACAAAAGAGCTCACCATGGCCAAGCAGACAGACATTCAGTGCTACAGAGTAACGGATGAAGGGAAGCTACTTAATTATGTTAATTTTGAAGTAATTGTAATTTCGTGATATTTTATCATAAATGGGAGTCACTTTCAAACTCAGGAAAGCGTAAGAACTCTGAGTATTTTATAGTAATTATGTCTTCATGTTATGACAATTAGCAATAAGCGTTTCTTGGGAACAGGTTACCTTCATAAGGAAGGGAAAGACAATAACAACATGCATCCAATTAGGTTGAATTGGCTATGCACTTATGTTTTGCTTAAAACATCCACCACACCAGGGAAATGTTTTTCTCTCTCCACAACTACTTTCCACTTGTAATATTTTTTTCTTTAGTAACTCCTTCTCTTTGGTGTAGTACCCTTGAGCAAATTACCTGGCTGTATAAATGGCTTCATCAGTCAGTGTAGCTTGGTGCAGTAAACCTAACATTTTAAGTCAATGAACAAAGCTATAAAGGGTAACATATTTACTATAAAATTCATTACACCAGCTCAACTCACGACTTTATGCTCTACAGTCGTCGTACTATGTGCGGCACCCTGGATTACCTGCCCCCAGAGATGGTTGAAGGGCGTATCCATGATGAGAAAGTGGATCTGTGGTGCATTGGGGTGCTGTGCTACGAGTGTTTAGTAGGGAACCCCCCATTTGAGACCTCCAGCCACAGTGAGACCTACAAGCGCATAACCAAGGTGAGAACTATAAATGACTTTTTTTTTTTTTGTTTTTTTTTTTTTTTTTCCAAAGGAGTCTTCAGAATTTCCCTTTTGAAGTGGGTAATGCAAAAACGGATGAAAAACCTATTTTACGGCAGCTGCCGGAGATGAAACATGACGTGTGTGTATATGTTCTGCCTCTACTGCAGCCACATCTNGAAACTTTTTAAATGTATGATGCTTAAATTTTGGTATTGGTTTATGTGTAATGAAGTGTGGAAAAAGCAATTTCAGTTAGAAGGGCAACTTAAATCTTTCAAATTAGGGGGGAAAGTGAGTTTTATGTGTCTTTGTCTTCTTTAACTGAACTTATCCTTTTCCCTGGGGTAGGTGGACCTGCAGTTCCCCAGGGTGGTGTCAGACGGGGCACGGGACCTGATCTCCAAATTGCTCCGCCACAGCCCCTCCATGCGGCTCCCATTGCAAGGTGTCATTGACCACCCATGGGTGCGTGCCAACTCCCGCCGTGTGCTGCCTCCAGTCTATACCCCCAAGAAGTCCTAATCTGCCTTCACACTTTTCCCAGCTTTGAGTTTTTGTCTCTGCTTTTTCGCTTGAGGGCATTGGTTTTCTCTTTGCCATAGCTGTATTTTCTTTTTGTTTTTTTTTCCCTAAGGGTCCATTAAACAGTGATGTAAATACTCAATAAATATGTATAATAAATTTTGTAATTTTTCCACGTGTACTTGTGACATCTAAAGTGCGTTTCTGAAGGACCATCCTGTGCTGATGGCTTTCGACACGGCAGTGAATTATAATTTGATAGTCTAGATGAACACTAAGCAGTGCTCTGTTCCAATAAGCTTCTGATGTAACAATACTAATAGCTCCTGCAAACACAATTTTGTAATAAATTCTGTATCTGTGAATGATTACAGTACTTTTATGTATCATGAAATATAAACTCAGCTGTTCTGTTTTAAGTATTTTCCAAAGTTCGGAGCCACAGGGCCAAGTCCTTAAACACGAATACCACGTTTGTGGGTGGGGCTAGGAACACGTCCTAGAAAAACCGCCCAAAATGTCTTTTCTGAGTCTTGGAAATGTATAGCCATTTGTACACAGTAAAACACATTTCGAACGTTTGTCTAGCTTCGTGTACGATTGTAAGCTCTATACTATTTGTAATGCGTTTAGAGGGTTTCTCACATGAGGTAGCGTGGCCGAGCGGTCTAAGGCGCTGGATTAAGGCTCCAGTCTCTTCGGGGGCGTGGGTTCGAATCCCACCGCTGCCACAGATTTTGTCAAACTTTATATATTGGTCCCTGGGACATCTTCACTCATCTTTGAATTATTTTTAAAGAAAAGTAGAAAAAATGCTGGTAGCAGTGAACTCGCAACTCGGGTAATTCAGATAACAGCTGACGCCTCCATGATTTCTAATGACTTATTAAATGGCTCTTTCTCTGAATTCATTGAAATTACTCAACTCACAATGTTGGGTAAACAGACCGTGAGCAAAATTATTCAGGACGAGCTGTATAAGCGCATATGTAAAATTACTTAATTTTAATTATCGATCATTAATAAGTCACGTATATTTAAGAACGACAACACTATTAATGTTTTTTCCGTAAACCCTCGATGTCCACGCCCAACGACAAATGTCCCGGATGCTGAATGACGTCATCGACGCCCTATATAAGAAGCTATAAGAGAGACGAGTTCCGAGAGTGGGCGGCACAGAGCGCTCCTAGCGGTGCGGCAGCAGCACTACAATCATACGGAGGAGTAGCCGCCTGCTTGAGATCAGTCAGATTTCCACCCTGAGCAAAACCCCCCAAAAAAGACATGTGAGTAACCAAATTTTTTTCTACAGGCAACCTGAGTAGCTGTCACGTTGAATACTTGAAAGTGTAATGTGCTTTATTGTTGCACAGCATTGTTACACTTTTAATGAAGGATGCTGAAGAAACAAGTGTTATTGTAAGCTAATAACCCTTAGGGGTAAGTTTTGTTTCATGTGATTTTATTCTCATGAGCTGTGGCGGTTGGACCAGCAGAAGAGAGCCACCCACTTTGCAGCTTCGGAAGGAAAGAGGGTTCCTAAATAAAACAGGATATAATATAATTAATTCACAATCATAAATAGGGTCGCTGCTGAAAAGTTTGCTGGATCACAAACAAAATGCTTACTCATCAACAGTGTTGACACCAACAGGTACATCGATTGTGCTCATAGTAAATGCAAATTTTAATGCAGTTTAACCATAGTCTTAATGAACCGTTCGTGTTCTATTCTCAGTTCAACGGCTAATCATTTGTTTATCCAAATTTTAAAAAATGAACATCTTTGACGGTTCTATTGAAGGGTTATATAAATATTTAAAAAATATTGTTTCAAGTCTGTAATTTGAATAACTAATTTGAATCTCAGATGCGATAGTTTTCGTAAATTTTCAATGGATTGGTGTGTTTTACGTGTTGCTGCCAAACCAGTTCGTGGTGCAGTTCAGAACATCCCCTCTGTGAGTCATTCGTCCTCTGCAGTCAGGGTTACGCTGTCTGGGGGCACAGCTTTTCGGGATAACTGCTGCTGTCTGGTTGAACGTATTTAATTTGTAAAAAGCGACACTTCCCAAGTCTATCATTCATTGGATTTCTCATTTAGAAAAACCCTGTGCGGGGTCCGAAGTGGTCCCTGGAAATCCAGGGGTATGGGAGTGTTTGAACACCCGTGACGTCTTTTGCGCACGTGTGCGCCACAAATTTAATGGATAGAGAAAATGACGCAGCTGGAAAGATAACTAAAACTCAATTGTAAGCGTTACAGGTCTAGCAAACTAGGCTAAACCAGTTGCTTCAGTTTAAACTACTGTTATTCCAGTGTGATTGGAACATCTTTGTTTATATTTGATATGATGTGAAACGCTTTCAGTTCGGAACAGGCTCTGGACCGCCACACAGCTCTTCTGTGGACATACATCTGTTGATAATGGATGGATGATGCTAAAAACAGATCTTCAGTTAAAAGATGAAATCTGGATAATTATAAATGTAAGACGAATAAAAGGTAGTAAACGTTAGTCACAACATGAAAACCATGCGTTAAGCTTTTAAAAAGATTTTCCTGAACTATTTCTTAAAACATTTCTATTAAGTAAAAGCATTTAGCAGATGCTTACTGGAGAGAGAAACGATTTAAACAGCTACTTATTGACATAATCACCCCAGCTAGATGCAGTACAACTGGAGAAGGTCAAACTCAAAATACACAGATGCGTAAGATCGCAGGCTGTGTGGAGGTTCCCTACATCTATTTAAACGAGTCTTCATTGCAGACAGGCGCGCCGAGGGTGAGGTGTACGAGGACCCCTGCTGGTCATCTTGAGAACTGACTTCAGGAGGTGTGACGTGTTTAAGTCTTAGACATTGTAAATCTATACCCGTTTATACCTTTTCTTAGACACCAGCTGCTATGCCTGGTCTTTTTAGACAAACTAATGAAGTTTTTATATCGTTTTATTTTTCATAAATGTATAAAAACCAAGGTACAGACTTTTTTGCAGGTGTTGACAATTCGTGAGTTAATTTTTTTTTTTAGTGTTTTCCTAACCTCTTAGTCTACTTCAAAAAATAATCTTTTTGTTTCATTTGACCATCTTTGAATTTTAGGATGAGCCAAATCCTGCAAAATAATTGATAGACTGATTTTAAAAAATATATTTTTGAGTAGGCACACAATTCTAACCGATACAATGAAATATTACTAAACATAAACTAAATAAATGCATTTAACTAATTAAGATAACATTTTATACACTAAACAGATCAGTTTAGTAGAACTGAGTTTCCAGCTAATGCATCCAGTTGATTTAATCTGTAATGTAATTTCCACAATGAACTAAGTTGGCTGGACAGGATGTGTGATAGTAACCCATGATGAAGAGAACACCAGTGAGGCCAACAAACCAAAGACCTAAATGTATTCAACTGCTCTCAAAGTTTACTATGCAGACTTTTCCCATTGTTGCCCAAAAACAATTTAGTAGTACTGCTTTATACACTATAAACTATACTAACATGGGTCATGGGTTTTGCCTAACATGGGTCCATTGTAGGCATATGTATAATGGAAAGTGGAGACATTGACTTACTGTGGTTGTTGGACAGGTCTGCTCCAGGTCCTCCTACAGACAGCCCAGCCCAAGATGGGGATGCACCCCAGCAGCCCACAAACCTCACCAACAACCACCGCCTGCAACAAACACAGATGCAAGTAGAGGAGGTTAGCAAGTGTCTGAGCTACACACACGCACAGCTTGAGGTGCACAGACACAGTACTGAGAGAAGAGACAGAGAATGTTAGGAGTGTTGCAGAGCAAATCTGTGAAGTTTTTACCTGTTGATGTTGCCCAGTAGGGAGATCTAGTGTCCTTTGTCCCATGGCCTGTTACTGCAGTCTGACTTCCTCTTTCTCCCACTCTTCTCCTCTTTGACTCTTACCTGTCCTCTTTCTAGGTTGCTGACATATTGCATATGAACATGAAAAGGGTTCTGCAGAGGGACCAGGGTATCTCTAAGCTGGATGATAAGGCTGACGCCTTAAAAGACACAGCCTCTCAGTTTGAAACCAGTGCTGCAAAACTGAAGCGCAAGTACTGGTGGAAAAATCTAAAGGTGAGGGAATGTTAAGTAGGGGATGCTTCCTCGCCAAAAGCTGCCAGTGTTACACACAAGGAGAGACATGGGGGCAATGATTTCACTAAACTAAGAACAGCACTGGTGCGAGACACTGGTATGTCCTCATACTTTCACACACTGAACACAGTTGGGTCAGAGGATGTCTGATGGAACTTGTAACTCCACCAACACCCAGCGATAGCCATATTTCATATAACATCTTTTATTTGGGTACATTAAACTTTTACACACTGATTTTTAAGGGAATAATTTGATGGGGATTTTATTTTGTTTGTGTGGCTCTGATATACTTGAACTCATTCTCAGGGGGTCACAGTGGTTAAAAGCCTCTTGGTAAAGTTGGGGTTGGAGGTGCAGGGGAAGTTGAGTTACTCTGCACAGGACACCTGTCTGACAGTGGGTAGCCGTGCTCACACACTGTGGACAGTTTAAAGTCACCAAATGATCTGAAACACATCCCTTAGGACCAAGAGGAGACTGAAGCAGCCAGGAGAAGCCCATGCAGACTGAGCCAGATTTCAGCCTGTGTCCGAAAGTACCCGATTGTTGGGAAGCAGTAGCTGTACCCACAGTGCCACCCAACACTTGAGATGCTGAATTTATATGAGAAGGATCTCAACAAGTCAGTCTATAGGATTGGCAGCCTGTGGCCTCTTTCATTTGACCAGACCTTTGCAAGAACTCGCCCGACAAACAGCAGGACACTAAACCCAGAGCAGAAAATCTATACATTGTGTTTTCTATAATAAAAATGACTGCAAAATATAATTTAATTTTTTTCTAGCTCTCAGAAAAAACCTGTCACTCTTTTCTTCAATGTTTTTAAAAAAAAATTGGTTTTATTTAAGTTATTTCTAACTTTTCTGAAGAATTAAATGAGGAAAAATAAAGCTGTTAACATTTAGCTACAACAATGTAATAATCATGCTGATACACAAGTAATTGAACTTAATTGTATAGATGGGTGAATTCTAGGAAGCTTAGTACTGACTTTTACCATTTTAAATCACTTTGAAGAAAAGCATAGCCTACTGACTACTGGGGTCAGTAGTCTCACTGTGGCAAGGACCATTTGGTACACTACTGGGTGATCATTTGCATCCCATAATTCCCTATTTGCACAATGTTTGAAATCTTTGGCATGAAATAACCTAAATCAAGGCAAGATGAGTTGGTTTGTACAGCATATTTCATACACAAAGGTAACTCAAAGTGCATTACAACAGCAAAAATAAAACAAGATGTAGAAAAAAATCAATGAAACATAGTAAATTGCAGAAATAAAAAAGATACAGAATAGTGTTATCCAAGAAGTTATTCAAAGGCACAGAAGAACAGGATTTTTCAGTCTGGGGTTAAAGCTGGCTACTGTCAGTGTAGACCTGACATCTTCCAGGAGTGGTTTCCAGCAGGTTAGCATAATGGCTAAATGCTGCTTTGCCATGTTTGATTCTGATACAACACTTTACAAACTCACAGGGTGTATCTGCTAGCTTCCCACCATTGCCCTCCCAGCAGCCAGATCACAGCTCCTTGTGAAATGTCCAGCGGACGGTTTATGGGATTCCACATGGTCATGGAACCTCAGTGAGAAGGACGGGAGCTCACTGTTGGGGACACCCACTCTGGTTACCTCCTGAGGAGGATGTACTGTAAATAAGTATATGTGAAATTATAATGAGAACACAGGAGTATAACTGAATAAGCAGTGATTCTGGAATTAGCCAGTTTGTTTTCACGAGACCTGCAATAACCTTATGTGAATAAACCAAAGCACCAAATTGCCATATCTTTTTAAACTGAAAACATTTAACATGTCAGGTGGCATAAACCTTAAGGTGGCATAAACCTTAGTCAATAACAAAGATGTTACACATGTTGAATTACTGTCTTTCTCTCTGCTTTGTCACACCAACTCTGCACCGGTAGATGATGATAATTCTAGGAGTGGTATGTGCGGTTATCCTCATGATCATAATTGGTAAGGAAATTGCCTATATTGGTTTTGCATATTAATCAGAATTTGTTTTTCATGTGGTTAATGCATTTTGAAGAAGGCTGCCTTGGTCATCAGTCTCCTTTGTTCTTCCTCTGTCTCTCCCAGTGTATTTCAGCAGCTGAACCATATCACAGCCCTACATCGCACTCGGCAGTCGTGACCATCTGAGTCTGACACCACCTTTTTTGGTCCTTCCCTTCTGCAACAGTAGACTTTGCTGACATATGTGTCGTATATCCCTGCCTTTCTAGTCTATATTTAACCCAGAGCAACACTGCTGCTTAAACACAGGGAAAATACTCAGTATGAAGGAATGAATTATTGTGTACCTATTAATGTATTTGCTGCCAACTGACCACAGTGTCCTTGCTTATACCTATATACTGGAAGCATCTGAGCTCATCTTACTATGCTTCTGCAATGTGGATTTTAACCAGAATCCTTAAACTGTAATAGGGACTGTCATTTTCTTTCTGTGTGCTCATTCAGGGTTGCGTAGTTCTTGCCGGTCTTACTCTCTGGTTAATGGAGGATGAGTGTAACTGCTGATTCTTTTCCTTTTTATTTGTTTTTATGATTAAATTGGACCAAAGTGTTTAGATGTTGTATCTGTTTTGTTTGTTTATTATTTATTTTTATTTTTACATTCGTCTTTAGCAGTGCCAAATGAGACTGTCAAAATGGCTTATGTAACAAAAATTTCTCTTTAATGATCAGATGTGTGGAGTTTCAGCAAGGCTTTTCAAAAGTACAGAAATAACAGTTGTTATATGATCTTAGAATGGGGTCTGAGATTAAGAAAGCAAAAAGATATTGTGACTGATGTAACAGTAAAAACAATAACATTTCAAAAGCCAAGTAGAATATTTGTAATTGGTACTTCAGAGTCATGGGGAAAAACCAGGTGGTGTCTTAAAAAAGGAATTTAATGCAAATAGAAGGGAATTAATCCTAGATTTTGTGTCAAAACACACCTTGGTGCATCTTTACCACACAGCAATTTGTTACTGTAAGTATAAAAAATACATCGTGAAGAAAATTTGAGGAATATGCCAAATAAAAATTAATTTTCTAAAGCTGTGTAAACAGACACAGACAGCCAGACAGATACATAAAATATAGTAAGTGAAATATAACATTCATCATTTAACATCATGGGTTAATAGAGCCACTTATTTCTTAATTTTTTCTATAGTTGCAATATATTTAGAATTCTTCATGGCCACAACACACTGATGAAAATATTTATTCATTAATTTGTTCACAGAATTTATTATTATAACAATATTATTTACAATTAGTTTCTTCAAAATTAATAAAGCTCTGTTGGATGTGTACAATTTTGAAATAAAATGGGAAAACCAGTGGCATGCCTAAGGTACTGGGCACCCAAGGCAGATGCTTTTTTTACCCCCTGCCCCACAATACACTGTGCTGCAGAATGATTTATAGTAGTACTGATATGTGCCACCTAATTTAATGAATAATAAGATAATAGTGGGCAGAAACAAACACACTCAGTGGAAAAAATTAGGGCAAATTTTTAAAATTCTATTTTTCATATTGTATCCAGTGACAGCAGGGGAATCTGCAACTGTTTTAAGGAGATATAGGGGAATGTGTGTGTTTAATGTGTTTCAACAGCTATGACGGGTGTGTTGTCATTTATGAGGGTCAGTATTCAAACACTCTGCGGGGAAACAAAGTTCATCTTTCCACAGGCCTGTCTATAAAGTCCTCCAATTGTAACACCGTCAACAGCGAAGTGAGGTGGATCATAACAGCACAGTAAAGATCTTAGAAAGAAGGGGTTGTAAATATGTAATATACCTGTTCACAGGTAATTTTGTTTTCACCTGTTTAATTCAATGAAAGTCCCCCTGTAGACTTTTTCCAAATTCCCACCAACAATCATGTATTTACAGCCCTTTGGCACCCCCTACCTTTTGGTATGCCACTGGGGACAACAGCTTCCTTAGAACACTTCCTGAGCTGAGACCGCTGGTAGGGAGCAGTGATACTCCTTTTAGACACATGCTGCTAACCAGGAAAATATAATAATATTGTGGACTTTTTAGCATTTATCAAATTGCAATCGTGGGGACCAAAATATCTGAAAATTTTCAACAAAATTTGCAAACTGTTTGTAGCAATTGCTGGACTTCGTCACAACTAGTACCTGTTAAAATGAGTTTTGTCCCACGGAAACTGGGTGTGTATCAGTGTGACCAAAATGTTTAATTAGCTTTAGGGGTGTGATCAGTTGGGAGGATTTGTGTGTATGGCCACCTCGCGATGGGCTGGTGTCCCATTCAGGGTACAACCTCCTAGCCTTGCAACAAGTGACTTGGGTAGACTGCTGTGACCATGACAGGTGGTTAAGGATAAAGGATGGATAAAATTGTGATTAATTGAACTGCAGTTATGAATACTCTCTATACCTACTGCTTATATTACTAGTACTGCGTATTAGCCCATTTATCCAGGCACATTTGAGGGCTTCTCTCTTCATATTTCACTCTGGGTGTGCAGAAAGAAAGAGGGTGTCTCAGGTCACTCCACTCCCACTTCTCATTGCGAGCCTTTGCTGCCCCTCCACTCCGCCGGCCGCGTGACTTAGAGGGGGGCCGGGAAATAAACTACGATGGCGTCACAGCGATGGTCCGTCCAGCACGTGGAATTGTGCATGCAGGACTCTTAGGTGTCGTAATGACACTGAGAGAGGCGCATTTTGCTGTGCAATCTGAAAATATGCGAGAGCTACTGTTAGTCAGCGTTTAAGCAAAAAGCATAGTTTGTTGGGCTTACGTGAAACTTTTGGAAATAAAATGTAATATCATTTAAAGACAATCGTCCCGTTACGATGTTCATAAACATCTACCATAAAAATGAGGTACTTGCTTTCGTTAATTGTTTCCGTTAAAAATATCGAAAAATAAAATTATGCGATAGGACTGTGGTTTGTATAATGCTGTATTTTTAAAAAAATGAAAGAGTAGGTCAGAAATAGCTAAATGTGATATAAAGCGATATAAAATGAGATTAGACAACCCGAGATGGAGTCCTTTGCGTTCAGAAATGCGTAGCTAACATACAGCACTTTACAATCGTGCAAGTGCGCATCTATTTGGTGTATTACGACGTATTGAAACGTCAACGTTCCTCCCTGAGCTTCTGGGTGTGCAGACAGCAACGTGACAACGGAGACTCGTGCAGCAGACGACCCCTCCGTTCAGCCAATCGTAGGATTTGTAGGCGTGGTTGCAGTGCTTGAGGAACCAATGAGGCTCTCTGTTTTAGTGCGGAACGCTAAGCGCGAAGGCACGTGTACCTCTGCGTGTCTACTGACTTGGGGAGGTAAAATGTGTGTGGAACAAAAGACAGGCGGAGGAAGGCGGTTGCTGTGTCTTGCAGTACTGTAGCATAACCCTTACAACCGATCATACTGCCGTTTGCTTTTCAGTTACGTATCCCTCTGGCTGCTCGATTTTTGTGGAGGAACTAATGAAGATAAGAAAAACCAAGAAATGGTATGGAACCGAATGATCCGCATTTAGCGAACTCAAGAAAAGGGTAAGGTTAATCTGGTTAACTGGAAGGGTGGCGGTTCTCTGTATATTTCCGTCTCTGCCGGTCCTCTCTCTTTCGATCGCGGTTTTGTCTGCTCAGTATGAGTTGTTGTTAATAAGTAATAGTGTTGGATGAAGCTGTAACTGCAGGTCCAGCAAAACTGGCTCGTGCTCGCAGTGGACGTCATGAGCTCGTGACACATAATGGAGTCGGGTCTCGAGCGGCGACCCTTTGAAGCGTCGCTAATACACAGTGGATAGTAATGGTTTAGGGGGTATGATGCTGCCTGCAGCTACCTTGTGTGTATCAGGGCATCATTGCGCACGTGCTCGCGTCAGCAGGAGACGGCTCCGCAGGGGGTCTGAAATCACGGTTCACCTAAACTGTCAGATGTATGATGCCATTATCGCGCAGTCACTTGGTAAACTGTAGTTTGATGCTTAGGACAATAACTGTGAGGTGCTGTCCTGCGGTGTGTGTGACAGGCCGAGCCTGTGACTGACACCAGAGCTCTATGGCTGCCACACACAAACACTCATGGACCCGAACTACGCCCGATGTTTGCTATTGATTTTCATAATTGAAATAAATTCTTAACCACAACAATTCTAAACAAACACAGTTTACACCACAAGCTTGAAATAAATACACAGATCAGTGATCTTTAGGGCTTTAGAACTATTTGAGGTTAAGATGGTACTGATATACTGCTTGATTTCACCATGAAACACCACTAAAAGGTTTTTCTGCCAGTTAATTTGGTGTTATGTGTAATTGTTTGAGACAACCCAGGAGCAAAATGAGATGTTTTAAACACTGGACTTTAAACTTAAGGATTCACTACACAGCCAACTTAAAGGATGTTAAGAGGCCGCTTACTAGGGCACAGATACAACTGGTGGCTCCTGGTGCTGAGCTCTGGCTACAGACGTGGGTGAGAATTTAATTCAATATGTGCACAGTTTGCATATTCTTTCCACGTTTGCAGTCCAAGGACAAGTGTTTGAAGTGAATTGGTTACTCTGAATTGCTTGTGGAGTGTGTCTGAATGAACGACTGTGCGTGTTTGCTGTGCAGTGGATTAACGTCTTGTCCAGCGTGTAACCTGCCTCATCCCTGTGCTTCTAAGATGGGACCATCACAACTCTGCATTATTAATAATGCATGGATTGTGGTGTTAACCACTACCTCAGATGAACATGTCATAAACCTTGAAATGTTTAAAAGATGCCAGTGTGACAAAATGGATGCACATCTCCAATGTTGATTATTCCGGCTCTTACTGTTGAAATGGGTATAAATTGTGACCACTTGTTCAGGTGCCATTTCTATGTAGCGTAGCCAGTAAGTTCTAAGACGGGGTGCTGTGTTATTCAGTTGTTGTTGTAAGCCATTGATTATGGGCTTGATTCCATTCTTATTCCTTGATTGACTCCTTCCTAAATTAATTGATTTGAGGGAAAATTAAATTTGTTAGAATGATATTATTTATGTGCAGTTCTGCATAAGTCTGACAGCAAGAAATCGAGATCTTTAAATTGCCCAACAACTGCAAGTGTGAAACCTGGCAGTGTTTTAACATTTTAGCAGAATGTCAGTTTGTTTAGTATCTTAGCCTGATCATTATGTTCATGCACAGAAAATCAAACTTGTTTTAGAAAATCCAGCTTAGCAGAGACATATTAGCACAAGCACTGAAATAACTGGAAACAGCCTGTTTCAGTAGGTGGTTGAGTCCTGTGGGAGAACGTGTATGTTTCTCAGTTTTCATGACGGAGGTGTAAGCGCTTCCAGTATTTTTCTCAGGAGTTTACTTTTACTTTTATTTTCTTTAGTCACAGAATTATTTCACAAAACAGAATTACAGGGAAATTATATTAAAACAATTCAAAATGTCCATTTGGCTTCTTGCCTAAATTAAAAATGCAATGGCAAATTGGACTTTTAACATCTGCAGGAGAATGTGTTTCTGACCCTATACATTTGGTGTATCATAATATTTATTTATTTTACATTTGTTGTATATTTTACATAAATATCAGAACAGTCCTCAGCAGAAGATGGAAAATGTGATAATCTCGGGGGTTAGGGGCGCAAGACCCCTCTGAATGCGGAAAACTGCGAATAACTCTAGGCTCCCCTAACCCTTTACTGTATTTATAATAAATTTCAGTATGTATGTATGTATGGTAGTAAATGATAAAATAGATTAATAATACATATATTTTATGCATTTATAACTTAATAATTTTTTTAAAAGTTTTCTTTACATACACGTGTCTTCTGCGATTTTTTGCAGTACGCCGCAAATCTCCAAAAAATTCCCATTTATTTATCGATGGCAAACCTGTGAATAACCGAATCCACGAATATCGAGGGACAACTGTACTATATACAGTTCCTTTAAATCTCCCAGATAAAGTGAAGGTTTCACATGTGGCTCATGGTTTCTGTTTGATTTACCACCATTTTGGTGGGAACAGCACTACTCAGGGAAAAGAGATAATGTATTAAGTAGAACCACTCAAAACATGAAGTAGTGTAGTGCACCCGATGCAACAGAAGCTGCAGTAGTGCTGCCCCCTGGACATGTGAGGTTTGTTACAGAGACCACCAGTAACATACCAAAATGTGATGGATTATGAATAACTTAAGTGGATTGTTCAACATGGTCTCAATGTAGTTTTCAAAGTAGAGTGGAACCTTGGGCCTTCACTGGACTGACCTGACACAAACAGCAGCCATTTCAACTATAAAACTATGTAGGAGGCTTGATTAAAGATTAAGGTTTTATTTATGAAAATTTTTTATAATATTATACTACCTGTTATAGGTAAATATTATTGTATTTTTTTCTTCAGAAGTATGTGTTACGAGTAATCTTTTAAACAACAGTGTGGAATTTATTACTGTTTCCTTTCAGCTCTAGTGTGTCAGGTTAGAATATGAGGGTTTTCTGTACTGATTCGTATGTTCTTTCTGTTTTTCATGAAGTTCAACATTTTACAGTTGGGAAGCTCAGCTGCATAGCAGGTAGCACATCTGCTAGACTGTGGGTTTGGAGATCGATTTGAATCTGTTTCAGTCTGTGTGATTGTGCAGGTTTCCTCCAGGTGCTCATGTTTCCTCCCACAGTCCAGAGATGTTAGTTTCACATGTATTAATGACTATTAAACTGCCTGTATTGTGTGACTGTGCATGTGAGTGCCTTGCTGTGGACTGGCATCCTATCTAGAGTGTACCCTGCCTCTGCATTGGACAGTTGGTTTGTGGGCAATGCATGAATGGGTTTTAAAGCGATATTCAAATTCTCCTTAATTTCCAGTGAGGGTTTGGAACCCTGTCTGAGATGTAGCCTGCTATACTCATCCCAGAATTGCATCTGGATCACAGTGACCTGATTTGGATGAGCAGTTATTGAAAATGGATGGATTAAATATTTCATTTGCCAGACTGGTGAGGGCAGAATTATAAATGTTTAACCTAAAATACTCTGTTGAGATTTTATGCAGAAACTGTAGTATGACCGTAAACCCTAAATTTATTTCAATAAAAAAGGTTAAAAAGCTGCAAATATTTTAACACAGCACTAAAACAATAGCATAATTTATAATTTTGTATTTATCATTTGACCAGCAGATTAAATTGATGAATAAAACTGGTTTCATCTGTAGGCTAAACCTGTGTGGTCAGCACCTAGAGTACCATTTCTGACATCTGGTCTTAGGGTCAGGAATATAATTTGTGATTTAGATTCTACCTTGCTAAAAGTTCATGCGATTGAGTACTAATGTAGTACACCTCTAAAGAAACTGAATTTGTTTAATTATGCTACTGTTCTGTCTTTCATGGGTTCCGTTATGTTTTGTTTTTTAGCTTTTAGCTGTACATTTTTAAACTAAATCCAGTTGCATGTTTGAAAATATTCAGCAAATAGTTACTAACAATTAAGTTAAGATTCAATAGAAATGTGTTTACTAGAGGATAGAAATTTTGTATAGGCTTTAAAGCCATTGAGATTTTTAAAATGCTCACCACCACTGGCATTCCAATCATAATCTTTGGCTCATTTGGATTAGCCATTCAATATATCAGCATCAATACTTTCAAATTCAAAGTATTAATGCTAGCACAATAAAAAATATGAAAATTTATTATGGAACCAAAGATTCTTGGGTGCACATAGGTGCATAGAAGAAGTAGAAAAGGGAGGTGCTGTCATCGTTCACACTTTACTGGTTTGATGGCAACATTCAAAAGCTGGAAAACAGAAATTTCCTGTATCTGTAGTGAATGTTCTCACATGTAAGATGCAGGGCTTTTAGACTTTATGAGAAATGTGACAGTATATAGTCAAGATGCTGCAGTAGTTAAGAAACTGGATTTGAAGTTTATAAGTTCAGGTGCCTGAAAGAAAAATATTTCCCCTTTTCAAATAAATGTGTGTGCTGAACAAATACAGGGAAAGCAAAAAGAGCTCCTCTGAGAGCCAGACTGGTTCCCTCAAATGGTGTTCTGCCTCCTCTATGGTGCACCCTTTTACCAGGTTTACTACATACAGACAAACAAACAGAAGCCCAAGGACAAATGGAGTGAGTAATTTCTGCTTCTGCAGCTTTTGGGATATGGGTTTAGAAATAGATAGGGTAGATGTGGCTACAGCCTCATTTTCTTATATGCTGAACCTTCATGGAGCAAAGTTACACATCATTGAATACAGAGACATTTTACTGTTTACTTGCTCATCAATGATTATATTTGTTTTCTAAAATTTCCTTATCTATCAGAAGCATAATGACAAGTCATTGGTGACAGTAAAGCTTCGAGAGTTTGAACAGCTATTGCCTGGTGTTCCTGAGGGTTGGCGGTTAGTAGCAAGACAATGGGTGTTGTACACCTTCATGGGATTGCTTGATCAACACTGGGGATTGGCTAGAAGTTTCTAGTGCAAAGCCATTTTTATCTTCAGTTCATAAATTGAGGTGTCCATGTATTAGAAGCACATGTGTCTATTTACTACTTTCTCAAAATAGATAGTGAATTATGAAGTTGTGTCAAAACAGCCTTCAGCATTTAAATGTTATTGTGGGTTTAATGAGACCTTGGCATGCCTGTGCCATGTAGAGTCCTGTCTTCTATCTTTGACTCTCAAAGAACAGTGTATATGTGTAGTGTGTACAGGTGTGTGAAAAGGCTGTGAAGCACATGTTGGAGTGGCTTGTTAAATAGACTGTTGGGGTAAGGACAGCAACATGGCACATGGAAAGCAATTGTGGGAGGAGGGAGAAAACCCAAGTTAGTGAGGTGAAGTGACTGTGGTTGAGAAAGGTGAGGCAGGTATTTGGTGTTGACAGTTGACAGTAAAGGGTGCATTGAGAGCTGGGCGCAGGCCAGATGGTCTGTCGTATAAGGCACCATTACAGTACAGTTTTCTGTGGCAGAGAAACAGAAACCCACTTCTGGCTGTTGTCCTTTTTTGCGTGTCATAGAATGGTTGCTGTCCAGAGCTGTCCTGTATAGAGGTAGTGAGCTGTACAGAGGTGGCAGAAGTCATATGGCACATCAGTCTATGTTTTTCATGAGTGAGCAAACTATAGGTTTCGTCTGTACCTTTGAGAGAGAAATGAAAACTGAGCAGATTAAATTAGAAGCATGTGGAATTTGGTTTTTATGGGTGTTTAAGATGCCCAGAAACCTTATAAACATCCTGATACTTTCTTTTAAATGCAGGTTGTTGTTGTGTTTGTCGCAGTGACCAACAGCTACCAACTGTGCACCCATATGGTGGCCAGCTTATTGTTAGTCTGGACACTGGAGACAAGAAAATCTTGAAGAAAGACTTGTGGGGAGTGAGTGCAGTAAGTTTGTGTTGTTTTTTGTTACATTTCACAAATTCTGTGAACATCCTCAAGGTTTGTTTGTAGGTGATTGATTTTTTTTCACCTTGTTGTGAACTTTTGATGTATTCTGTTTTAACACAGTTGATGTGCTGATAATAAAATGTGACTTTTCTCTATTGAAATATTCATTACAGCTGATAGTAGTATTATTGTGTCACACTGTTTGGGTCTCATTTGTGCCCATCTGATTTTTCTGATGAACGATATTGTAACTCCATCTCAGAAGTCTTCAGAAATAGTTCTCTAAACATGATACTGTTTTTCCTCAGTGAGTGTGTGTGCACTTCTTCCAGAGGGGGATTTAGACGAGGTGGTTTTATAGCTTCTTCTGGGCCGACGTGTGGATAGGGATTACCTGGAACCAGGTGGACTATATATTCAAATAAAGCTACCACTGGAAATCCTTAATAATAAGGATGAAACAGATTTACAGACTTATTTTGTAGGGGGAACCTAAAGATGACTTTGTGTGAATGTCTGCACACATGAGGTAAAAACCTATTTTACTGATGACTAAAGTTGTAGAGTGACTATATTGGCAGGTCAGATTTAAATTGAGATTCAGCTCCAGTTACTGTTAGTTATGCAATGTTTTGAAGGTATTCTTAGCAGAAACCCCCACCACAGCTTCAGACAGCCATGTTAGTATATGAAATTGAAACATTTTTTAGGTTTTTTGAAAACACTGTGGTCTCCCACTACCACATACAAAAGCCTCTAAAGAGATGGGAATTTGTGCAGCACTGTACCAGACTGGCTGGTTTTGGGCAATATGGGTCAATCCAAGTACTTAAATCTAATGCCTGAGTTCCCAGAAGCTACTGCCATATGATATGAATAACAGACCATAGCAGCATCATTGTTATATTTGAACAAATTTAAAATTAAAACACTGTTGTACAATTAAGGCACAGAATGAACTTGATTCCACTTTTGACAGTTAAGCTGTAGAGGTGTTATTAGTGAAAATATTATATTAACATCAATATTACACTTTTTGCATTTAATACTGACTCCATGATTGCGGCAGAATGACCTAAAAAGAGTGAGGATAAAACTGTATGATTATCCCAGGAATTGATTTTTTTTTTCTGGTGGGAGATGTGATGGTCAGAAAGGCAGTTTGTGTCCCTGGTGCACACTGGCCATTTGACGTGTCCAATGAGCAATGCAGGGGGCCGTCAAAGACATCAGCCAGCGACACGTGTTTCTTGTGTTTCCATAGCAGGGCAGCTGAGTCTAGACACTCACATCCAATCACCTTTCATGCTAGTAGCTCAGATTACGCAGTAGGCGTAACAGGAGGTGCAATGAGGGGCGCGGCCCTCTGTTGGTAAACTGATGTGCAGCGTGCATGTGTGTGTGTGCACACGCACGTGTGTTGTGTGTCCATGTTGGCGGCGTGTGATAACAATTCAGTGCCTTTGTGTTGCTTGTCTTGGTAACAGACAAAGGCCATGACAGCAGCAGCAGGAATTGCAGGATATGGGCCTCTTCACTTCATTATTTTAGGGTACATCCCTGTAATTATTCCTGTAACTATTATTGTGGCTGCATGTTGATGTCGACAACAACTGTGTTGCACAACCTGAAGTTACACAGCCAATTTGATTTCACGTTATAAATCTGCACTTTACCAGTAGCACTTTTTAAATATAATACATTTGGCAGAAAAAGAATTCATTCACATTTTCTGATATTTTAAAATATTATTGGTGTTGTGTCAAATATTTGCATTTGTATACATTCATTAGTTTCTGTTATTTTTTCACATCTGTGTGGGGATTGATGGAGAAATAATCAGCATATTTGTGCTCCCACTTGACAATACTATAGTTATTCTACGTAGAAATCTTGGTTTAATGAAAATCAGTTGATGTGAAGCTGTAGGAATAAATAATTTAAACAATAATCATCTGCTTTTTGGTCAACTTTTTTCCATAAATGATACTGTGAATATTTTTCTAGGCCTGATCTGTAAAGAACATACTTGTTTTATGCATTTTTTTAGAACTGAACACCCGATATGTCTTTTTTATACACTTTTACATTAAACTCTGAGTGAAACAATTTCTTTGCTTTAATTTACTTCTGTTTTATGTGATGATTATTTTGTTGTTCGGGCATGGCCCTAGGATATTCCTGGCCACACCTGTACTTTTACGCTTCAGTGAGGAACACAGGAGTTTTGTTTTGCAAAACAGGTCCACACTAGCATGCGCGCGCATGCGCGTGCTCGCACACACACACACACACACACACACACACACCTCTTAGTTTATGTCAGCTGTTAATAGTCAACTGTTTATGCTGCTGCTGTTACACAGAAATTCCTCTGTATAAATTATTTCCCTTCTTTTAAGCAGTGTCAAACTTTATTATGAGGAGCTCTACAGATTTGTTTAGCCTCATGTTGAATTTTTGAATCATTTAGGCTAGAAGTTTGTCCACAGTGTTCACCGTTAAATAAATTGGGGTGACTCATGGTGCTTCTTTCTGAGCACAGTCATGCAGATGTGTCACAGCAGGATTTTGGCATCAGTGTTCCTGACAGCGTCTGCTCATAAGCCTGGGTGCACAAAGGTAATTGTCTATATAGTTGGCTACTATGAAAATGGCAGCAGCTCAGTTGGGAGACTGAGTTTAAACTGTCTTTCTCGCTTGTTAGTCAATTGGATCAACAGTGTTTTGGAGAAATAAATAGATGTGCGTTCGTAGGCATGAAACCATTTAGGGATCTTTGCGATATGATTGCATCTCTCACGGTTACCTCATGTTTCCTGTATTGATCTGCAGAGAAGGTATGATGGGCTCCAGCGATGTTTGTATGAGAGTTTTGGAGTATTTTGCAACATGTTGATTTAGAGTGTGGTTTTATTGTAGTGTATTTTATCTTGGTTTCTTCTTGACTGTGTTCTCAGTCTTTATATACAGTATTATCAAACCCTGATTCATCTTGTAGGACAATATTTTGGCCTAAGGGACATTAGTTTGATGGCTTTCAGTCGACTTGAACTCAGCTTTTCTGAGGCCTATAGCAGTGCACCTGATAAAACTCAACGGAATTGCTTCAAAGAAATGAGAAATTAAAAAGTTTTCAATTCAATAGCTCTAGATTCTTGTTATCAATTTGCACAGTCATCTGTCCAGTCTCTCTACAAAAAGCAAATTGTTGTTGGTGCCACATGTGGTGGTTTGAGTATTCTAAAAACTGCTGGTCTCCTGGGATTCTCACGCACAACAGTCTATACAGTTAACACAGAATGGTGCAGAAAACAAAAAAACATTGAGTAACTGACAGTTCTTTGAGTGGTAATATTTTGTTGATGAGAGAGGTTAGAGGAGAATGACCAGACTGGTTTGAGCTGACAGGAAGGCTACAGTAACTCAAATTACCACTCTTTACAACAGTGAAAGACACAAAAGTATCTCTGAATGTACTGCACATTGAACCTTGAGTCAGATGGGGTATTACTTTTACTGAAAACCTCTATTTCTGTTTAAGGATGTTTACTTTCTTTTGATATTATTGCATAACACACGGAGACAGTGTGCACTCATGGCGTTGACAGACAAGAGGTGTGTGTTGCATTTTTATGTTGCTTCACAACCCCATTTGCATATAACTAGATTTGTTCAGAAGTCACTGGTTTTTGGCTTGATAACTGTGTGTTCCTTTCCAAAGAATCTGACATGATGAAAAGTAATTCTTGTGTGATGACTGCGATTTTGACAGGTGCACTCTTTTTTTCCTACCAGGTCACACTGAAACCTTGGGACCCCAGAAAAGTGGGGGATACGAGAACACAGTGAAGGGAGAAGTAGCAAAGACAGAAGGATAGAAAACAAAAAAGACAAATGTTCTTGTAGCTTGTTTTTTTGGAAGGCCATCTTTGACTGTACCCCCATCTGCTCTCTACCCATCTGGATGGCTTTCACAGGCCAACTCTTTCAATGAACAGAAATTTTGTTTTTTGTCCCTTATGTTTTTGCTATACTTGGACTGTTGGATTCATTTTAATATAACAAAGGTAGCATTGCATGGCATCAAGAACATTTTTTTGCTTTCATGTCACAGTGATTGATACAGTTGATATTAACTGAAGTGCAAAAATAAGCTGATTTTGATTTTGTGCAGAAGGTTGATATAAATGTTTAGTGTTGGAGTGCTACATGCTTTTCAGACATGACTTGTTGTAGTCACCGAAACCCAACTTAGTTAAAGTAAAATTCACAATACATGCAACAGTTTTTTGTGACACATTCAGTCAGTTATTCTTTAGTATGAGTGTTGATAATTCAGACTCGACCCCCAGAAGTGACCCCCAGGGGCCAGGGGGACGGACCGAGGAAGAGGCAGCGCGTGCCTCTGGATCGGATAGTGGTGAAACGAGGACGTCTGTACAAGGTGCCACAGGAACTCAGGAACTGTCCAGGGATCCACCGGGCACACACTTGGACGATATGGATGCCCTGTCCAGTGGGAATGACTCCGGAGAGAGAGAGAGTGAGGGCGGAATGGAGAGGGGTGATGGGTCCAGAGGACGCCAGTCAACACGCAGCTCCCAGAGCTCCTCCAGTCATAATGGAAAGGACTCCGGCATGCTTTTGGAGACCACTGAGAGCAACAAGAGGTCAGGACAGGGGGTGGAACAGACGGGCACAGTGTCTGGCTATAGAAAGGGAGGCGCTCAAGGGCCAATTTGTAATGCAGTTGTAACTTTTCACTTTTCATGGTGATAACAGCTATAAATAAAATACTTGCTGTGAGGAAGGAAGTACCAGCCGTGGTTAATAAATTAGTTAAGGCTGTTAACTTATATATTTTCAGTGTATATTGTCATGATATCATTATATGATAACTGGTATGAAAGTAAAATGTAATGTAAAAATGCAGGCTCTAAGTGATAGACACATCAATAGCAGTTGCAAACCAATGCAGAAATAAGACCATTTTAGCTTTCTTTTGAGTCCAGTTTCTTAATGGTCCTTCACCACCATCCATGTCCACCAGCTCCAACTCCCAGAGTCCCTCACCTCCCAGCAGCTCTGTGGCCTACAGCCTGCTGAGTGCCAGTTCTGAGCAGGACCACCCTTCCACCAGTGGCTGCAGCAGTGATCAGTCAGCCCGGGTCCAGACCCAAAAGGCTTTGAGGAAAGCACTTTGGGAGCTGAAGATCCGAGCGCCAACTGATAGGAAGGGTCGTCCCGGAACACTGGAGGCCCTGAAATACGCCCTGAACTGCGTGAAACAAGTCCGAGGTCAGTGAACCAGGCCTCACATTATTGCGTGGGTGTGTGTCCACCCATCAATGAATGTGTCTTGTTTAACCGTGTTCTGTACGCATGTTGATTGTTGCTGGTCATTTAAACACAGGAACTATAGGTATCTGTCTATTTTCTGTTGCCATCTGCCTAACTTTCTCATCCAAAGTGCTGGAATTGTTCTGAATTTTGCATGTGAATCAGCAATCGCATTAATGTAAGTTTAATGAGATGTGTATGGTATGTGTGTTGTGTACAGCCAATCAAGAGTACTACCACCAGTGGAGTGTAGAGGAGAGCCACACTTGCAGCCTGGACCTTTCCACTTTCACTGTGGAGGAGTTGGACAACATCAGCTCTGAGTACACCCTGAAAAACACGGTGAGATTCCTACCTTGCAGCACAGAAAGGAGGAGATGATCACTAATGTTGCTGGTGAAGAAAGCACAGGTGTAGGGATTAATTCTTTGGTCACTGTCCTTCTCTTTCCCTATGGCAGGATACCTTCTCTATGGCGGTGTCTTTCCTGTCTGGGAAGGTAGTGTATGTGTCACCCCAGGGCTCTTCTCTGCTGCGCTGCAAGCCTGAGAGTCTTCAGGGGGCACTGTTCTCAGAGCTGCTGGCTCCTCAGGACATAAACACCTTCTACAGCAGCACAGCGCCCTGTCATCTCCCCATGTGGTCTGCTTGCATGGGTTCAGGTACTGGCTTCAGCAAGATACCTGGTGAGTTGACCAAGGGCTTGGGGGAGAGAAGAAGCTTAAAGACTCGTCCTGTTGTTCCAGGTACCTCTCCCATGGACTGCACACAGGAGAAGTCTGTGTTCTGCCGCATCAGTGGAGGACGAGTGCACCAGGGTGAGATGCGGTATTATCCTTTCCGCTTGACCCCTTACCAACTTACTCTACGCGATTCAGACATGGCCGCTGCCCAGCCCTGCTGTCTACTCATCGCTGAAAGAGTGCACTCTGGCTATGAGGGTATGTCTCAGGTCACATTCACATTGTCCATCAGAAATTCATTTGACAGTAATCCTGTCCTCAACTGGCCAACCCCCTACATTCATTCTATTCGTCTACTCTCAGCCCCCCGTATCCCTCCAGATAAGAGGGTCTTCACCACCAGCCATACTCCAAGTTGTCTCTTCCAGGAAGTTGATGAAAGGTCAGTGCATTGGTCTTGTTGGAGTCTAAGTATGCATGGGAGCTGTGTGTGTGTGTGTGTGTGTGTGTGTGTGTGTGCCTAAGCATGTTGTCATATGGACCCAAGCAACAAGGATTGAATAACAACAAAGCTGTTATGTAACAGGGCAGTGCCATTGCTGGGCTACCTGCCCCAAGATCTGGTGGGAACTCCTGTGCTGCTGTACCTGCACCCCGAGGACCGGCCCATCATGGTGGCCATCCACAAAAAGAGTGAGTCCCCAAGCCTCCCCATCTCTCTGTCATCTGTTGGCCTATTGATATTGTCTTATGTTGCCATTTTTGTCATTTGACTCTGTTTTCCTATCTGCCCCAGTTTTGCAGTTTGCAGGGCAGCCTTTCGATCACTCGCCTCTGCGTATGTGTGCACGCAGTGGGGAGTACCTCACCATTGACACCAGCTGGTCCAGCTTTGTCAATCCTTGGAGCCGCAAGGTGGCATTTATTGTGGGTCGCCATAAAGTCCGAACGTGAGCACACAGCGTTTATGGTCACCCTTACCTCCCTGCCACTGCTCTTTTGACTTTTATACAGTCCTGGTCTGTTACTCTGTTACTCTGTTAGTATTTGACTCTTGTGAACTCATCCCCTCCCCACTTTCAGGAGTCCCCTGAATGAGGACGTATTCAGCCCCCCTCAGGGTGGGGAGGGAAGGGCAATGGTACCTGAGGTCCACCAGCTAAGTGAGCAGATCCACCGGATTTTGATGCAGCCCGTCCACGCCAGCGGCTCTCAGGGCTACTGCAGCCTTGGCAGTAACGGCTCCCAGGAGCAGCACCTGAGCGCTGCCTCATCCAGTGATACTGCAGCTGAAGACATTACACAGTTGCACAAACCCGTGAGTATCCTATTTCTGCCAGCCACCAACAGCAAACGGATGCCTCGCATCATTCATAATTCTCCTCTCTGTCTTTAACCAGATGACATTCCAGCAGATCTGCAAGGATGTCCACATGGTGAAGACTAATGGCCAGCAGGTCTTCATTGAGTCACGCAACCGTCCCCCACCACGCAAGCATGGCACTGGAGGTAAGTGGCAAGTAGTACTGTGTTACTCCGTTCTCAGGTTTGAGAGGCTGATAACCACCAAGGTCAGTGTATATGAAGGAGTGGTCTTCTCTCTTCTTGTCCATATGATTAGCAGGTGTCCTAGGAGCTGCTGAGGCAGCAAAACCAGGTGGGGAGAAGGAGTCTGCAGTACCCCTGAAAAGCACAAGTCCTGTGGAGCCAGTGAGGAAGGAAACACCAACCACCTACTCTTACCAGCAAATCAACTGCTTGGACAGTATCATACGGTGCATGTCTTAGTGTTTCTCAGAGCCCTCAGACTGTGGCATCTAGGAAGAAGCAGCTTAGAATTCCCTTTGCTCCTCAGTGGCAGGAACACATTAGTCAGACTGAGTTAATAATTTTTGATTATTTTATCAACTCATTTGCTTTCCCTGTTTGGTTTTTTACGGAAACCAGAGTGAAGTTATTGTTTAAAGTACTGTTGATTATATGTAGAAGTAATCACGAAGGAAGTGCTGCTTTTATTAATGTGCTATGAGCAGTCTAACAGAAGAAAAGTGTTAAACCACATTCTGACTCCAGGACTGACATACTCTGTTCTTTCCGCAGCTACCTGGAGAGCTGCAATGTGCCCAACACAGTCAAGAGGAAGTGTGGTTCTTCTTCCTGTACAGTGTCTTCTGCCTCTGATGATGACAAACAGAAAGAGGCTTCGGCCCCCAGCAAAGGTGAGGATGGTCCCAGGAGAGGAGTGAAGGACACAGGAGTTAACATTATAGCTTTTCTGTTATCTTTGGTTTGTGTCTATATGTGTCTTTTAATTTATGCGTTTGTGTTTGCAGGTACACCAGTCGCCCTGGGGGCTGATGGAACACCGCTGCCCCCCCTGACACTCCACAGCAAAACTGAAAGCGTTGCATCCATTACATCACAGTGCAGCTTCAGTAGCACCATCGTCCATGTTGGGGACAAGAAACCCCCTGAGTCAGGTGCAGCCTTCATTTTTTTAAGCATGTCCGCTGTCCTCTTAACCGGGTGCAGCCTGTTGCCCTTCAGCCCCACCTCCCTGTTTCCCTGCCCCAGCCATTTCTGTTTCTGTTGGCAACGGTAGATTACAGTCTTAGATTATGGATGTGTCATTGTTATATAACTGTTTGGAGTAGGTATGTCGAAACTATCACATCTTACATCACTAGAGCTGTGATGTAAGTCCTCAGGGAGACCACAGTCCTGTTGTATATTAATTCCAGGAATAGACGGGCGACTGGCTGTACTCACTTCCACCCCCCCCAAACATTGAACAAATTAGGGCTTTTGTAGTCCATCACTGAACTTATTTACGTGTTTTTTTCTGTACTTCCAAGCAGATATTGTGATGGAGGAGGCACCTCCAATTCCTACCCAAGCCCCACCCCCATTGCCACCAGCACCTCCACCCCCTCCTCCACCCATGCCCCAAGCACCGACAGCCCCACCCAGTCCTGCTGCCCCAACGGTAGAGGGACGGAGAGGGGGAGCAGGGCGGCTGGGTTTGACCAAAGAGGTGCTGTCAGCCCATACACAGCAGGAAGAGCAGGCCTTCCTCAGTCGTTTCCGGGACCTAAGCCAGCTGCGTGTGTTTGACCCCAGCTCTGCCCCTCAACGGCGCCACACAGCCATGCCATTTGCCAAAGGTAAACCATGGAGGGGATAAAGTGACACAGTGTCTTTTGCTGCCAATGAATAAAGTTGCAGTAGTTTATAGTAGAGCTGACTTGATGAGTTAACAGATTTCCATAGAGGTGGCAGTTTTGGGGGGCTTATTCTCTCCTGTTTTCTATTTAAATTAAATATTGCTTTTTGCATTAGCTTACTCTTGGATATTTTAAAATAGTATAACCTTTTACACAAAAGTTATATGTGACATTTTAAGGCTTGTAAATCACCCCCAAAAATCTAAAAGATCTAAAAATCTAAAATCTAGAAAGGAGAATAATAAAATAATCCATCTGCTGTATTGTTTCCATTAATTGATGGTACTGTTATTCCTCTGATTTTCTGCTTCTTCTGGTGAATTTACACTTTGCTTGTTAATATTATAACATGCATTTATACAGTACGCTACAGCGAGAAAGCTGACTTCTCACTTGAATCACATAATAAAAAACTGCTATAAGTGATGCTATTGCTACTTGTGGTATTCTTTATTTCTCTGATGCCTATATATCTTAGGTGACTAACAGGGATAGATTTATACACATCAGGCTGACATTATTCAGCAATTCTTTTGTGTTCTTTTTCTGGTATGTTCAGGTGTGCACAGCTCTCGGGATTACCCTGCAGGGGGCAGCAGTGGACGTAGGCGTGGAAGGGGAGGCAAGAGACTGAAGCACCAGAAAACTTCAGATCACAGCAGTTCTTTGGGGCTTGAGGGAGCTGGTTCTGGAAGGCTAGGGGTTACAGGTGCAAATCCAAAGGGGCCTGTCCCCCAGGCACCCCCTATGCCCCTAGGAGCCCCCACTTCTTCGTCATCCTGGCCTGCTTCAGTGGGTTCCCAGGCCAGCCTAGCTGCATTACCCCTCTACCCCTTTTATCCTCCTCCTGTCCCTCAGCCGTTAGGCCCTGGTGCCCCTGACCCACTCCAGTCTGGCCTGCGTTACCCTTTACATCCCCCTCCCTCAGTGGTTCCCCCAATGGTGGCATTTGTTCTGCCCAATTACATTTTCCCCCAGCTGAACTCTTCCATATCAGCTCTGCCTCAACCCTTTTATAACCCCAGTGCTGGGTTCTCCTACCCATCTTCTGCACCCATTCCCTCAGCTCCCCCACAAGCCCCCGCCACACCCACACAAACTCCTGGTGCCCCATCGCGATCCAGCACACCTCAGTCTTGCAGTCAGCCCCTTCTGGAGCGTGAGGGAGCGGAGTCTCCTCTGTTTCAGTCCAGGTGTTCATCCCCCCTCAACTTGTTGCAACTAGAGGAATCTCCTAGTAATCGGCAAGAAGCTCAGTCAGTTCTGACGGCAGTGCAGCAAGCCACACCCCCAGTGGGTGTGGCTGCTCAGGATTGGACAGGAAAACAAGGAGGTGGGGCTGGAGGGCAAGCGATACCCAATCTGAGCAATGGGACACAAGAACCAAAAGAAAATGAGAATGTGAGTCTGTCAACCTTAGATAAAGCATAATGGAATTGTACGTGATTGGGACACATTTTTCTATTACGCATAGTATTATATACGTATACTGTGTTAGTGTACGAGTTTGTCATTTACAATTTGTGAATTTGTATGTGGCATGATAATGAATTTATATTTACATTTGTTTAGCTGATGCTTGTAATTTGTGTCCTTCAGGCGCAAGGTAGCAGCTCTCACCACTACTCTGCTTGCTGCCTTGCTTTTATGAATGCCCAGGATAATTAATATTGATTGCTCGACCTTGTTTGATCAACAAATGATGATCTACAATGCGTTTCTTCTACTTCGTTCATTCCTGCAGGGAGAGGCCAACGAATCCAACCAGGACGCTATGTCTACCTCGAGTGACCTCCTGGACCTTCTGCTGCAGGAAGATTCCCAGTCAGGCACTGGTTCAGCCGCCTCAGGCTCTGGCTTCTCAGGCTCTGGGTCTGGGTCTGGATCCTCAGGCTCTGGGTCCAATGGCTGCAGTACTGCAGGGAGTGGAACCAGTAAGTACAGTCCTGAATTATGCTTGGATCCACCACCTTGCAAGTGTCTGCAGTAAATTTTTGTTATTATAGGTTAGGAATTTCCTCACGCAGACTTTTACTTCTCTGCTTGTGTTCTCCTGTGTCAAGCAGGCATTGGAAAGTAATTAAAATATATCGCTAAAATGCATGGGTGAGAGCTGGCCTCTCGTGTTTAACAGATTCCTACTTCCTGTTTCCAGAGTAACTGTCCATTTGCCCACAGGGAGCAGTCAAAGCAGCCACACCAGCAAGTACTTTGGCAGCATTGACTCGTCCGAGAATGACCACTCCCGCAGGCAGCCAGCAGGGGGAAGTGGCGAGGAGCAGTTCATCAAGTACGTCCTGCAGGACCCCATCTGGCTGTTGATGGCCAACACAGATGAGGAAGTGATGATGACCTACCAGTTGCCTGTTCGGTGAGCCATCACTATGACATCACTCTTTTGCTTCCATGATCTCTCAGAGGAAATTCTGGGGTCCCTGAATTGTGTTTTAGTGGTTTTAACGTAAGAACATTTGTAATGTAGATCATTCACAACTTTCAATTGACCTCAGCTTCCTCCCTTGACAGGGACAGAGATGCTGTTTTGCGTGAGGACAGGGAGGCTCTGCGGTCCATGCAGAAGCAGCAGCCGTGTTTCACAGAGTGCCAGAAGAGAGAACTGATTCAGGTCCACCCGTGGATCCGAACAGGGCGCCTACCCCGAGCCATCAATGTCTCGGTGAGGCCAATCGTTGTCCAGCTGCTAACATTTGTACACTACTTAGAGCTACATGATTTGGTCATGTCTCAATATTGATGGATGAAAGAAAGCATACAATTCCCAGGTTCCTTCTCCTGTTTCTCTTAGGCGTGTGTAGGCTGTGAGTCACACCCCTCTGTCCCGGAAACTGCCCCATTTGATGTGGAGATCCATGACATGGAATTGGGCAGCGTGCTTGAAACATGTAAAGAAGCAGGGCCTTCCTCTGCAGTCCTGTCAGTCACAGCCATGGAGGAGGAGCTCCAATCTGGAGCCATGACTCAAGCCAACGACCAGGAAATGTCAGCAGTGGAGCAGGAAGTGGCCTCACATGCTGACGACAAGAAGGACCCCATCGTGACTGCCATCAACTGAACTGAAGAGTCCATCGGGTACTGTGGGGGTGAGCACAGTCATGTAAGAAGCTCATAAGGTGATGGCTCATTTAGCTGTGTTGCTCCTCAGCTGTAACCCTTCAGGCATCCCACTGACCGCAGACCAGTCGTCGTTCTAGAGGTGCATGTGATTAAGGACCCTTTTCTTCAATCTGCTTGTGGTTGGTGTCAGTGAACGTGTTGCTCACTGGTAGTCTGCACAGCCAAAGTGTCACTGACTAGCTGATGTAAACTATATTTGCACCACCAGTGTGTACCCTCCAGTGGCCAGAATCACATTTCTCATTATGTATAATTAAATAGAATGTGGTTTGTTGTAACCACTAATGTCCAGTCTTGATATGCCTTGAAAGAAAAGAAAGGAAAAGTGTTAAATCTGGATTATTGTGGGAATGATTTGTAATCTGTGGTTGAACTACTGATTCTGAGTAGTTAAGGATGTGAACTTAGGCAAGGTCTTGTGACAAACTGACATCTGAAAGATGGTATGCACACTTTGCTCTCCTGATATTTATTTTTTTATTTAATATCATTAGTCAAGTAAATATACTGAACTTGCACAAAAAGACAAAGAATGTGTAGCAAATGACCGAGAGGGATCTTTGAACCCTTCTGCTCTTGGCCCAGAATGCACTGCTTTGCCTGAATTGTACTGAGCTGCTCGATGTTGTCTGGAGAAGGACAGAAACTGCCACTCAGCTAGTTGACACATGGTTTTATCAGAGACCTTTCCCAAAACTTTTTTAAGTCAGGTCTGACCAAATATTTGAGTTTTTTTTTTACATAGTTTGTATATTTTTGTAAGTTGGATAGAAGTACTCAAAAATCATTGGATGAGAATACACTCACAAATTATGACAGAAATGCTGATTCCATAGCAGTGTAGAAAGGGGTTTTCCATGGTTCCTGGATGTTGCAGGACCTTCTGTACATTTTGACATGTTGTGAAATGGAAGGTGTCTTGAACACTCTGTGCACTTGCCAGGACTGGAAACGGGACAATCCCCTTGACCCCTGACTCCAGCCAGACCCCTGCAGTGGTATTAAAGCCGATTTCCACAGGACTCAAATTGAGACCACTGTTTTGGGTCCCACATGACCACTGCTTTAAACAGACTGTTGTATAGGAATCAGCTCAGATCCCAAAACCATCATCAATGTGGGGAGAGCCATTCTGGACGTTTTGTCTCCCCATGTTGCTGTCACTCTCTATATATCCCACTGTTTGAGTGAAATATGATCCTTAATTGCATCAGTGGTCATTTTTGTGATTTTTTTTTTTAAATAAATGTGATGAAATACATGAATGAGTCCTGTTTTTTGATTTTTGAAATGTGGTTTATTTAATTCATTTACTCTATTGCATTCCAGGATGACATACTGGCACAGAGTGCCACTGCTGTTTCCCACTGCCTTGGCTCTTCTGATATAGGTTCAAATCTGGACCAGTGTGTATAGAGTTAGTGTGTTTGGTCTGTGTCTTTTTGGTGTTGCTCCCACAGTCCAAAGACACCTACTTTAAGGTTAATTGGTCACTCAATTGTACCACCTCCCAGAGTAGCACTTAGCAATTCTGGAACAGACTCTGGACCACCTTGACCCTGAGCAGGAGAAATAGTTAGCAATAGTAAATGAGTGAATAATATTCCAAGACTCTCTTTTTAACCAACAATGTGTGTATCCATAAATTTCAGAAATTACTGGATAATTTTCTGCTTTTCATAGGCTTTTGTGTATTTGTGTGGGGGAACTGAGGTCATTCGATTAAAATATTGCAGGATGCTTAAATTATGTAAGTGCTGATACCTAAGGAAGCACAATGCTGTCTGTTTTTAAATTTACAAAAGCAACAGATATAAAGCAAAAAGTACACGGTAAAAGTCAGTGGTTTGGTTTCTCCAGTACATTTTTTAGATTGTACAATTTTATCTTTATTTTGATTGCTGGTTGCTGGTTAGTCTGTTCAGGTTGCTGTTTTGTTTTGTGGTCTTTTTACACTCACATCATTCCATGTTAAACACTTTGGGGCAGCCATGTTAGGAAAGGTGCTATATACATTAATTCCCGCTTGAGGTTAAGGAATACTTACCTTGAACTGCAAATTTTATTCATTAGATCAAGATAAAAGATTGTTTAAAAAAACCCTCTATTTGCTCTGATTCGCTACTCAGAGTTGGCCTATAGATGCACCTCTGGTGCAACTACAGTCCTTAACATCCTGTTTTTTTGTCAGCTTTAGCCATTCACAGACTTTTAAACACCATTCCAGTGTTTATGTACAATGGTGATGTGCATATTGATACTAATATTTTCCAGTTTGAAGTGAAATTTTATGACTGGTTAGAAACAAAATACATCCAGTTGGCCTTCACTCCATATTATAATGTCTTCTGTCACAAATGTAGAGCAATCACCCCAACATTAAGCTGGGTTTCCCTGACTTGAGCAAGAGCAGTTTTCTTCACAAGACAAAGTTTTGTCTGGTCCTTATCAGACTGAGAAGACGAAGGAACTGGAAGAGCTGTTGTTGAACCTCTTCATGCAGCTGAGGGAAACAGCAGCCCTGCTTTCAGTCAGCAGCAGCATCATGTAAACTGTTTACAGTCTTCAGTAACAAATGCTCCTGGAGAGACTGGATCAGTGGCTGTGTGGTTTGTCAGTTAAGTATATATTGTGAAAATCAGCAATATCTCCTAATATTTTTAATTCAATGCAGGGATTCAGGTTCTGATACTGATACTGTGTGTGTGTCTACACACCAACATGCCAGTAAGAGGAGTACCAGCAGGTAGTGTTTTTCCACATGAATCACTGGGTGCAAAACCTGTGGTCTGACGGGGGATTGTACTAGTTGGCAACACTTGGTTTATCAAAAACATGAAGAAGGCATAGACCTGTGTTCGAAATGTTATTTTACTGCCCTCACCAGACCCTAAGAATTTTAATCCCAGTTTGTGGCATGTAGTTTATTCCCAGTGTCAGGGATGTATTTGTTGCTAGAGTTTGGTTTCCTGACTGAAGTTTGTGAAAACAGCGTGAGGCCACAGTGTTCTGGAATGTGATGCTGATTTGAGCTGTCTGTGTGTGTGTGGGGCGTGTTGTGTTGTTGCTGAAACACGTTCTCACCAGCACTTCATTGCTGTCTGTCCCACAGAGTGCATTTCTGAAGGAAGTCAAAGACTTCTGATTTGGGGGTGTCTAAGAACAACAGATCTGTGAGGTCTTAGGGATAACTGCTGAAGATTTCCAGAATGGACAAACACTGGGTTGATCTGGCCAACTTAAACAGCGTATATTGAGGAGGATGAAAATATTGAAAGAAAGAGTAAATTAAACAAGTCTGATGCTTTGCAAGCTAAGCCAGTTCACTCTCCTGATATTTCTCAGGTTAGGCTTTTAGCACAGAAGGGATTCCTCAGTCTGTGTTGAAGAGAAGAAGCAGTTGTGACTTCAAGGTGACACACGTCAGACATTAATCCTCTCCGGAGAAAGTTGACTTTCACCCTGCTGCAACGCAAATGTGCATGTGATGAAGAATGGAGAAAAGCAGGGCACTTTTAATACAAGGGATAAGTTTTTCATACGAATGTCAGTAGGGCATGCATTGCTGCATCTTAGACACCTTTGCAAGCGCTTTTAGTGGAATTTTTAAAGTAGAAACTTCTGTGAAAGATAGTCTCCAGTCTACAGGAAACCCTGAAACTTAAGTGCTACATACAACATTATCTAGATTTATTTTCAGCATTGACAAATATATATTTACTCATAAAACAATAAAAACGGTTTAATAAAAATGATAAAGCAGCATTTTTCCTGGATTAAATGAGACTGTATGAAATAAAACCAGTGTTTAACACCTAACTTCCTGCACCTGGAAAATTATTGTAGAGTTTTTGTTTCTTTTATCAGTTTAAAATTATAGCCTCCAAACAGCTCAATGCAAGAATGTGCCATCTCATGACAAGATAACTTTCCTTTCATCTGGTTGGAATCCAAGAACTTCCCATGGCACTTACAGCTACAATTATGCCAAGCCCAAATGTCCACATTTCTTTTAAGGCATAATTTAAATGCAGTATGTTGACGTAGGTTTCCAACAACAGCTAAAACGTTACAGATGTTTAGAAGTTTGGTTTAGGCATAATATGTCCCTACCTTGCTGTTGAGTTCCATAAAGGTCTCAGTGTGAAGCAGACTGAGCTGCAGTCTACCTCTCACTCACTTACTCTCTATCCAGGGCAAAATATTGATCAAAGCCAAACAGATTTTTCTTTGAGTCTTTCTGGTCAAAGACTTACATTTTGAAGTTACACTTCAAGATTTCAAACATACATTTGTAAGTACGTTTCATCCTGAAAGAACTGCATCGCTATCTTGGCAGAGCTCTAAAAAGTATCCACAAATGTGTCCCCAAGACCAGAGTAACAAATAAACCCATGGGGAAAAAAAAACAAAAATAAATGTTTTTAAGGTGAGTGTGTGTTAGAGAAGGAGATCGATGTTGGGAACCACTTTACAGGACAAGAAATGAACAGTGACAGACACAATGATGGTCAAGAACTGGGCGTGTTGCTTTGAGAAACAGTGGAGCAGCAGTAATGAGAGGGCTGCCTTCATGCCAGACCCCAAGTGCTAAGTATAAACTGCATGCAAAATTGGACTGCATTCTTCCACTGGTATATAAAATAGTGGTTAAATATAAACATAGACATCTTAAAAAAGATTATGGTGAAATCAGATTTCAAGCAATTTCACTCCCTAGAAACACTGTGCTTTTTAATAAAAACATGCACAGTTAGTGTGATGTGCAATATTGAAATTTCGTTAATTGCACAAGTACCACAGATGAATATATTAGATAGTCCAGTTTTGACTCTTATGAGAATAACTTTATAATGTGGAGTGACATGGACCTTTGCAAAAAGCAGTAACCACTGGATGTCTGTCATGTTTTCTTCCACTTTGCAGAAGACAGATGTCTAAAGGAAATTACTGGGTTTGACATACAATAATAAACATTTCTTAAGTACCATGCAGCTGAAACTCTTCTCAGGTCAGCTGGAATCTTGTGTGTTCAACCTTATGAGATCTTGCCTTGGACAATCTTCCAGTTTACATAACATTCAAATTTGTTCTCTCAGGGAAGTTTAAGCTAAAACAAATAGATAACCCAGCAGAAAAAATACATGCAGACATGATAACCCCCTGGCATATTTTACAGGATGCACTTGTGACCAAAATAAAACACACATTCATGTATACTCACACTTGCATCTTATACAGATTCACCACTTTTCTTCTTACTGTTCCTTTTTCTCTTCACTTTATTCCACCAGATTTACTTAAAAAAAACCTGAGAATAATTACACTTTTTCTCCACCCTCTATGCTCTTTTGTTTCTCTGTTTTCCTCCCTCTCTCCATCTCATCATCCCTCCATCACCTCTCTTTCTCTCTCTCTCTCTCTTTCTCTCTCTCCCTTCCTCTCACCCCCTTGCACATTTGCTTTCCCTCTGTCTACCTCTGTACGCCTCCAGCTCCCATTCCGCTTTCCTTCCTCCACTCGTCCCCAACCCTCTGTGACTGAGCTTGGCAGGATGAGGTCTGCAGTGTGTGTGGGGAGCCTGTGTCTTCTTTTCTTTCTGGCCTTTGGGTGGACACAGGGACAGGGTCACAGTGCACAGACGACCAACTTCACCAGGTGAGTCCAGCTGTCTGGGTCTGTCTGTGTGCGTGCTTGATTTTTGTTTGTATATATATGTATTTTTAAAGTGTTTATGTATATTTTATACTCGTGTGCATGTGTGTATACTCCCTTTTTGATGGCCTCAGCAGCGGAGGGGTGGGAAGAGACACAGCAGCAGTGCTGAGTACTGAGTACTAGTCCATCACTGCTTGGGCTGAGTACTAGCTGGATTTGAGGGAGATGCAGTTTGACTGCTGCAGTCTCTTGGTTTGGGAACTTTGCATGAAGCACAGTGAAGCTGAGTCTCTTCCTGAGGAGGAAAATAGGTTTCTCAGATCTTAATTGAGTAACTAAATAGATGAAATTGAGGGGGACATAGTGGAAAATTACCGTTTTTCTTATAATGATCTTGAACTACAATGTGGAAAAGAATTTAGAGGTACTAGACACCCAGTGGTTTTGCTCATTGCACCTACTTAGTCACCTTATTTAACTGCTTGTCCTTATCAGGGTTGCAGTGATTTAGAGCCTATCCTGGAATCACTGGGTGCTTGGCTAGGACTAGGTCGGATACACCCTGGATATATCCTGTGACACTTGTCCCTTGCAGAGTAGCCACATATACACACAATTACACACAGTACAAGCAAGTTACAGTGACCAGTTAAGCTCAAACTCTTATCTTTGGATGGTGGGAGGAAACAGGAGCACCTGGAGAAAACCCCCCTCAGAGACAGGAAGAACATGTAAAATAATTTTGAACCAATGCCCAAACAGCCCAGGTGCTATGAGGTAACAGTGCTTGACACCTACCAATGTAATCAATATACAGTTTGTGTGAAAGAGTGAAAATAAGCAGATGACTTTAGTTAATGTATCATACAAATAAGTTGCAACATTTACTGACAGACCTGCAAACCAACCCTCAAACTAATGGATGAACTAAGCATGGCTGTATGTTTAATTTTCATCGTAGAAGAAGAAAATGTTACATAATGAAATGGAAGTTTTTCGGGGACAGTTCCATACCAGGCTGCTTGCAGAGAGTGGGGTTCAAGCCTAGCTCCGGGTGTGTGGAGTTCACATCTTTCTCTGTGTTGTGAAATGACCATAACATGCACAGAAGAAGGAAGGCAATGGCAATGAACACCCTTGGTCACTATTGGTCGGCTTTGACTCAGTGACACTTCCATTCCAGAGTTTCTTAAGGGTAGTTGCATGTCAAGGATTTTTTTTGTGAGTTTAAGGGTGAGCTAGAGGTAAAACTGCAGGGCATGGCAAAGGAGAGCTGTTTGGAAGTGAATAAAAACAGGCAGTGAATGGATATAAATGAACATGGAAAGAAAGAGAAAATCCAAAGAAAGGAAATACTTATAGTCACAGAGAAAGCTCAGTTGGGACAGTCATAGTAGTGGGCAGCACTTTTTAAGGGACTGTTACTGTTACACCCCCCGCTCTCCCTTGGTCATGGATATCTTGATGTGAGTTGGTTCTCCATTTGTGTCCCTGACTGTGTGTGTTCACCATGCCCATGTCTTTGTAGTGATATCTTTTCAAACTGACAGTGTATGTTGTTGTTATGCTGTGAAGAGACTGACCAGTCACACACGTGCAACTTTTCACAGAATGCTCTTGAACTGTACGCAGCCTCCTTCCATAGTGTGCTCTGCAGTATTTGCAGAGATCAGTGATATTCCCTGTGTTATTTTACTTTCAAAGTATCGTTTTGATCTTCTGGATGATTTAGCAATCAAACATGCTGCGATACCTTGAATGGAGCACGTTGATACCATTTTCAATGTTTACACTGTGCGTGCATGTTTGCGTAAGTATAATTATATATTAGCGTGTGTGTGTGTGTGAATGTGGGCTGAATGTAAGCTGTGTCAAAACCTGTATTTTTTTCTATATGTGTGCCAAATCAGAGTGTATAATGTGTGTTTCAGCTGACCAACCTTTATAAAAACAAAGTTTGTGAAAGTAAGTTCATTGCCCCTTCCTGAACTGAACCGATGAACAGAGCAGGACTGTTTACGCGTATACCTCAGAGTGTATATATGTATGTGTTGTGTGTACATTTGCATGTGTGTAAGGTTGTTTCTCCCTCTGCTGCTTCAGTATCCATCATATTTATGCAGAAACTGTGAACTGCTTTCTGAGAGAGTGCAACATATAGTCAAATACGAACTGAACATTTTCACTGTTTCTTCTGATTGCATCTGTGTAAATACCCGCTTTTATTAGAAGGCAAAGTTATTTTGGCTTTAGGAGCAAAAAGATTCTAAAAAAGATTTTCTCCTTCTCGTTTGTATGTATTCACTTTTTAATTTTTTTCCTAATGACTCATTGCCACAGTAGTTAATTATTACTTTTAAGCAGTATGTTATTCACTCAGAACCCAAGGGTACAGTTTTTCTTTTTCCTTCCGGATCAGAATGGACGTGCATTGACACATAGTGTCAAGCATCACCAAACTGTTCCACTCGACAGTTACAATCTTTCCATTCATCATCTCCGACTTTATTTTTTTTAAAGCTCCTAATAAAACCACTACAATAAATAATTAAAACCATCACGTAAAAAGTAAAACCAATTTATAAAACCCTAGTTAAACCAACAAATATTCACAATATATGATGGTAAAAATCTAAGACAGTTAAAAACATACCTCAAGGCTCTAACTAAAAAGTTAAAAGAAACTTACCAGCAGACTCCACCGCAGAATATGGGCGGTCCCCTGGCCTGTTCCAGGGTGCTACTGAACTCAACCTACCTTTGTGGGTGTTAAACACGTCTTCCCCTTTTAAATTAAAATTATTAAAGTCAAACACACAAAAATATACCCAAAGGACTAATAAACAAACAAATACAAAATATAAGCAAAAAAACCATACATTATATAAACACCCACCTCAGTGGAAAACTAAACTACACTATAATAACTAGAATCTAAATATATATATATATAACAAACAAACAAACAAACAAATCAATAAATGAATATATAAATATAACAGTCAAAATATATATGGCTGTCAAACACATACATGATATGTATAAATAAATACTAAAAGTAGACAACTAGATATATAAAAGTGAATAAATACGTAAAACCCTACACCTAACATAAAACATGAACACACAAAAAATGGACACATACACTGACCAAAAATGGGGGTCGCAGGTCCTTGTATGCAAAAACAGACGTGTGTTACTTACCCAAGATGGAGAGGATGCCACAAAATTTCTTGAGGCTACAGCCAAAAGAAACCTTTCCACCTCTCTTTGGCTTCTGTGTAGCCCCACTGCATGACATCCATCTCCATCCTAAAATTGAGGTTGGCCCAGATTTTTGCATACACCGTGCAAGGGTACAGTTAACTGAAAGCTGCCTCTACTTCCTCAATTCTAAACAATTCATGTCCCACCCACCACTTTCCCTTTGTCTCCCTCATGCCAGGCCAACGTTCCTCTGTGGCGGTCATTTGGTTACTGATTCCGGGTATCTGGGCAGTGAGGGATTTCCTAGCCACTACAAACCCAACCGGAAGTGTACCTGGTACATCTCAGTGAGTCTCTTTGGTTTACACCACACTCAGTGCTATACCTACTGTACAGCAAACCATATAAAAATCAGCCCTCTACTTTGCTTAATATGCAGAAGTAAACATTGAGATCTCTTTGCTCTTCTTGCATGACCCAACCCAAGGTACCTGATGGCCATGTGGTAATGCTCTCCTTCCGTATCTTCGACCTGGAACCTGACCCGCTGTGCCGCTATGACTATGTGGAGGTGTACAACGGGCACTTGCACACGGCACAACGGCTAGGCCGGTTCTGCGGCACCTTCCGGCCTGGCGCACTCATCTCTACCAGTAACAAAATGATGGTGGAGATGGTGTCTGACTCCGGCACAGGAGGACGTGGCTTCCTGGCCTATTTCAGTGGTGGAAAACCACACATGGATGGTAAACCAACACTCTTGCTGCCCTGTCCTTACTTCACAATTGTAGTTTCTGCCTTTTTTCTGCCTTTATTTCTTCAGATGATGTTATTCCTTTAAATTTTCCATAAAGATTAGTTATACCTATAATAATACTGAATAAACAAAGAAAACAATCCATTTGAATAGATAAAAAATATAAAGTTCCAAAAAATGCATCCTAATTTTTAAATAAAAAGCTTGGTAAATTTTTTGACAAATTACTCAAAGAGCCAAAATAAAAGAGATTAATTCTAAAACAAGGCTATAGTTTATAACAAGGTCAGGTTACCATGTTCAAAATGTAACATTTCCATATATAATTACAAATCATTTAAAATGTGAAACTTTTGAATAATTACACAACTGAATTGTGAAAAAGCTTCTAGGTCCCTCAGAACAGATTCAGTGAGTCATTGTTCAGTGTGTTGAGGAACAGCCTCGATAGAGCCGTTTTAAAACAAATCATCCAAAAATGTGAAGATGAAATGGTAGAGTCAGTCAAAATAAAGCTGAAAATGATAGGGTAACCTGAAGGACAAAAGCAAGATGAGAATGTGGCTCCCTCCTCCTCCATTCTGTCATGTTCATCAGAGCACCAGTTCTGCGGGGGGCGGCTCACAAAGCCACAGGGGTCAATCAAGACGCCCAACTGGCCAGAAGCAAACTACCCAGCAGGCATCAGTTGCTCCTGGTACATAAGTGTTGAACCCAACAAGGTGAGTTCTTCATAATCCTCCTGCAGTCTCTTCTTTTCTTGTAGGAGGGTTTCTTCATATCCAGACTGACTGAGGAAATTAATAGTCTCATGAAGAGCAAATAAAGACACTGTCTGAGTTCTCTAACCCAAACTTAACAAGTCATCTACTGGACCATTCAGTCATCTACCAGCATGTCATTCTGTTTGTTCTCTGTGCTAAAATTTTGTACTTATTTCACTGATTAGTGTTTCATTTAGTTGTATCAGTAGTTCAGCACTGATTGTTAGTGTCTCTCCTACAACTGTTGTGTGTTCACCACATCACTCAGCTCATTGAGGTGAAGTTTGACAAGTTTGACTTGGAGCCTGACAGCTACTGCCGCTACGACTATGTTGCATTCTTCAATGGAGGTGAAACAGACGACTCTCGGCGGATTGGAAAGTTTTGCGGAAATGAGGTTCCGCAGTAAGTCATCCTGAGGGTCCGTCCCACTTGGTGTCTTGTCACGCATCTTCCCCTCTCCCTATAAGCATATTGAAGAGCTGACTTCGCAAACTGGTAAAACGTTAACATGAAGAACATGTTTGGTTGAACAACATTTGTGTCTCTTGAGGTCTTCTTTTATGTCATTGTTATTCAAACTGGAAGAAGACCAACACAAACATTTAGATTTGTCCATGTCTCTGAGTGATTACATGTCATACTTCATAAATGTCCTATGTATGAGTGGTGTCCAATGAATTCTCTGTTGTAAAATTTAAAATTGCAAAATTTGCCAACCCTTAGGATAATCCTGGCCATAATTAGCATTTTTGTCACAGTAAGTAGCATTTTTGTAATATTTTGTTCTATGCATTCTGCTGCTGGTCCTGGATTTAATTATGCCATTTTCCCTTTGCATTACCCCCAGAAATATTGTGACCAACGGAAATGATCTCTTGGTCCAGTTTGTGTCTGACCTCAGTGTGACCTCTGATGGCTTTATGGCAACTTACACCAGCATCCCTCATGGATCCAAAACACCTACCATTGGAAATGACTTCATCCATGCACCCAGGGTGGCATCCAATCCTCCAGGAACTGGTGCTAGTTCCCCCAAACCTGTTCGTCCTACAAACAAACCCAAAACCAAACTCACTCCTACATCTGTCAAACCAACGGCAAAGACCAGGGCTGGAGCCAAGCCCTCACCCAAAGCTAAAACCAACACCATGCCGAAACCTGGCACCAAAACTATTCCCAAACTCCCAGTTAAACCTACTTCCAAACCCAAAACTAAGCCCAGTCCAAAAACAAAAATCAACCTCACCCCTAAACCTAAAACCAAATCTATTCCCAAACCAGAAAAGAAACTGAGTCAAAAGCCAACCTCTAAACCCCAAACCAAAATCATTCCCAAACCCAAAACCAAATCTACATCTAAACCTGGAACCAAAATTATTCCTAAACCTGGAATTAAACCCATGCCAAAGCCTGGGACAAAACCTAACTTTAAACCTGGGATCAAAACCACTCCTAAACCTGGGGTCAAACCTAAGACAAAAGTAATAACAGGGGTGAAAAAGCCTGGCTTGAATCAGACCAGCTCGGTGGTCAAGCAATCATCTGCAAACAAATGTAAGTGTGTGTTATTCCAGCATATAGTATTGCCTGTATGTTGTTTCCACTTTGTGTACTTTGTGTTTTTCTTACACATATACTGTGTGAAGCCCCACTGTGTACATATACTGTCTGTGTGCATACATTACTGCGTGACACACAAATGGTGCTTTTCTGTATGTTACAGCCATGCCAGTAAGCCTGCTGTGTCCTCGGCTGTGTAAAAACAATAGTACACTCCAGTCCAGCTTCTGCTCCAGCGAGTTTGGTATGTTACTCATATTTGTACCTGTCACTTTACATTCATGCATATATGTTCATATTGGCACATAACTCAAGAGATCTGTACACCGATAGGTACGTACATATGGCCATTACACCAGCTGCTGAGCAACTTCAGTAAAATGAAAAGAGGACTTAGTGTCGGTTATCAGCATTTTCAGTAAGGAAGATATTAAAACCATGCTGCCATAATAATTATTTCCACAAAACTGTAGTTTTTAAAATTGAACAATATCCCTATTCATTCTGTTGTCTTGACAAGCTGTTCTTGTAATTTCTTTATGAGATTGATAAGGTCCATATCTGTTTCTCAGTGATTACAGGGAAGGTGACAGCGGTGGCCCCAAGCCTGAAGGATAGTGCATCAGTCAGTGTCACTGTCATCAAAGCCTACAAGACTGGTCGTCTCTCCGTCACCCAGGTGGGGCAGGACAAGACTATCCAGCTGAAGTCTACCTGCATGAAGTGTCCTGTGCTGCGTAGAGGTATGGTCACTCAAACAGACACAAGCAAACACACAGAGACAAATAACCACCTCTGAAGTGTATAAACTTTCCCAGTGTTTTACTGATGTTGGCGTTATACACCAAACGTGTGACATGCAGGTTTAGGGAACACATTTGACCCTTGTTTCCTTGGATGTGTAAAATGACTGGGATTCTCCGCCCCCTGTTGCACCCTCCTGTCAGTCTGTCACCTCCAGGCTTTCCTCCAAATGTAAAATATTTATTGATGAAGCAATAATAAAGAAGAGTGACAGAAGGATCCTGGTTCACAGCATGTGCACCAAACATTCATTACTAGAAAGCTGGTGTGGGCAGAGACATCTGAACTTGGTATTTGGCCATTGCTAAACTAGGAGAAAAAGGCCCAAAATGTACTGTATAGTGCTTGCAGGTTTTCTTTCATACAAGCATTGGCTAAATAAATCATATGAAATGTAGATATTTATGTTAATTAGGATAAACAGGATTTCAGAGATTCTTTATATCTCAAACTATATATAGGACCAATTATAAATAGTTAAATTCAGCAATCCAGTCTACAGTACATACACAAGCACTGTAGGCATGAGATATGACTGACTGCCGAATGCATTGACTGTTTAGTGGACACTGGAGGCTGGATCTCCTTTCCCCTCAGGGATAAACTACATTCTGACGGGCCAGGTGGATGAGCAGGGGCACGGAATCTTGGATCCCAGCAGCTTCGCACTCGTTTACAAGGTGCCACATGAAAAACTTTTGTCCAGTCTCTCCAGCCGACCTTGCTGACCGCACTGGCCATCTACATCATAATACTTTTGTAAAGCCCAGCTGCTTCCTTCTGCCCAGTCATTGGCTGGGAACAACACTATAACAAATGTCAATACCAAAGTGCACGATAAATTAAATGAAAAATGGGAAAGTTTAATTAATTTAATTGCAACTTTCAGTGGATTAAAACATTTTAAAACATATTTTTGAAATTAACACCAGAGCAGAAGTGAAACTGTTGATGACTACGCCTACAATGCTTTCCTGTATGCTTCACTGGAGCTGAGCAGTAGTGTGCAAAGGACAGCAGTAATGTTCAAAGCAATAGCAAAGGAGACAACGATGCTCTATCACAGATTGGCGTAAAGGCGTCCTTTTCCATCATCAGAAACACAGAGCCGACTTTAAAGTCTCTTTATAGCTTAAGCTCCACAAATGGAACTATGTCAAGTTTTTTTGTTACATATTAAGACAAATATCTTGCTTTCTATTTGATTGTAACTTAAGATTGTTGTACTCAAAGGAGTTGTAATGTTAAATTCCACTACATGTATGTACTCTTTTAAAGATTTTTAAAATATACTTCAAAGCTATGCTGTAAGATTTATTCATTCTTCATTCTCATTGGTATTGCTTACAGTCATGATGGTTTTCAGTCATGCACTTCCAATTTTCATTTGTTACAGTAAAATATGCATAAAACTGTTTTTTAAGAAATCACTGTTGTCCAAAACACATATTGGGATAATTAGTCCCACTAAAACTTCCCCAGAAATGTTTCAGATTCAACTAAAAATACAATATATTTTTTGTTAATTATTGTCATCTTTAATATTTTATTGTCAGCTGGTGTAAACAGTATTTCAACACTAATCTCATTACATTACTGTGCTGCAGTCCAGTTTTACAAAAAATTTCCATTGAATATCTGGTGAGTTTTCTACTTAAGAAACGATTGTGTGAGTTTCTATATCTGTGTAATATTAATGTCTTACATTAAATTAAGTGGAACTTGAAAGTTAAACTTAAAAATGCTTTTCGATTAACACTGATATTTTGTTGAATTTGGGGAAATTATTTAAAGGTATATTATAAACGGTGCAACAGACTGCTGAGTTTATAGCTGCCTCGTTGCTTGCTGTCTTCTCAGGTAAGATTTCAGTTATTTCTGCAAGCAGCTTTGGTTCCTGCTTGGTAGCAGATCTTTTAGTTGCAGAATACGACTCAACAACTGTGGTCATTGTTTACTAATTAGCGAAATACTATGTGCGAGCAGAAACGTACTGAAGTCAGTTCTTTCCAGATTCTGCAGAACTACATTTAAACATTTTATTCTAACGGTGTCGGAACACAAAATTACGTTCAACTGTGATGCACATCTTGTGATTGAGGACATCTAGTGGCCCAGAATGGTATTGGTCATGATGTTTTCTCTTCTATACAGCAGGGCTTCTTTCTTGGGGCCCATGAAGCACTTGGAGGTCCGTGGGTGGGCTTCTGTGGGTCTGTGAGGCAAAGGATTGATTTGAAAATGAAACTCTTTTATCCAATAGGTAATGCACTTTGCAGTGCAACAAACTGAGTGAAATATGTTGTACAAATTTACTTATGAACATTGTTAAGGATATTCATACTTTGCATCACATTTTTAAAGAGGTTCGTGTCATGAAAAAGATTAAGAATACCTGCTACAAAGCTGTGCAGCACTAACTTCAGGACTAATGAATGCTGAGGACTGGAGTCTCACTTTACTGCCTATAACACAACATTATCATCTGACTTGAGACTGGAAAAGCACAGTGACAGTAAGACACTCCACTTCAGACTTTCACAGTGACACACAGGAGCTTCCATTTTCTGAAATTTCTCACTGCTAGTTTTGTTCCCTTACATTCAGTTGAAGACAGGGATAAACTGACACTAAGCAAGGAAATGAATATTGGGTGTTTAGTGGTTCGGGTGGCAATCAAAACAAACATACTTAGAAAGACTCTGCCATACATTATTTGACACCTGCCAACTGATGATGTCTTCCATTTTGTCTTGCTCTCACTCATCTACACAAAAACACACCAAACACAAGCTGCACTCACAATGACTTACCTGCAATGGAAAGTGATGGGAGCTGCAAGGTGGGGTTAGGCACATTGTCATGAGACATATGAGACAGATAAAGGGAAAAAATGAACAGGAGAAGCTCATTCATTCTTCAGCCTCATTCCCAAATGGCTGCCATCTCTGTTTCAGTGCTCCCTCTCCTCTGTCCAAGCAATCCACCCTCCTCCTCGTCCTCCTCCTCATGTTTCTCAGATCAGCCACATTCACCAAGCAAGGCAGCAGAGCGGGTGGCAGGCAGCAGGGAGCAGGGGAATGGGGATGGCTCTGTATAATGCTGCAGCTGTCAGCCTCTCCTGTTGCTCAGCACCCAGAAACACACAAAGCATGACAGCAGTGACAGCACACACCCTCACCAAAGCACACACAGAACTGCATTAAGCACATACACACAGAACACAAGCAGTGGGATCACAGAGCTGAGGGACAATTGATTTAAATGACACAACCACACCCACATACACAGTCAGCAACATGACACCTCTTTCCTTCTTATCTATGTATGTTCACAACAGACATCTGCAAACATATTCAAAGCTCATGATAAATTAAATCTCAAGGCAACAATTCAAATCAGAGTGACAAATCACATTAAGGTGAGAATGTTTATTAAACATAATTATTTATGACAAAAACCAAAGATGAATAATTTAAGACAATTAAACTGAGATACGCTACAACACACATTTGCTCATTTGATTCCCCCTGAGTACAGTGCACTATTCGCAGGCTCACATTCACCTTGTGCCTTCAAGTTTGATGGCCCCACCTGAAGAAGACCCTGCAAGCAGCATATCACTGCAGTAACTGCTGCAACCTGTACCTGTAGGATTCTCTCTTTGCACATCAGTAAATTGCCATTTGCCTGACTATGGGATTGCTATTTGAATCCTTGCAGTGCCAGGCAAGCTACCTATGATGCAGGTAGAACCAGGTGAAAGGTAATAAGTGTGTAACTATGTCACCCCACATAGCCTGCATTCTGCAGAGTGACAGAGGACCCAGCCTGGTGGACGCGTGTACCTGTATTCAACTCTCCTAAATTAAAGTCGTCCTTGCATTTCAAGGGGGAGAAATACAAATATGTTAACTGGCTATGAATTAATTGGAAGAATAAAGGGATCAGATGTCTCATAAGAACACCGTAGATGCAGCTTTGCAGAAACTGCAGACCCACAACCACTTGGCAGAGACAGCACTTTAACAACCTCCCCCCAGATTCAAAATACACAGAACTCTTGGTTATATAAATGTCTGATCAAACTGACTCAAGCTTGGTCAATGTACATTGCCCTGAATACAGCTACCACTGGAACAGATTAAGAAATATAGAGAAATATATGCTTGAGTGCTCCATGACTCTAAAATATATCATGGTGAGTTGCTATTTCTTTCTGTCTATTAACAAAGTCCCCATGGTTGTGGTTGGAACCATAAATTCTAAGCATTAGAAATGACATTTGCAAAACTGAATGTTCATAGTGCTGCAAAAAATATCCCCCTTGTGCCATACAAATTTTTTTTCATTTTGTAAATCAACACAGAGAAACAGCTTTTAACAGTGCCAGTTTTAACCAAGCCACCCATTTATGAAGGCAAGAATAAAAAAGACAGCACACTGTATTTTGACATCATTTTGTAGTTCATGCCACAGGTGAGTTCATGGCCTTAGAGTCAACTACCGTGTCCAGACAGGGACCTGAACTTTAAAATCAGTGTCCATATTTGATACAACCCAGGTCACTGAACATATTTAGTCTCATATGAAATATTGTTGCAAATATGGTCTGATATCATATTATTTTAGATAATATTAACCTGTGACACAGTAGATAAGGACATTTTACAACTGTAAACATCCTCACCATCTTAAACTGATTTAGAATCCATCTTGTAAAATATATCTCTCTTTTTCCATAAAAAACATACCATTGACAAAAAATACAAGTGCAGTTTGCATTAACCCCTCAAAGAGATGACAAAAAAATTCTATTAATGCTCTTTCAGACAACCATAACCATTCGGGGAAGATGATCATCCTAATATGGCTTTCTATCCAAAATATGGCTTCAGTTCTAAATTAAACTTTTATGAAGGAATGGACTCTTAAGCAGCTCACTATCCTGACACCTTCCCATCTCAACAAAATCATTCATCTAAAGTCATTGTCGGCTGCAAAGATTAGGAATAACATATTGGGCTCCACAGTATGATTGTTGCATGTTAATTCTATCAGAACAAAAGTGCTAATAGTGAAATAAATGCTTAGTTGAGAAGCACTCCAATCTGCAGGATGAACTTTCTGCCACTCAGTTCCTTTTCTCACAAAGTGCAATGGCACTGCGGCCAGACATGTGTATGTTGTGTCTGCTGGTATGCTTCCTCTACCAAGTGTATGAGAAGAGGAAACGAGATCGAGAAAGAAGGAGGGGAGAAGTCAGAGAGACCAAGGAGAGAATGATGAAAATGGGGTGCAGGCAGGTGTGAATGAGAAAAAGTTTATAAAATAGTTTAAAAAAATGTTAAGGATTATGAACAGATGAAATGTTAGTAAGGAAGGAAAGACAACAGAAGGACTTGCAGAGAATTATCAGACATGTCAGCGCTTCTCTGGCTGTGTTCTGACCTAGTGACATGATTTAATTACACAGGTCATGGTTTTCACAGCACTGCAGGAATCTGCCAAGGAATAACTCTCTCTGGCATAAGGCCACCACCACCACACTAGTCCATGGGCCAACCTTTCTGAGGTGCACTTCGGCGGGCATCCACGACCTCTCAGGTCTTTTGTAGCCTTGAGCTAATGGCCCATGAATGACAAAATGTTCTCATACTAACACAAACATGACAGGGGTGATATTGTCAATGTGCCCCCTTTCCCCTGGGAAAATGGGAGGAATGAAAGTCTCGTGATGTCACAGATCTGGAGCTGTCAGAACACGCTGAGGAGGCCCTGCTCTAGTGCAACACATATTATTTAATATAGTAACATAAAAAATACCTCTACTGAATGCCCTTTTCTGCAGTCCCAAGACAGCGTAAAACACTTGACAAAAGCTTAACAAACACCATGCAACAATAAATCATAATTTGACATGGATGGAACCACAGCAAGAGCAGAAAAGAATGAGATTTTGCTAAAATACTCAAATATATAAAACAAATAGCATGTGGTGATGACAGCAGGGAGGGAAAGCATTTATGAGTTTGGGGAGGATGGGTTTGGGCATGTAATTAGAGGTGAGGCATCTAAAAGCAAATATAAGAACATTTTAAATATCAAAATCATCATCTGGCCAGACATACATTCACACGACTTAGGAGGTCATCAGACTCAGAGGTCCCACTACACTGAGATTTGTATCTCAAAGTCAAGTAACCCAAAGACTTTCAGGTGTGTCCAACTGCCAGCTGAACATCACAGCTCAAGTATACAAACGTTAGCGTAGCATCAGAATAGCATTATCAAATTACATAAACCTAATTGACTGTACAGCAATGACACTCTACTCATCTACAATGCGTAATATGCGGCTCCCCAGTCCACTAATATGTGAAAGGATGTTTGTTATAATAGTGATTCAGTTTTTTCTTTTTACGTGTGTCTGCATCTTATATTTCAGAGTTTATGTGTTTTCACACATTTAGTACGAGGTTGTATTTTGCAGTGATCAGTTTAGGAGAAACTGGACTTCTCCACATATAATGGATTCTACAAACACAAGTTTCCAGTTTACCATATTAGACCAGTTCAATGTTGGGTCCAGTTTTGTATATCGGAGCAATCAAAATGAGACCATTTCCACAACTATTTCTTAGACAGAATTTAACAGCACAATCTGTAAGGTCATTTTAAATGACTGTAGTCACACCAGATGTAAAATCTAGTTGGTAGAGAAAACTAACTATGCACTGAGGAAGTCGCAAGTTTGATATGTTGAAATATAATGGTAAAAACATTAATGATGAAGGGCAACAAATGTGGTCTCTAGTACAAAGCATTGTTTTACCCTGATCTGAAAACTGAACAATACAATCAAAATGTATGAAACATAAAGAATTGTTAGAACATTCATGGGACTGTCCATGTAATAGAGGATCTACCTGACTATGATGAGTACAGTGAGGCATTTCACCTCTTATTCATCCAAAGACCTCAGTTTCATGGACCTTTCCATGGACCTTAATGAATTACACAAGGGTTGAAAGTGCTATTTAAATTTACCTTAAAGGTAATTTCCAGAACACTTGCATATACATGTCCCTTCCATATGTCTGTCTGTTTATGTTATTGACGTAAAAACAGAAAAGGAATCTTCTGATCTTGGGAGGAGAGGTAAGTCAGAGAAGAAGGGAACAGGTGATCAGTGTGATTTGGGGTGTTCTGCCTGGGTGTTCCCATTCCGACAGGCACACCAGGCAAACCAGGAGATGATGGCACCAATGCAGCCCTGCAAAGCAAACATTACGCCATAGGTGGAGCAGAGTGTAGGACCAGGCAGTGAAGGTTGTGTCAGTGCTGAGGCCAAAGGCACAGCCAGGGCCCGTATTTCAGCTTTAATCATGTGTAGCTCATCCAGTATGGAGAGGAAAGTGAAGCAGTGAAACCATTGATGACTGTGACCCCAGATGTCAAACTTCCCAGGGGAGAGGCGCTCTGGGAACTTGCTGATGTTGAAGAGTGCTGAAACCAGCAACCAGAAGCAATGGCGGTAGAAGAATGGACCCAGAGTTCCAGAGGAGCAGGGCAGTGATGCAGCAGAGTGTTGGGATGGGTGGAGAAGACGATAAAAAACAGGGGTGGAGGCCACAGCAAAAGGTAGCAGGAAAACCGTGGTGCGGATCACGTATCGGTACCTTCTCCAGCGCTGCCGGGTGCTGCAGCAGGCCAGTGTACAGAGGAGTGCCACCACGCAAGCGCTGGGGATGTAGAAGCTCTCAAAGAATATGTGAAACTCTGGAAGGGTAGAGGATAAGGATTGTGAGGAAGGTGGTGGAAGGAAGGGACCTTCCAGAATTTGTTGCCTCTCCTGGGTGGTATTGTGGAGGTCAAAGCCTGGGATCCCTGCCTGTGGGTGGATGTAGTAGAAGTAAGCCAGGGATGAGCCCACCGTATAGGCGCTGATGGTGCCGTAGTCCACAAAAAAACAAATCTCCCTGATGAGCAGTGACATGGAGTTCAGCAGGTGGGCCAGGCTGCTGGCCATCAGCAGGCAGAAGACACCAATGAAGTAGTTCCAGAAGGGGTAGAAGAAGGGGTCACTGAGGGCTGGCTGACCTTCCCACCAGAAAAGCTCCAGAAAGTTGAAGGCAAAGATGAACACTGCCAGGAAATGGGTCCAAAAGTTGCCTGTTTCATTGGTGGGCCTGAAGGCAGATACCAGGCATTCACACAAGCTGTAGTCGGGGAAGCGGTAACCCGAGAGGATGAAGCTCTCGGTCACACGCTGTGGAACATCGGTGTGCCTCAGCAGTGGCTGCGAGGGACGGTTGCATCTCAACAACATGACAGAAGGTGAGCGACTGAGCAAACTAATGGCTTAATCAGCTTGACTGGGTGGTTCTTCTGGTGCAGGGTTCTCCTTGATAGTTCTTATCAGACTTCAGGTTCTGCATCCCCACTTGCCACAGATTTACTTGTTCTTTCACTTCTTTCAAGGTGCTCTTGGTCCCTTCTAGGCACTCAGACCTTTATTTTCATTTGATCACCTAGATGATCAACAAATACCATTTGTTCCTCAAAACGACTAGTATGTCTTTTTCTGGTTCTTCAAAAAGCTGTTTTTCTCAAATCCGTTTGCTCTTTCTTGAAATCCAGCTCCAAGCAAATCCGGCTCTTTTCTCTGGAGGTTTAATTAGCACTAATCCAAAATTCCACAGTAAAGCAATAAGCCTTTGTTCAGAAATTTTTTTGTTTTCTTTTCTTTTGTTTTTAAAACACAGCAAAGCTCCAGTGCTAAAATTTTTGTGAATTAATGACTTTGGTCTTCTGCTGAAAATCCCTGATTTAAACAAGGTAACGGCTCTTCTGTCCTGCCTGCTTGTTTTAATAATCACTCTGACCCTCTTCAAGCCCAGTAGGTTGACGGGGATCCACAAACACAAAAGCTAATAATTTATCTCTCTTTCGCACACATATGTTCTGTTATTCTCCGAAGATAAGGAGCCGTGTTGCTTTTTTTTGTTTTGTTTTTTGCAATCAGCAATTTGTCATGGAATATTATACGAAATGGTGTTCACGTGTCCGCATCCGTAACTAGGTCGTGTGTCACGGCTGCGGGATCCGCCGGGTTGCCGTCTATTATTAATGACTCCACGTGCACGACGACCGTCTCGCAGCTCTGTGTTGTATCCGATTGCCGCTGCGTATTATTCCGCTTTTATTTATACCTCTGTTCCATCCCCCCTGCTCGTATCCTGTGTCCTCCAACGAAGTCAACACATCAGGATGTCGTCGGCTGTCCTTAGGGCGTCTCGCGGGCCGGGGGCTTCTCCATGCACTCGTCACGGCCAGAACCATTAAGCGTTATAACCGCAATGTGGCCGATTAATCCTCAGTGTCTTTCTGCCGGTCGGCATGTAGCGAGCTGCGCCGCGAAGCCTGCTGACATCACACGATGAAAGACGGGTAAAGGGTGGTGTGTATGGGGGTGGCGGGGAGCGGTTCCTTTCTCCGTCGCCCTCGCGCCGTTCTCCCCGCACTCCCCTCCGTCTCCGCACCTTCACAGTGAGGAGAGGTAAAGATAACAGGAAAAGGCTCCCGCTGTCACCTTCTCCTCAGCTTTGTCCACGACCTCGCCGGGCTGCCGCTCGTGCCGGTAGGCTACCCGGCTCGCGTACGCGCAATGCAGTCCATGTCCAGGGGCCAACACACCACAACAGCACACGCAGTCTGACGCAGAGACAGAAACAAAATAAAGTGTAAATAATATTTGTATCCTAACTCCAACAAGGCGGGCTTCTCTACAGCCCGGGTCACCGAGTCCACGGCACACGGCGTAAATGCGGCGGAATCATTGCACTACCCGGAGGGTTTGCGTCTCTCTCTCTCTCTCTCTCTCTCTCTCTCTCTCTCTCTCTCTCTCTCTCTCTCTCTCTCTCTCTCTCTCTCTCTCTCTCTCTCTCGCGCGCGCGCACAGATACACACATAGCCAGGCAGGCAGAGTTCATCCCACGCCCGCAGCAACACTATTTGCATTCGTTTCAAACCAAAACGACTCTGAATCTCTATGTCAGGTTTTCTCATTAAAAACAAGGACACAAGCTGATCATCTTCAGAATGTCGCCATTGTTAAATGCATATCCTCTGTGCGGCATTTCATTAAATAGCATTGGTTCTGTAATGTGGCCCTGTTGCTTTAGTTGCAATCCTCTTATCACTTTCAGTGACAATAATAATGTTAAATATTAGACAAACTCTTACGATTACATAATTATTATTACAGTGTTATTATCTTTGTTGTTGTATTGTGCCATATAACAGCTAAACACGGAAAAGTGAAACTAGGTGTCAGTGTCTGTGTAGCTTTAAGAAGAGTCCCCAGCCACTGCTGTCACCTTTCCTCTTACACCCATGGTGTTAGGCAATAGAACTGTCCACCCCCCTGGGGCTCAGCTTGTGACAGGTGGCTTTACGCTCAACACTGACCCACATAACTGTCCCCCAGTGACAGCGAAGTGGCTGCTCCTGATCCAGGAACTCTGCAGAACTGTTGTCACCTCCAGCTCATTGTTTTCAGGTCCACAGGTCTTTGGTCCCAAGTGGTCTTGTGGTCATTTCTGTGCTGAGCTATTTTCAGGGACCTCTGGTCATTTCTTCTGTCAAGCTGATGAGCTGCTCCCACTACTATGTAACAGATTATGTCTGATTAACTTCTTTCAACTGACTGCCACAATATGATGATGAGATTTTAAAGATGACACATGCAGAAGAAGAGTGCTTTCTGCTTTCCTGTTTTAAGCTGAAAACCTGAACACTTATTTCTGTTGACACCATTAAAATGTGGTGACTGATGACTTATCAGTTTCTGGTACATTTTATAATAATTAAGCAAATATTTTATTAACAATTTAACATCAACATTGTTCACTTTTGCTGCAAATTAAATCAAATTTATAGTTCAACATCTGTACACTTTCAGTTTCAAGTGAATTAATTCATTAAATAACTGTGACACAAACCACCTAAAGTTAAAAATACAGAACAGAACTGATCATTTTTAGACTTTTCCCACAGTTTGCTTATTTTCACTTGTATTGTATGTTGCAGACTGCTTGCTTCCTCTCCTTGTAGGTCACTGTTGGTGGCTTTCAGGGGTGCAGGTTTTTCACACATCAGCCTTTTGACTGGCTGCCTGCAGCAGTGGGCTGGGGCCATAATGCTGACTGCCAGCTATATATGATATGCACAGGGACAGCAGCCCTGTAGATTGGGTGTAAGAGGAATGCATTGGAGAATGTGGAGGAGGGGACGGGAGATAGGAGTGAATGTGAGGATGGCTGAGACAACATTAATAGCACATTACTGTCACTGGTGATGTGTAGGAGGCAATGGAAAAGGTTAAAGAGAGGTGGGAAGCGGTCCCACTGAGGCCACTGCCATCACCAGCTAGCTGTCCACAACTCTACATGAGGAACAGATAGAAGTATTAACTCAACATCTGATGCCGAATCTGGAAACAAAACTATGTGAATCTGTTGTACCCTACGGTACGTCCTTGAAACATATTTTCATGATCGTTCACATTCTAAACTAATTTCTGTAAGTGATCAATTTGCAGCATGAGCATCCCAGTGTGTGTGCCTTTTGTGTGCTTTATCTGTAGTCTGAGGAGAGTGTTCAGTTTGGACAGATGAAGAGTAGTTCTGAGTCCAGCACATGAACACCAACCTTGATTCACAAACATGGAGGCAGATGTTTTAGTATTAATCAGGTAAAATGACCGTCAAAATAAGCTCATATTTTTGGTTGCACTGCATTTCAACTCACAGCTCCTGCTGTAGCACCCTTGAGCAAGATGTGTGCATGTGTCAGCAAGAAAATCCATCTTGTAGGTCACCACTGATGTGGTTTGTGAGGCAAGGAGGAATGGAAAAGGTTTTCCTTCTTCCATGCACATTTGGGGGGTACAAAAACAAGGAGAACATGCAGCTACACACCCCCCAGAGCTGGTCTCATACCCCACAGGTAGCCCAGGAGCTGTAAGGCACCAGGTTAACCTGCTGTACAACTGCATCCCTTCTTGTGTAAGATGCTTACCTTAAAATGCCTTGTTAGAAATTACCCAGCATGTATAAATGGGTATATTATTGTAATCAGCTCAGTGTGTGAGCCTAACATTTTTAAGTTGTTTTGTAAGAGAGAATAATTTATACCTTAATGATTCTGGGGGAGGCCTTAAATCCTTTGACAGCAAGCTCCATTTGTTAGTCTTATTCTAGACATAAAAATAATAATAAAATGGTAGCATATTATGTGTATACATTTTTAAAATGCAAAATAGAAAACGTTAATATAGGGTATATATATATGAGCTATTTAATCTGAATAGTCCTAGATTTATTTTATGCCTGGAAGAAGCTCCGCATATTAAGAATACATTTTCATACCCGCTAATAATAATGCATTGCTATTAATTGGTGTTACACCACTAGTTCCTGCTGTAGTCTATTTACTCTTCTGGGGTGATACTGGTATTTATTAGAGTGCAATAATAATAGCAATAACAATAAATCCGCTGGCCTGCGTACACACTGACAACCCTTGAACAAAGCTCATGGCCCACTGCTACAGGTGAACCTGCAAATCAAAAAAAAAATCAAAAATCAAGATGAAGGACAGATTGTCATATCCTCTTCAACAAGACTCTTTCTTGGAAGGTCAAAAAATTTAAAAACTTACAAAGGTTCAGTGTCAGCTCTGTGGTGGCTGATGCACATTGGTAGATAGAGCACATTATGACAAACACTGAGCAGTCTGGGTAAATTACCCTCAGAGATGGAGTAGGCAAAGCGTGACCTCTATTCCGAGAACGATTATAACTGGTTGATTTCAAAGTTTATTGACCTGGAACATTTGCTCGGGGAAGAAACATTCAAAGTCCACGGTGCTATGTTACACTTGAAGTTAATTATGCTGAAGTGTACATTATTTTGTGGAAGGAGTTGCTGATCATTGACTTCAGGAGGAAGTTGCTCTCTTGCAAACAGGCTAAGTTTGGTACTGGAGAGCTGGGTTAAAAACAGAAAAAACCTAATTCAGCTGAGTTGTATGGGAATGTACTGTAAAAATATTTGTTGCAAAGATTTTATCACTTTTTGTTTTAGCCTCTACTGCCCATATTGATTCCTTGGCTTCCAAGAAACGTATGACAGCTGATGTGCTCTTCTTCAATATGATCCTATGTGGTGGCAGCTTTTAATATACAGCAAAGTGCAAAGCATGTAGGACCTGGGCTTGTAATGTGAAGGTTAATGGTGCTGCTACTGTAATAGCCTGGAGCAAAGTACTTGCCCAAGTTATTTAAGGCAGTCAAATATAGCAACAAGCTAATGATAGACAATTTTCCACAGATATTAAGGATGAAGATAGTGAATGAGATATCTGCTGGACATCAGAAACATGCAGGTAACCAACAGGTAGAAGAAAGAGTTTGTATCATGCTAACTAAAATGAAGGTAACCAACAGGTAGAAGAAAGAGTTTGTATCATGCTAACTAAAATGAAGGTAAATATTCTTAAAATGAGTACTCTATTCAGTGTCTAAACAAAATCACAAGCTTTGGTGCTGGAATCCCAGTTGTATATGCAGCTATTCAGAGAAAACCAAAATTAAATCATGCAATAATGCATGTATATGTTTAAGTTTAATCTACTGCCTGAATAATTAATTGATGAATACTTATTAATATCAGGAAATTTTAATTCTTTAAACCTGTGATTTATTGCGTCATGATCCGATGCTTAAATGCACAAATGGGTCCTCAGTAAATGCAAATAAGCAGAAAGATAGATGGATGGAAGAAAGAAAGAAAGAAAGAAAAAGAAAGAAAACAAGTTCAAAAATAAAAAATGACAAATCTGGTTACAAGTTGGTTGATACTGAAAAACACAGAAGCCCACCCACACACTCTTACCCAGAAGAGCAGAATTCCCTGGTGACTGGGGAACTGAGAGGAAACTTCTTTCACTTACCTTTTTCTAGTCCCTTGTCTTTCTCATTTATCTGTCATGAAGAAATGCAACATTAAATAATGTAATTCTGTACAGTTGTGAAATATATCTGCAGGGGGACATGTATAAGGTAATCTGGTAGATAGAGAAGGGAGCTGAACTGTGCTGCTGCTGTCAGGAGCGTGTGGGTGGACAAAGCAACTCTCAAGCTTGATCCAGGTGTGTACCTTTGCCCAGTGCCATCAACAAAGATAGAGAGTCAGGTACATGCTCCTGTGTTTAGGGATTCTCATATTTCACATTTATATTGATTCATTTAGCTGACACTTTTTAGCAAACGTGACTTCCATTGAATACTATGTAGTTTTCAAATGATACTTTTTTTGTCCAAGGTGACTTGCAGTACTGCATAGATCACATTAAAATACCCATAGTTATTCACTCATATATATGCAAGAACAATGTAACACACACACAATAGGCTGTTTGCAATCACCAGTTCACGTGAAACACAAATCTTTGGACTTTGGCAGGAAACCAGAGCACCCAGAGGAAATTCATGCAAACAGGGAGGACATGCAAACTCTACACAGACTGAGTGGAGCTTGAACCCATGTCCTCTCACACCACCCAGGAAGTGTGAGACAACAGTCCTAATCAGTGTGACTTTTTGTTCTTATAGGTTTTATCAGAGATGTCAGAAAAGATGGATAAGATCTCACCAGCATACTGGTTTGCAGGTCACTCTAATTTTGTGTGCGTGTATGCGTGCGTGCGTGGGTGCGTGCGTGTGTGTGTGCGTGCGCACAATGGATGGTCATTAATTTGGACAAAGGGTAAGAAAGCTGGATGTTTTTCCTCCGCTTCCATATGACTAACTCTGACCTGAAACACAACCTTTTGTGCACACTTCTTAAATTAACTTAATCACTTACAGAATGAGAGAAACTGCTTCAATTAAGGAGGTACACACATTTTGTACCTTTTAAAAAAGAAAATGGTCCATCTATTCATTAAGACATTATTGGAAAATTAGATTTCTGGAAATGAAATTCTTTTTGGATCCTCTTAGATAGGGCTGCATGACCACCCAAGCTAACTACTGTAACTCTTTGCCTCTAAGTATGATGTATTTGTATGTATTTGTATTTTCCTATTATTTTGACTATGTGTTTTTGTATTGCTGTGACCCATCTGGTCCATTTTTGACTGCAGCTCTGGTCCTCATGAAACACCTAGAAAGAGAACGTAGTAATAGCTTACAGGCATCATTATTCCCTGTAAATTTCTCCAGCCAGCCAACAATATTGTAAACAAACAACAAAATGCATTTAACACAATGACATTGTTGCTTAATGTTATAAGACTGTTTGATTGTATTATAGTATTTGTCTCATAACTGTGCTGAATAAGAAAGAGCTAGCCACCAAAAAAAGTTGAAACTGAAACTGAAAGAAACATTTTTAGTCTTGGGCTGTTTCCTGCTGCTGTCTTGCTCTGCCTCTAGATCGCTATTGGCAGCAAAGGTACACAGTATGATGCTGCTTCACACCGGGAAATTTGGCATGACAGAAGGTGAAAAAGAACAAGAGAAATGTGGTGCGAATGAGGCCATCATGAGCAATACATGAGTTGAATAGTTGTTAATTACAAAATGAGACATGACAAGAAACACAGAATTGTATTTACATTTTGAATAAAGGAAAACTAGTAAAATGGTTAATAGAACATATACATGATAACTAAAAGAGCTCTAAAACAGAGCAGCGAGTGCAGGAAAATCCAGCTTTGTGTTGTTTCTCAGCTGGTCATCCCCTCTAAGACCTTGTTCAGAAACAGATAATATTCAGTTCCCTTAGTACATCACTTTACAGATGAAGAAGACTCAATGGTGCACAGAATACATTTTAGGTGCTTTCCATCTGAAAATGGAAAAAACCTTTATTCTGCCTTAGATACTCCACTGCATACTATTTGACACAAGAACTATATGACCCCAAATCAGCTGTCTTAAGTCATTATAGCTTCTGGAATTACTAAAGATAAAAAGAACAGAAAGATAAACTGGATAACAGTCTCTGTAAGGTTTCATTTGGGGGACAATGTCCCACATCCCTGCTGCCTTGTTCATCTTCCTTGCCCCAGACCCTATATGTCTTACCATGTCTTCTTGAAAAAAGGCTTGAGACTGTACATTTTTTATGTGCATGACAGTGATGTTTTTTAAATGAGTTCGGCAGCATGGCCAAAAAGAAATGCCACTGGGCCCACAGTGCCCCCCCCCCGGTCAAACAGGGTGTTGTGGTTTTCAAACAATAACACTGCAGGGAAGAGAAAGGAGAAGAGAAAATGAGTGGCAGAAAGAGAGAGCTTGATCAGCAGAAAACAATGATGAGAAAATGAGAGCACTAAATAGATCGATGGACAGATGGAAGTGTCACACGAAAACTAGTATTGTAATATTCCTGACTTGAACACTGGAACCTGTAGTTCAAGACAATGATGAAGTTTTTCAGGTGTTTGTAGCAGTCAAATTTGTGACAATGGAAATGTACAATTCTGCTGCATATATATCATCCAGACAGCATGGCTATTGTCGGGACAGACATCTGCTGACTACACTGGCCTGGACCATTCTGTCTACATAAACTGTAGCGCTGTGTTATTGGCATACTGGTCTTCTAGATATAGTCATACAGGTCCTCTATAATAACATTACAGCTGCAATTGGCCTACTAACAGCACTTCAACCCACTGAGGTCTATATTTCTCCCCTTCTCCATGGTTGGGGGTTTCTCAAACTCTGCCATAGGATTATTGTTGTTTTGTGACCCCCCCCCGTTTCTTTCAGTTGTTTATCACACTGCTGAGTGCAGCATGCTATAAACCAGACAATTCAGTAACCAAAGGCAAGTCAAGAGTGGCTGTTACCTTCAGCATACTCTAAAAACAATGGAAATAAAGATGATTATATTGGTACTTATGTTTGAACACATTGCCTCTGACCTGTTATTCTACAGAATTCTGTCAGGAGGAGGATGTTTCTGGTGCCTGTTGTCAAAGATAAATTAATTAGTTTGGCCCTTCTTCACACTTTAGCAATTAAACCTTAGAAGCATAGCACATACTCTTAATGTCCTCATTTATCATCCATTTATAACCACCAAGGTCTGACTGGTCAAATCTGACCCAAATAGGTCTTAAAAGGGCAAATAAAGAAGGTCTGATGAAGTCCAAAATAAGCTGGTGATGAGAAAAGTTGTGCAGCCATGGCCCTATCAACTCCTCTCTCTTCCTTGTCTTGACCCTTTGCTGTACATATTGCTTGGTAACAGTGAAACCTGAGCCCAATTGAACTGTGGCTTCCAGAAATTCCAAAAAAGTATCCAGGCAACCAAACACAGAATCCATCTTAATAAAGAAGTGAAGCTACAGCAGAAGAAATGCTGGAGTCCTTTGAGGCTACATAGGTAGAAAAGACCATTACTCAAATTGTCAAATGTATATTTTAGAAATATTTTTAAATAACAAGCAAAATTAATTTTATTGACATTTTGGAGTTGTACAGTGTAGTATAGACTTTCCGCGACTTATGACATACTCTACATATGATGGGCTTGCACTTACAAAAGTGAATAATAATAATACATGAAGTGAACAAAAAAATTGTAATGATTTCCATAGGCTCCAGACCACTGTGACCCTGCTCAGGATAAGCAGTTCATGAAAATAGATGGATGGATGGATGGATGGAGGGAGGATTTCCAGGAATTCTGGCATGAGAATAAGAATCTTATTGCTAATTAAAAAATGTATCTATGAAGACCTTGATACATTCTTGAAATGTACGGTGTACAGTACATGTTTGATGTTGTAGTGTAATGATAGTGTTTGCCAATACTTACAGCTTAGATGAAAACTGTTGTGAAAATGCATTAGAATATTGCATACATGTACATGCACAGTATGCATGTGTGATATAGTAGTGTAACAATTGCATAAAGTGAACACCATATCAGATTGTGCGCTATGGCAGCATCTGCGCACAGCCAGTAGCCATCTTCTTCTGTCTCATACAGTGTCAGTTGTTCTCACAAGCAGTAAACATCTTCCCACAACCTCTGTTGGATTCCCCACAGCACCATCTCCACCTAACCTGCAACAGTTGCCCCACTGAGTGGTGACTGGCCATCAGTGAGGATTACTGACAGAACAATTCAAAGAGATCATATTGCTTGCACTTACTGCATTACTTACACTGTCCTATGGCACAAAATACTGAAGTATTTAAAAATATTACAAACATACTGTACATTTAAAAAATAATCTTGATAAAAAAATGCTTCATTATACTATACTGTGGCCAGAAATAAAACATTGTAGGTCAAAAGCATCAAAAACTGTAACCTTATGGTGGTCATGACTATGATCCAATTTATTACAAATACAGTTTATGACCTGGCTGTCGGTCTCTGATCTGGTTGTAAATAGAGGACAGTTTATCATGTTCTAAGTCCATATCCTTCCATTCAAGCTTGTTTCATATATTGTATTCTTACTTTTATATTTATATATCAAATTTATCTAAACTGTAGTGTTAAGGTAATATAACAGCACAAACAATGCAAGTAACTCTGAATCTAATTTTCTCAGTAAAGAGCATTCTTCCCATTTACCTGTCAGGACTTGTCTGTCCTGTCCTAATATTTTTTCCACTGTATTATTTTTTCCTTCTCTTGTTTGAGTTTGATGTATGTTTCAGGTAAAATAGCTTCAAATAAAATGTCCGCGACATAAACGGTTGTACTACTGGAAACTTACAGTAGGTGACACTCTATTATTATTATTATTATTATTATTATTATTATTATTATTATTACTACAGTGTCAGATTAGTACAAACTAAGGCTTGTTCTTTAATCTTAGTCTATAGTGTTTCTTATATATAGAAGTGTGTCTATAGACTACTATGTCTATTATATAAGGAAAACTTAAAGCAAATGGTGTTGCTGTATTTTCAAATTTTTTAAAAAATGCTTGTTTTTGATTGTGTTTCAGAAAAATTTCTGTGTTGAAGTAAAAATTGCAAGATATATAACATGCTGTACAGAAACACGTTTGCTCTGTATTTTTCATAGATCAGTATCACGTCAGGAGTTCAACTGAAAAGTTGTAAATATACAGCCCTTTAGAGTTCCTTGTCCTCTTTCAACTGCTACTGTGCTGTCATTGCCACTGTACCCTGTCTCTGGTTCCCTCCCATGTCTCTCACTCTCACGGTCATGCAGCTGCTGCTGGGTAAGCCACCGTGTCCCAGAGCATTCCCCACATTCTCTGGAACACTCAGCTTTCACTGGCCCCACACTAGGTCCTCTTCTCCCCTTTTTTAATCTTTCTTTCTTCCTTGATTTCTTGATCCTCCTCCTTCATACACAGTGCTGAGATTGCAATAAATTAACTGCAGGTAACTGTACAGTTTCCATTTTGCTATTTGTGTTGTTCATAATAAACATGATGTGTTGTAAACAATAATTTTAATGTGAATCTGAGTTTTTGTCCAGACCTGAGCTGCAGAGAGCATGATGGCTAAGTACTGAATCAGGAAAATCTCTTATGTTGAACATGGTACAGTAGTTTACCTGAGCTGCATGGAAAATTCAAATACCTCTAACAAGAGGATTAAAAACAAAAACAAATTGAGCTAAAGAAAATCTGCACAATTTTACAAGGGCTATGGAAACTGTCCAGGACCCTTATGTCACATGAAACATCTAAAAACTTAAGCATTTTGATATTTCTGGCTGAGAAAGATCATAAAACAGTATGCCCTTTATTTTGTTCTTTAAAGGCCAGCTGTTAAACTCTCTTCCCTTAATTATCTGTATTTCCCCTCTCCTTGCCTCTTCCCCTTGCTCACACATGTCCAGCAAGCTAGATATTACAGATCTGACCTCACTGTTTCTCACGCCCCTGCTCTCCCCTTCTTCCTCTCTCCTCTGTTTCACTGTCCCTCTGCTGCATGATCTGCTCTCCTCATGACATGAGAATAACACACTCAGTTCATTCACTGATTTCAGAGGTATCATTCTGTATGTTATATATAGTAAATATTACATCTAATATATATAGTCATATTTTTTCAAATAAAGAGATAAGTGTTGGTTTTATTATTTTATCACATTTGTCCAATCATTTCAGTTTCATATTGACAAACATTTATGTGAGTTCTCAAGATGCATTAGTTTGTAGCATCATTAGAGGATCAATTCTTAAAGAGAGTTTATTGTTTATTTTCCATGTCTGAAAAACTTTCCTTTACTATAATATTCATATGTGCAAGCATCTTGTTTACTTATGTTCTGTTTGCAGGTAGTCGTATGTGTTACAGACCTGTGAATTATGGCATAATGCTCTTCTTTAGGCCAGAGTGAATGACTGAAGCTCAATCTGCAGTGCAGTAAAAATGAATGTCCATTGCTGTAAAGCCAGCTGTGTGAATGGGACATGGGGACACTGACAGATGGGAGTATGGAGCCATTAGTTAGAGAAGGGTGGGCTTGATAATGGTCCCAAAGAGAGAGGATTGGGAAGCATCTGGTACAAGGAAAAAACCTAACACTATGGAAAAAATAAAGATGTAAAGCCCCAGAGGATAAACAAATACAATTTATTATGTTATTACACGCCTTGTACGAAACCTTACATAATCCACAGGAATAATATGCACACACTGGTGCAAAGTATCACTGGTACAAATTACAGTACATACTATATGCAAACTTCACAAAACAACAATAAATGCAATATTTTGTATGAAGACAGCAGAAAATATGTAATTTATTACGGGAAAAAATGTTTTTTGTGTTTTAATAGAGGTAAAGGTTTGACAAAACTCATTTTGCAGTACAGTTTACATCAGTCTTTAGCGTAGTATTTATGAAATTAAATAAACTCACTTTTAATTTTTACGACAGCTCCCCTGGAAAGTCTTTTTTATTAAATTCTTAACACTGCAAATGTAACAAATAATAACAGCATATAAACAAAGTAAATAGAAAAAATAGCACTAGTGCCAAGGGAGCAAAAAGAAATCAGTCAAAGGATTTAAAAAATGAAAATTGCACGCCAAAACAGTATTAATATATTACTTAATGTCGCCGTTTTAACTGAATTTACCTCTATGAATATGAAAAAGCAGATGAAGTCGTACTATTCACCTCTCTTCCGGTCAGTGTCTGACAAGTCTCTCCCAGACACTCCCCCTATTTCTGATTGGTCAAGAACTGCATCAATTTACTGCAAAGGCCCTTTTCGGTTTGGCCCCTCCTTCGGCTCCCTCACATAGTTTGCTTTACGGAGGGTCTGCAGCGTCTGAACAGTCAAACTTCTAAGGCAACTTCGTCTTCCTCATTTTGAGACTCTTAAGTCGAAAAGATAGCAGTTCTGGGGTTTTTAGCCGACGCCGAGGAATAAGAAACTCGATTCAACTAAAAATTATACGTCAAAAAGGTAAAATATAGCTGGTATATTCATATTTAATGGCTGCTGGGGATGGTTCCCAGCTACCGGCGACGATAGCGGCGAGCCGGAGTGTGGAGAAGGCGCTAGAGGAGGCCGCCGCCAGCGGAGCGCTCAGCCTCTCCAACCGAAAGCTAAAGGAGTTCCCCCGAACCGCCAGGAACTACGACCTGTCCGACATCACACATGCAGGTGGGGCGCCCTGCTTCTTCTCTTTTTTGCTTTTATTTACTTGCTACGTTTCAGGTTCTCAAGCTGAATGAGGCTTCGGGATCCATCACGTTATCTGGCAACTACACAGTGAATTTTTGGAGCGAATAGTTAACTTTGTTTGTTCTGTCTCCCCCTCTGCGCTGTTGTTCACCTGTCTTTCGGAAACGGCCTGGATGTACAAACACACATGCAGTATTTTTACTTGTTTCTCTCTCTTTCGACTGATAACGTTAAATATCCGAGTGCCTTTAACTTAGAACTCGAATTTGGAACCTTAGAATCTACCAGGTTACCATTAAATTTTATCTAATTGAATTGGATTTTTGCTCTCCTCCGCTTCCTGTGTTAACGTCCCTTACTGTGTCAGAGCTGCTGGCGTCCGCATCATTTTAATGACGAAATAGGTAGTTGCCTCCCATATTTGATACCTGGTAGGGTGTACGAATGCACCTCCCAGTATAGACAAAGCTTGTTTGTTTTGAGGAGGGGCATGGTGGGCCTCTCCTTGCTGAACGGCCTTGGAGATCCAGCTTTGTTAAGATGCCACCCCTAGTTCTGGTCCTGTTTCTTGCCCCAGTCATTTTGACCATCTGCTCCCCGTTGTGTGCAGTGAGGCTAGAGCCCAGGAAATACTTTGCTCAAGACACATCTGTGCCTTTCAAGAGATCATTGTCCAGTTTCCCAAATTGACACTTGGGACCAAGTTAGCTGTTATGCACACTCAGGCATTTGTACTGGGATAGCAGTGATGTGAACAAGAATGACCACGTCACACCCTGTCAGGGGCCTCAGATTGAACTGTGGTGTGGTGCACGCTCCCTTTCTAGATCTCAGTCTCTTTCTGTTGTGCAACACAGCTGCTCATAGCTGTACACTGTGTAGGTTATTTTATTCAGTGAGGCAGTAAACTAACCTGCCCTCCATTTATGGTGCATGATGACACATCAATCTTTCAGTATGATGGAGCACCACTAGAGTATGGAAAAAAAATGCCATTTTATTGCTAAAACACTGATTTTATCAGAATTTTATGGAATAAAACCAAGGTGTCCTTTCTGTTTTTCTTTTTCTTTTTTTTTTTTTTTTTTTTTACTAAATGGAGAAATATTTGTTCATGGGTGACTTTACATTTCATCTCCCATAGCAACAGGAAAAACATGGATAGACAGATATTTGTTACAATGATGTTTTGGTTACCAGATTTTATTTGTGAAAAATAAGCATTTCATTCAGATTGCCATTTAAGTCTAAGATTATTGTAAAAATTAGATTAAAAAGCAAAAATATTTTTTGCAGATTTGCTAATGAAAACATTGGCTGTATGTGGAAAGCATGTAGAAAAGTAAGTCTCTGTGCCCACTGAACTGTGGATTAACTTCCAGCAGGAAGGTCAGAGGTTCAGAGCTTATTTTGGGAGGACACAGCCAGTGGACAAAGCAAAATGTTAAATTTTCTGATGCAAACCCTCTCTGTTAAGGACCTTATCTAAATTTGTATTTTTCATTTTCAAGTCATCAGGCAGTTTTATAAACTCGCAGTGCTTAAAAGATTCAAACGTACTTCTTATGAAAAGCAGGGTGCCTTTTTAGAACAGCTCATTGTTTTTTGGGGTGGTGGGTGGGTTGAGTCAGTGAGTAAAGTTAAGCAAATATTATATCTGCATGCATGTGATCCTTCAAGTCTGGTGGACACAACAGTCTCTTGTTCAGAGTGAAGTAGCAAGACTAAGAGGTGGAGAGAGGCCTCAAACAGTCTCGTCTTGCTATTTTACCGCAAGCTACTTATTAAATCCACTTTCTTATTCTCTCTTCTCAGTCTCTTTCTGCTGCCGATTAAGGCACCTAATGAAATGGCACACAATAGCAGAGCATTTTATATATGGTATGTGCCATTATGCTGACGAATAAGTTACTGAGATAGTTGTAGAATGTTGTATGGTTTCCACATAAGGCACCATTTTTGTAGAATGTATATTTTCCACATCAGTTCCTAGTCAGCGTGTTTCTGCCATCTGCACCAGAGGTTCCAGCCTGTCATGTTGTCATGTGATTGTCGTGTGTTAAATCTAAGGGCAGTTTGTTTTCCATTTTACTAGCATAAATGAATCTTGGCTTCTACAGCTCCAATTAAAATGACCAAGAAATAAAGGCATCCATAGCTGTATGAGTTTAGTGTTTATGCCTCTATGACCTCTTACATTCCATGGAAAAGTTCATCTGTCATGAAAATCAGCGTACTTGTTGGTATGCCAAGATAAAAGGTGAGAACCCTTGGCCCACACTTTGTCTTAACTCCTGTAGATGGGAAAGGGGCATGGCAAACCTTCTGTAAATGCAAAAATGTGAATTTTTTAGGCATATTAATGACAGGATCAGAAAAGTATGATGTGATGGCACATAACTCCTACTGTCTAAGAATGTTTAAAGCATATTATAACTTGGTATATTCAGTCACTTGTTTAAATGAGGCGCATGGTGGTCTGGAGCCTGTCCCAGAAATACAGGGCACTAGGCTTGTCTGGGTACACATTGGATCGGACACCAGTCCATTGCAGGGTGGCTACATAAACAAACGGCAACTAGGAATCGCCAATCAGCCTGAAACAGTCTTTGGCAGGAAACTCTAGAACTCTGAGGAAATCTACATAAATGCTCTGGAATTGAACCTGTGCCTAAATAGCCAATCAGTTGTCAAACGTCAGTGCTGCCTGCAGAGCCGCTATGGTGCCCTTTTAATATCTAGCTATTCTTCAATGCAATTACCACTTTTCAGAAATTAAAAAATTTGTCTTTCCTGTGTGATTTTTAATTTGTCTGAATTTTTAAAACAATAATTTGAACTTTGAACACTTAAGTTAAATATTAATACTGAAAGGCTTTAGTATTTGGTCTTTAGAAGAGATATTTTAAATTAATGTCTTTTTTGACATATATCTGTGATATAGGGCCTTCATCTTGACGAGATAAAATGTCCAGATCTGTGTTTGGCTGGCATTGCAAAGGGCAGAGGTTTTGCAGAAGCAGATGTTGCTTCAACCTCAGAGGCAATATTGCAACAAGTAACACATCGAAACTGACTGAGTATGTATGAGTGGATTTTGGCTGTTCATGGGGCGAGATGATTTGTTTGGCTGCAGTACAGTAACCTGATGCTTAAATGTCCAGATATGTTTAAAACACTTTCCCTCTCATCAGCTTGTTTTTGTAGGCATTTGTTCACAAACGTATATGACTTGAGGTATTCACTGTTGCAGTCAATGTATCACAATTTTTTTTTTTTTTTTTTTTTTTTTAAACATACCGACTGGAATGTTGTGTAATCTAATGTCACCTTTTATGCAGTCAATGAACGTTATATATGTTATTAATGTTATAGATTCTTGAATATTTCAGCATTGTCATTTTAAACATTTATGCTGAAATGTACTGTACTGTTGGTTAGAGTGGATGACAAGGTGCTTTGGATTGGACTTTTTAAATTCCATGAGGAGTAGCACCAGAGAAAGTGTTCCAGGTCTGGCTGTGATTCAGATGCTATATTACTGACTCTTCTGCTTTCTTCCTTTACTCACACTAATGGTTGTATAAAAGAGAGTAGCAGAAACCTGATCATTATATATGCTTATTATGTTTTTAAAGTAAATTAGAGCAAATGAGTTTATTAAAAGTACTGCATTGTGTTGAGGTACTTTGCCATCTACATGAGTTTTATAACCAGTAATGACCACTAATTAATTATTGGCTACTGAGAATTTTAGACTTTAAGTTGAATTCTAGCAGCGGGAATTTGTGAGGCTATATGTTACAGCAATAAAATGCTTTCAGAGTTGTGTACTCTGTCTATAGAGTAGAAATTTGAATTTTAGTGAGCTACTGTTGACTAACTTCTTGTTTTCACTGCATACTATAAATGCAGGTTCTTTGTTAGTTACTAAGCTTTCTGAGCATTTTGAACTCCATAGTGATCAGCAAACTCTCTATTTATATCGTTTTACATACCATTGCTATACAATATTTTTACGAAGTGTGGCTATGTGTGATTGTAGTTACTCACTCTCTGCATATGCTTCTCCACTTTGTTACTGTGTTGTGCAGTTTCCCTTCACAGTTGCATTTCTGTCACACTCCGGATGTGGTATATTACAAAGTTCTGTTAAACTTCTGCTTTTTCACCTTTTTCGGTTTCTGATTCATCCTCTCCTTCACTCTGTGTCTTAGAACCAGGCACCATAAAGGCTGATTTCTTGTGCCACAACAGATGGTGAAGAGAATCCCACCAGTCCTATGGGAGAGGGCAATATAAGCAGGTTTAGTGTCAGCCCCCAGAGAATTGGGTGGAATGACTCCATTTATTCAAAGCAACTATCAAATGTATGCTGCAGGGTTGAAATTGCATTGCACGTGGCTCTCAATTTTTTGTATAATTGCAGTTCTTAGCTACAAAATGCAGAAAATTTTACTATGTATTTGATTAAAGTTCTATATTGTATCATTGTAGGGTGCTTCCTATTAGGAATGAGGGAGTTCCTTAGCCATCTGCTTTACTCTAAAAATATGCATTGTATCATGTAATGATTGTTCATCTGTGTACACGCTACAATTATTTCACGCTAAATTGAAAATTCTGTTAACATAAAAATTTGATCTTAAACTTTTAGCTTTTTGTGTTTTTTATAAATTAACACTTTATGTAAAAAAAGCTACTGGCTATGTAAAGAACAAGAGCTCAGTGCTTTGAAGTGAGTCACTGAAAGAACACCATTATAGGAACATGTAAACATTACATACAGGAAAAACCAGGACATGGAAAGAAAGCCACCTGTAATATTAATGAAGATATATAATTTTTTTAATCCTAATGTTGAGTTTGGCAAAATGCAGCTCTGTTGCCCTGCCAGTGGGCAGAAGTCTGTTGGGTCAGGAGTAGGTAAAATGTTTTATTGTGCGAGTTTGTTTCATTAGTAGCTCTGACACTTTGCCTAGCTTGCTGGTCATGACTCGAAGTGCCTTGTGAAGCTGTTGAAGCTTTATCTGAATCTTCTGAGAGCCTGGTGTGATGAATGGGAAGGTAGTGGATTGAGAGAACAGGAAAGTTCAGTATTGCTCTTTGAAATGCTGTTTCCTCAGCAGCAATGACATTTATTGACTATTTTTTAAAATTGGCAGTCATATCAAACCAAGCTTAAAACATGTATAGAAGCATTACTTTCATGACGTATTGTGTTGGCCCTTCTAATTCCAGTCCAGTAGTAGATAGGTGCCTAACATCATATACTTGTATACTGGCAGCTCATAAGATTAAACTAAAGTAAATAAAGGTGTGAGAATTGTAAAGATCATGATTTTTTTTCAATAAAATAGTGCTCAGTATAGTTTTTTGGTCATCTCAAGGATAGTCAATCATATTGTGCATTTCAAGTCAGGCTTGGAATCCACAAGTAGTTATCCTGAGTAATATTTGGTTTTAATGAAGAAAAAAGTTATACTGTAAGTATTTTTTGTGCTGTAAAACTGTTGCCTCATTACCAAAATGGTGTTGTCTAGTTCAGTCACCCCCCCCCTTTTTTGTGTGCAGGGGAATGTTGCCTTCCTAATAGACTAATTCTAATAGATTTTTAAAAAATGAGAGGACTTTACATTCTTCGACGAACAGGTGTCCCTTCATGGGGTAGTGTTATAGTGCAACTCACTATGCATTTAGGTTGGGATCTGGAACACTGCAACTCAGCTCAGGATTAAGTGGTTACCAATAATGCATAGATAATGGAGAAATGTAGTGTTTAGATAGTGCTTTGCCTCTATAACATTGTACTCTATAGGAGCAACATTGAAATCAGTGGTTCAACACCTTGTTTCTTGACTTTCGGGTGATTTTATTCACTGTTAGTAATAAAAGATATATGGTGATTTTAAAAAAAAAAAAAAAAAAAAAAAATTCCCAAGCACACTTTCTACCACAAAATCATCGTGTACTCATGCAAAGGGAACTTTGTGGGGGAGGCATCTGGTTTCCATTGAAACACAGGGTATTGTTTCAATTTAAAAAAAAAAAAAAAAAAAAAACACGAGTTCTGCTGTTAGAATTATAGAGGCATTGTGTTGTGGTTTTTGGACTTCAAATCCTGACTCAGCCAGATGGAAGATGGAATGGTTGCGCTATCCACACCGCAGATAAATTCATATCTTGTCTGATTGCTATGGAAATAGAGCAACATCAGGATATGGGATTAATATATATATGCTAGTGTATGGTTATGTCTGAAGCCAGCTTGTGCTGAAGTAGGGTCCAGGGCAGTCCCATCCCCATATGGCATTGGTTGGGAGGCCCTAATAGTCCTCTGAAGTGGATCTGTCTGCAACAGATGCCCCAGGGTGGAGTCACAACTCCACTGAAATGGTGCAGCTGTTTTATAGTGTACTGCTGTGTATAAGCAATATAGGCATGCTTATCTGTAATCTATCCTAGAATTCAGGGATCTCTCCATCTTCAATGTATCAGCCAATTGAGAACTTACTCATGTGTTATGTCCATTAATATTTTGTAACGTTGTCTTTTCAGTCTCATTGGCATTTTCTTATTCCTTTTCTAATGTTAGAAATGCAGGCATTAATTTGTTTGCCACACTAACCAATTCTGTTCTTTAGACCACAAAAATAGCCAGTCTAAGCAGAATATGTTCCTTGTTGGCCTGCAACTTTGCTGTTTCTCTGAGTGTTTGGTTCTAAGGCAGTACTTCATGCTGTGTTGCAGCTGGGTACAGCTGCCATGTCGAGAGTCGTAGCTGCATAAAACACCTTTCAATTTCCTAAGAATGGTAGAGCTCATCTTAGCGTTGAGTTCTTATGCTTGTACTACTCGTTGCTTGTAAATGTTATATGAATTGTCCTTTTTGAGTGGATTGGAACTTTTTCAGTTGATAGGTAGACTGGGTTTTATGTCCTCCAAAACTATGTTCTGCTATGTTGATGAATATGTTTGTGTTTTTCCTCTTTTGTTAATGCCATTCTACTTTTCATCCCAGTACTTGTCACAAAACTCCTGTACATTTCAGTCATGCAGTGTTCTATAGCAACTGCAACAGGAAGCCACGACGTGACATCCTGTTGTGATAACATCGGAAGGGGAGAGTGGGTTAATGTTGTTGTTGGCAACGTACTAGACAAATGAAGTAAACACAAATGTTGTTTTCACTTGGTAAAGCTGATGTAGACATCACGGGACTAGGGTGGGGGGTGGAAACAAACAGCAGGATCATCCATTTTCTGGCTAAAGAGCTTGTACTCAATTTATAAATTTAATTTCTGTTTGAGTTTGTGTTAGTTCTTTTGGATAATAGTTTTAGAAAAGACATTTCGGTCTGGTTTCATTTTTTTTGCGCTTTTTATTTGGTGTAGCTGTTGTAATTTGATCTTTGTTATATATTTCTTTTGTCTACTAATCTAATACAGTATTCTGAAATGCTTTGACAGAAGTAGTAAGCGAAGGTCAGGAAGTAAAAATAGACTAGTAATAAAACTGAGTGAGAAAATTGCAAAAAATCACATGCAGCATTTGTTAGAATTATGGTTATGCTGTATTTTGCATATTGCACACTAAGTGTAAATTTCAGTAAACTTATGGATGTTTGGTCTTTCTGATTTTGAAGATGAGAATTGACTGCATTTGCTATTTAGAAAATGCAGACCTTAGCATGACAGTGCATGTTTGAGTCCTGGTGAGCTGCTTTTGAAACTACTGTAACTTGAAAGGCACCAGTTTCATGGAAGTTTTTCACCACTCGTTTCTTCAACAGCATTGTCAGCATTAAGGTTTGATAGCTTAGCTTTTTCATTTTTTGGTGTATTTATGTATGTATTCCATGAAGTATGCAACTATGCTAAGCCTGTTAAAGGAGCAATTGGTTTTAATGAATGTGGTGTTTAATAAATAAATGAATGAATAAAAATAGGAAGTTGTTTAATCTGGTGGACACTTGGTGCAGTGCCATTTTTGGTTAATTGAATCACAATTGGTTGTCCTTGTGCCAACTTTCCCCTGCTGTTTCTTAAAACATCCCCCTTTTCTTTTTAATGCCATCTCTTTCTGAATCACACTTAGTTATTTAAGGCATTCACCTCTTAACTCTTCTTGCACCCATTTAAATGATTTAGTCCCTAAACTACTGTTACATGTCTCTGTGTAATTCATGCAGTATTCAACCTTTTTAAGCTAATGCGAGTCTTGTAAATAAGACATATGGTAGTAAAATTTGTTGGAACAAAAGTGAGTGAAAAAGGAATTGCTTATTATTCATATTTTTGGCACCCCTCCCTTCATGTTCAATGGAGTCTTCTAAAATGTTGACTGATCTTTTACTTCCTGCAGTTTTGGAATGTCTGAAAAGTTCATTGTGTTTTCTTTTTCTCTGTATTTCTCACATGTATAACATGTAAACATCACATGTTAAATTTGCTCTCCTACTCTCCTACTGTCATCTACAGACACCGTTCTTTTTAATAGCCCAGTTTTGTGTGTGTGTGTGTGTGTGTGTGCGCGCGCGCGCGCGCGTGTGTGTTTGTCAGGTAAAGAAAGAATGCCCAAGGACACAGTGAGTCTGAGAAGCTACTCCAGTCTGCTCAAGTCATCTTTGACCCCTATAGTCAAAGAACTGGTTACAGGGGGAACTGTCTCCAGGGAATGGGAGAGGGGGGCAGGTGGTCTTGCCTCTCAATACCACTTTGCTTCACTCTCTTTCCATTTTTAATAACATTACGAAGAATTGTATCTACTGGTGGCAGGTGGTCTTGGAGGTTTTCTCCCCCTGAGTAAGATGAAATCATTAGTCAGCAGCTTGTAGATTGCTGTTGGCCCTCTGTGAAGCATATCTGGAACCAGGGCCCATGTTTGACTGCAAAGCGGGGATATGGTAGCTACAGTGCATTTGTTCTCAGAGTTCAATTAAGGTGTGTCTGGGCATGGTAATGTGTTGTGAGTGTTGGACTGAAGTTTCAGGAGGGTGGTCAAGATTGATCTTGCACTACAAACCAAAGCAGTAGATGGATTGTTGTAAATGTGAAATAAGCAAAACTTAATCTAGTTTAGACTATAGCTATGGATTATATTGGTATAAACCAGCACAAAAAACTGTGTGTGGAGATATGTATTTGAAGCTGACTTGATGGACAAATTTGTCAGGAAATTAGGCGATCACAGTTAAGTAAATGAAAACAATGGAAATTCTGCTGAGCTTATTTTCTGAACACTGAAATGCTATAAAATAAAAGCTGGTGTGGCCAAACAATCTGATTTAAAGTTTCAGCATACACTTTGTTGTTCTTCACAACAAAAGGACAAGAAAGAATGAAATGTATTTTCTCCTGGACCTTGTTGTACAATGCCCTAAATAAACAACTTAACATAAGACTACATAGATAAATTGACATGCATCGTAGTAGATCGAGATAGTTGGGCATTTACAGTAAGTGATGTAGCAGTGCAAACAGTTGGTAGTGGTGCTGCTGATGATACAATGGGTTTATGATCAGTCCCAAAGCTCTTCAAAATTCAGGAACCTATGGGAACAAATGGTTTCTGAGCATAGCGGTGTTGGACTGCAAGCTGCAATACTGTCTTCCATACTGCAGTGGTGACAAAAAACTATGGGGAGGGTCAGAAGGGTCCCCAGTGATAAGACCACCCCTGACACTGCTTGTTGTAGGTGGTCTAGATGGTGGGCAGTGAAGTCCTAGTGATGGACTGGGTATTCTTCACTACTTCCTGCAAAGCTCCACTGTCAGGGAGAGTGCACTTTGCATACCAATCTGTGACACAGGAGGTCACAATGCTTTCTTTGGCACATCTGTAGAAACTGGTGGCATGGTTACTTAGTCTCCTTAGGACGGCAGCATCCCCACTTACTTTCTTACAATGACTAAGGTACGTAATAGTGTTAACAAAGCAAAGTTTAGTGAAACATCTTTAAAATTGCTTTTCAAGCATCAAACCTAAAAATTGAAATAATGGATTTGATATTTTTATACAGGTTAGATATAGTAAATTCAAGAAATCCAAAATCCAGGCAGTCACAAGGTCTGTATGTGTGAGGTGGACTGCATCACTTTCTTGTCCCACTGAATTCCTGTAAGGATCAGCTTAGGTTGTTTTGAGTAGTTCAGCTATGCTCTTATGTTAGCAGCTCCTTAGAAGAAGAAAGACCAGAGGTGTATGATAGTGTGTTGGTTAAACTTTGAGTGCTCTTTGAACATGGATGTAGTGGAGACTGTACTAGATGTATGGATTCTTGGTATTAGGAAAAAAGTAAAGTATTTGTCATATTTAATGCAGTTATGATATCTAATGCAGTTGGCACATTGCTTTAACACTGGTGCCTCATCGTGTCTGACCTATGGGTTTAAATTTATCCCACACTATGGATTTTGCATGTTCTCCCTTTGCTTGTGTGGGTTTCCTGTGGTCTAAAGATGTTTCAGGTGAATTGGTAACTGAATTTTGCATGTATATGTGCACCGGAGATTGTGTGTGCCCTCTGCTGCACTGGTTTGCCATCATGAGTGTACCTTGCTTCCTGCATGTTTCCAGTGTAGATTCCAGAGAACTCTCTTCCCTTTACAGTTCAAATTGATGTTAAAATTTTTTAAAAAATTATCCAGCTTTAAGCAATTGAAAAAGCCATTAGAATTTCACAAAGTGTTCCAGTAGTCCAGGTTTAATTTTAGTGAAGAAACGTAGAGAATTTGTACCAAATTGCATATGTCATCTATTCTGTTTACTGATGCTCTCCTTTCTGTCTACTAGGTCTCTGGAAGCAATGTAGATGTGAACTAAATGGCAGCCCTTGCCTCAAAATCCAGAAAGTTTGTTCTGTGTCTTTTCCTTGCCAAATCAAACTGAAGACAAAATGGGCCTAGGAAGCTGCACACAAACTGAGGAGGGGGTTAGGGGGCGGGTATTAGGCAGGCCAGGGTGGGTGTGGTGGTGGGGGGGGGGGTTGTTGGACAGCCAGATTCCTGCCTGGAGCCAGTTGCTCCAAGGAGCACAATGGATCCTACACTCTCAGGATCACCCCTATTGTTCAGTCTGGCCTCTGAATTCAGAACAATGAAGGCTGGGTGAGATTTAAGCCACTCTGCATACACGCATAGACCTACTGCACATGGCAAACATACTTAGCTATTCTTTGTATATTGTAAAAACTGTCATACTGAAACATACTGCAGATAAGATGCATGTTTTCTTTATTTTGACATTACACACACTGACACTCAGGATAATTTGTTATTCTGGACTATGCTTTAATTCAGTATGGTTAAGAAGACCAAGTTGATGCAGAAGATGAATTTTAACTAGCTGTTATCTTCCGACACTGGTTGATATTACTAGACTGTACTTCAGTGACCTGGAATATGCACTTATGGTTTGTCATAAAATGGCATTCCATATCCTTTCTGCTCCTTCTGTCCTTTCCTCTGCTATCCATTTGTTCTGTCTTGCACATTTCACTCTACTCTCCCCTTTTTTAGTCTTTTGTGTTGGTGTGTCCTCTGGCTGACAGGGCTTGCCTTTCTAGTCTGCTCCTGAGGTTACAGGCTATTTCAGGGTTGGGAAGTGGCCTGTAATCACAGGGCAGGGAGGGAGCGTCTGCCTGTGGTTGAGGCACTGCCTTGACTGGATGTGGGGTGGAACCCACACCAGCAGAGCAGTTAAGAAGGTGGAGGCAGAGAAAAGAAAGCCATTCAGGAAGACTGTCATACTGAACAGTGAGGGTTTGTTTTTGGGAGCTCAAACCCTTAATAGTTTTATTATACGTACTGCTGCCTGACCCCTGTTTCACTGTAGTGGTGTGTATGCTTTTTACACAATGTGACCCCTCTGGTGAAAAAAGCACAACAGTGTCTCCACTTCCTGAGGAGACAGAAAATACCCCCCCCCCCCCCCCCCCCCCCCACACCCCTTTCCCCTCTGGCTGGATCCCTCCAACCCATCACTCATACAAACAGGTGTGTNCCCCCCCCCCCCCCGCCGCACATCCTAACCAGCTTCTATAGATGTTTTGGAGAACATTCTGACCTCCTTTATCTGTCTGGTATGGGAACTGCACTGTTTCTCACTGTGGAGCTCTGACCTCACTACCTACCATCGAGGTGTCTTACATCAAGCAGTGTGTCAGGAGAGCTCGCAGCATCACTAGACCCCTCCCACCACTGTTTTCACTGTTGCTGTTGCTTGGAACAACCAAGACTCTTCCTAGAGCTTGCCACCCAACTAAACTGAGCAATTGACGGAGAAGGGCCCTAGTAAGAGAGGTGACCAGGAACCCAATGGATCAGTTTGCCTGATCTCCAAAGATCCTGTGTGGAGATGGGTGAAACTTCCAGACGGACAACCATCACTGTAGCACTTCACCAATCTGGGCTTTGTCAGAGTGGCCAGATGGAAGCCTCTTCTCTCTAAAAGACACGTGAAAGCCTGCTTGGAGTTTTTCAAAAAGCATCTAAAGGACTCTCAGGTCTCATGAAACCAAGATGGAAGTATTTAGCCTCAACTCTAAGTTTCATGTATGGAGGAAACCAGGCATTGCTACATAACACCATCCCAGTAGTGAAGCCTGGTGGTGGTAGCATCATGCTGTGGGGGGTGTTTTTCAGCAGCAGGTACTGGGAGACTGGTTAGGGTTGAGGGAAAGCTGAATGGAGCACAGAGCTGTCCATAATGAAAACCTGCTTCAGAGTGCTCAGGACCTCATACTGGGCTGAAGATTCACATTCCAACAGGACAGTGACCCTAAACGCACAGTCAAGACAACACAGGAGTGGCTTAGGGATAATTCTGTAAAGGTCCTTCAGTGGCCCAGCCAGAGCCCAGATATAAGCCCAATTGAACATCTCTGGAAAGACCTGAAAATGGCTGTCCACCGATGGTTCCCCTCCAACCTGGTAGAGGTTAAGAGGATCTGCAGAGAAGAATGGCAGAAAATCCCCAAATCTAGGTGTGCTAAGCTTGTCATGTCAAACCAAAGAAGAGTCAAAGTTGTAATTGCTGCGAAAGGTGGTTCATGAAAGTAATGAGTTAAGGGTCTAAATCCTTATGTCAATGTGATATGCATTTAGAATGTTTTGCAAATTTATTAAAAAAAATAATAAACTCCTGTTTTCACTTTGGTATTATGGGGTATTGTGTCGATTGATGTTTGATGTACTACAAACATAACACTGCACTATAACAATGTGGGGGGGGAAGCAAAGGGGTCTGATTATTTTCTGAATGCACTGTATACAGATTTTTTAACCTATATATTTGTTTTTTAATTATTCTTTCTTTTAAATTTCCTTTCCCTTGCTCTGTGTACCATGGACCTGAGCTCTTCATTTAGAGCTCCTTTGTATACCTGCTGTATAAGAGTGTTTGACAAACAGTTCTTGGTTCTTGATGCTTTTTAAAGCACATTGCAAACTGATGCCTTTTTTAAATCCTGTATTCCTTCTACAATGAGACATATGTTCATGGTGTAAGGGAACCCAAGAGCTTTATTTTAGGCATGTTAATGTTGTTAATTTTTGTTGTTCATTTTGAGTGTCAGAGGTGTAATAATGGCCTCTGATATTCCTTATGAAAAATGAGACGGCAAACAATAAATGCACCTTTAGGTCAGAATAATTAATGTGAAAATATATTCCTGGATCTTCAAAGTTAGGGTTGTCTATTATTAAAAACGACTTTGTTGCCTGGGTCACTGTCTGTGGGAAATAGCCATTGGCAGGCAGCATAATTTCTAACATTAGTACCTTCATAAGGGGGTGTGTAAAATCATAAGCAATTTCAGCTTTAAGCTGTATGTGCATATAGAGATGAGATGTTGATGTGCTCTTGTCTGGGTTTCTTTCTTTCTTTCTGGCAGACCTATCGAAGAACCGCCTATGTGAGCTGCCAGAGGAGCTGTGCCAGTTTATCTCCTTGGAGACCCTCAGCCTGTACCACAACTGCATTCGCTCCATCACTCCTGCTATCTGCCATCTGCAGGCCCTCACCTACCTCAACATCAGGTACTGAAAACAGACAAATCTTTACAAATACCTACAAAAATTAGTGTTGCGTATAAAGCTCACACACCTGTGGTAACATTGATTGACATCCGTTCATTTATTAGATGTGTGGAAAATAAACTTTTCATTAAGTAACTGGAGCATCAACTGAAAAATACTGTTTTTCATTAAGCTCACAGATGCATGATTCCACATTTTATGCAACTTTTTAAGACCTCTTAATGCATTATGGCAGGCTTTTACTGTAGTTTTAACATGGCTTTTTATAAATTAAGATGGTGTAATGGCTCCTAACCATGAGCCCATTTAATAACTGGATTACTAAGTAACTGTCAAAGTAATATTTGATGACGGATAAATTTCACTCCGATTAGGAAAATACTCTAGTCTGTTGTCAGCATCACTAAGAATACAACAGAAATATTTTTCCATATAGTCAAAATCAAATATAAGAAGCATGTTTTTACTATTTTGGTAGCTGTCTCCTTTTTACTTGTTTGGGTTTGGCTTTTTCTCTGATCCTTCCATTTTTTTGGTAGACGACTACAATTCATTTCAGCCCAAAAATCCATCATTTTTAATTCACAACTTTTGTACAGACCACTTTTTTTTTTTTTTTTTTTTTTAAATATTTGGTAACACTTTGAAAGTAGTGCTCTACGAGTTTCTTCCCAAGTAGGTCATTTTTAAGTGCTATTGACACCAACNTTTTTTTTTTTTTTTTTTTTTTTTAAATATTTGGTAACACTTTGAAAGTAGTGCTCTACGAGTTTCTTCCCAAGTAGGTCATTTTTAAGTGCTATTGACACCAACATGTTTGAGGGAAAAAAGGTGAAGGCAGATCTAAGTGCACCTCTTTAATTTTTAGATATGCTGAAGGGCAACACTGCAGGTATCTCTATGTGCTGCTACTTTGTTTTAGCTGAATAATTACATTTTCTACACTGACCTGAGATTGCTAACCAGTGATGTGCGGCTGGTCTCCCCAGCCGTAACCAGTTATCCTGCCTGCCCACTTCCGTGTGCCAGCTGCCCCTGCTGCGAGTGCTCATCGTGAGCAACAACAAACTTTCAGCCTTGCCGCCCTCAATACACAACCTTACTCACCTGCGCCTGCTGGTACGTCCCTCCTCATTCCTGCACACACCTACTATCCAGGTGTCACTTTACAAATTTTTTCCTGTACCCCTTCACTCATTTCATATGCATTTGCTTTAGTGTCATGATGTAGATGGATTCACAACTAACATCTAAAGTATATAGCAGTATTTATTGGTTGTAGTGTTCTCATTCTGCATTTGGACTCTCTCTGTTTATCTTTCTCATTTTCGTGACTCTCACCTCATCACCCCCTCACTCCTTGGTTCTTCTGATGCTTTTTTCCCCTTCTTTTTGTTTACTTATTATTTTCCTTTGGCTTTCTCCTGTATTTTTCAGGATGTCAGCTGTAATGAACTTCAGGGCTTACCAGTGGAAATGGGGCAATTGGAAGCTCTGCGGGATCTCAACCTGCGAAGAAACCAGCTCACCACACTTCCTGAGGGTAAGGCTTAGACCACTGGGGGTTGTCTGCCACAGCTCCTAAGTATGAAGGGCTTGGTTCTTAGGACGTGCATTTTGAGACCAGGATAGGTGTCAGTGGTGAGTTATTGAATGAGTACCAGTACATTATTTCTCTTCCCCCATTTTTTTCCCAGAGCTTTCAGAACTGCCACTGGTTCGACTGGATGTGTCATGCAACCGTGTCTCTAGAGTTCCTGTATGCTACAGACACCTACGGCATTTGCAAACGATCAATCTCGATAATAATCCCTTGCTGTCTCCACCAGCACAGGTAAGAGTGTAATTTTTGTAAATTGACTCACTGGGTACTTTATTAGGAACATCATTCTAATACCAGGTAGCTCCCCCACCTTTGCTCTTGGAATAGCCTTGAGTTCTTTGTGGCATGGATTCAAAAAGGTGCTGGAAACATTCCTTAGAGGTTCTGGTCTGTGTTGATATGACTGCATCATGTAATTGTTACAGATTTGTCAAACTGCATGTTCATGCTGCCAATCTGCTGTTCTACCACATCCCAAAGGTGCTCTACTGGATTCAGATCTAGTGATTGGGCAGGGCATTGAAGTTTACTGAACTGTCATTTTCATGGAACATGTTTGAGATGACTTGTGACATAGCGCATTATTATTATTATTATTATTATTATTATTATTTTTATTATTATTATTGGAAGTAGTCATTAGAAGATGGACGAATTGTGTGCCAAGAAAAAATTTCCCACACATTACACCACCAGCCTGAACTGTTGACACAAGGCAGGTTGAATCTATGGCTTCCTGCTGTTTACACCAAATTCTGACCATCTGGGTATCGCAGCACAAACCAAGATTCATCAGACCAGGTGACATTTTTCCAATGTTCAACTGTCAAGTTTCGGTGAGCCAGCGCCCACTGTAGCCTCAACTTCCTGTTCTTGGCTCACAGGAGTAGAACACGACATGGACTTCTGTTATAGCCTATCCAACTCAAGGTTCGATGTGTTGTGCGTTCAGAGATGCTTTTCTGCTTCCTGTCAGTTCAACCCAGTCTGGCCATTCTCATCTATCTACTCATCAACAAGGCATTTCTGCCCACAGAACTGCCGTTCACTGGATGTATTTTGCATCATACTGTGACTCTGGAGATTGCATGAAAATCCCAGCAGAAGTTTCTGAAAAACTCAAACCACAATGACTTGCACCAACAACCATGCCATATTCAGAGTCGGATGACATTTTTTACCCATTCTGAAGTTTGTGAACATTCACCAAAGCTCATGACTTGTGTCTGTGTGATTTTAATGCCTTGTGCTGTTGCCACAGGATTTGCTGATTAAATAATTGCATGAAAAAGCAGGTTAAGCAGGGGTTAAGTAGCCAGTGAATGCAGATGTGGGAGAAGTTCATTGCAGTTTCACACTGCTTTAGGTGTTTGTGAAGGCAAAAGTCCTTGTTAACTGATGAAACAGAGTAGCACAGGCTGACACCAAATGGAAAACATTGTAGAATCTTAACTTTTTCTGTTTTACAGATCTGTTCAAAGGGCAAATTCCACATCTTCAAATTCCTGAACATTGAGGCCTGCAAGACGACACAGGAGGAGCTAGAGAAAGCACTGAGACCCACTGGCTTCAACAGCTGGTGAGTCTGGGAGGGAGAGGATTTCACAGAGTACCAAGTCAGTAAGGAGAGTGAAGTGGCGCTCAAAGGAAGGCTGGTATTGGAACTTGGGGATTGTTAGGACCCAAGAGAACTAAGAAACTTGTCATTCTTTGTCATACGGGACCCCTTATAACAATGGAGTTCCTCTGCATTTGTGTGCCCCCATGTGAATTCTGGTTCTTCTTTACAGTCTTTCAGACCAGGAACTCTTCTCAGGGCGCCAGTATGGAGGCTTAGACTCTGGATTCAACAGTGTGGACAGCGGCAGCAAACGCTGGTCAGGCAATGAGGTTAGGGGCCAGTGAATTACAAGTAGCACACCTCCTTTAAGATTTGTATGAGATTTGTTCATTCCACACTGAAACTTGGAAAACCATCTCGAGGCTCCATGAAATTACATTGATTTGGTTCCATTGTAAGATTTTTTTTTTTTCTTCCCTTGTTCTTGTCTAGTCTGCTGATGACTTCTCTGAGTTGTCCCTGAGGATGGCAGAGATCTCTCGGGACCAGAGGAACTTGCAGGAGGAGGCAGAGAAAGACTCAAAAGCAGAAAGAGGTGATCTGGGACTCTAAGCTATTTTACTTGGTTGAATTGGTCATTAAAAAGACAGTAGAATGCCAAGAAAGTCAATTTAAAGTCATAGATGGAACACTTTGCAAGACAGCAGTGTAGGGTTTGAATGACATTGATGTTATGAGTAATTTTTTTTTTTTTTCTCCCTATCCTCCTTTCTGACAGTGAATGGTATAGTAGGGCCAGTGAATTTCATTGACAGTAGAACAGATGAGGAGACCAAGACTCCCAGTTTCTCCTTGGCTGTGTCCCTCCAGGTGGGGGAACATCTTTATTCTATTGCATATAAACATGTACTGCAAGCCACACACTTGCATGTATACATGCAGTGATTAAATTGAAGCTGATTACAAATTAAAATTTTTGCTTTTTAATTTGGATGTTTTGTCAAGTGTCTTAAGTTCTATGAACATGCAGTTTCTACTTTTTTTATTTTTAATCTGACACAAATATGCTAAATGTAAACATTTATTGAATGCATCACACCTTTTTTTGGCTTTCCAACAGTATTTTCTCTTTAATATTGCAGTTATTCTCTTTTTGGTTTGCACAGAAAGTGCCTCACAGGTTCTGAGTTGGACTGGTTTGAATCCAATTCAGTCTGTGTGGAGTTTGCATGTTCTTCCAGGGTTCAGGTGCATTTCGTTTAGCTGCTCCAATTTTCTCCAGTTTTAGATGAATTATTGACACTAAATTGCCTGTAGTAAGTGTATGAGTCACTGACAGACCTCTAGGATGTAACCTGCCCTATGCAGGGCATTTAGGGCTTCTACTTATCACAAGATTCTTTGCTAATGTGATCTGATTTTTTTTTTGTCTTTTTTTTTGTTTGTTTTTTTCTCCTCATAGGAAAAGAATGAAATACTTCCTTGCAACATGGATTCGTCTTCAAACATCCAGTAAGGGTCACACCAATACATACTGTCATTCCTTGATTTAAAAGAGCTTCATCTACAACTTCTCACTGTAACAAACAGTCCAATTTGTGCATGGGACAGACAAAAACCCTTAAGTTGTACCCTGAATGCGCACAAATGCACAGAGCAACAAAAGCCATGCTGAGAGTAGACAACCAAATATTATAAATGCAGTATTCCTCCTCAGTTTCTAAACCATAATTATGGCGCAATACATTAAAACACTTATCGAACATGCCTGAAACAGCACATACAGCCTCTCCCCGGATTATGAACGAGATTCGTTCCTAAGTCTGTCTTTTAAGTCGAATTTGTATGCAAGTCGGAACAGGTACATACGGTTCATATTTAGCGTCAGTTAGTAAAATGTTTGTCTTAGTATATATTTTACCTTTCTATGCATATAAAACACTTCCACATACACTACAACATCTTAAACACAACAATGCAGTACATAATACAGTAATAAAAGTAAGTACAGGTACATACAGTACTGTACTGGAGAGAATCTGTGTAGGTATACAGTACTTTAAAAAAAAAAAAGGGAAAAAGTAAAGATCATGATTAAAGGTTAACCTTTCACTCTCGTTCCATCGATGTCTTCCATACCAGAAGGGGCTTTCGTGAGGTAACATTTAGATAAAATTAACTGAATGTTGCAGGAGAAGATGATGGAGAGATGACTGCTTTTAAAGATGAGAGTCAGGGTTTGATTCTGTTGCTGGGGGGGTTTACTACTGGAGTCAATTTTTTGAAGTAGGTATCAAGGGAGATTTGTATAGACCTTTTCTTTTTCTCATCATAAAAGGCCTTGTAGCAGCTGAGGGCCTCAATAACTGAATGGTAAACCTTGGTGAGCCTCTCTGTATTAGGATCTTGGCTCCTCTAACTTTGCCATCCCTGCTTCAGTGAGACAAAAGGCTTCAGTTAACTTGTCAAAAACTTTTTCAGTTCTGGATTTTCTAAGTCCCAGTCTTCTTCAAATGCTATCATCTGCTGCTCTAGTTCCGTAAGGTTTTCGTTGGTCAGTTCTTCGGCATGGGAGTCAAATAACTCTATGACATTTTCATTGATGTCTAACTGCAGTTAATTACCAATATTAACCACAATTTGTCTGACTTTGGCAATTTTGTCAGCTGTAAACCCCTGAAAACTATGCGTGAAATGGGGGCACAATTTATTCCACACTCCCTTCATATTTGACTGCTTCACTTCATCTCAAGAATCAACAATCTTTTTGTCATCAGATGTTATAATTCCTCCAGAACTGCCTTAAGCTCATCAAATTATCTTGGGTAGCTGTGACTCCTTGCAAGAGGGTCTGCCATAAATAATAAGCCTTAAAGGAGGCTATGACTCCCTGGTCCATTGGCTGAAGGAGCAATGTGGTGTTGGGGGGGAGAGTAAAATACAACCTTTACATTGCAGAAAATGTCATCTAAAGTACTTAGATGCCTGGGTGCATTGTAAAGCACAAGTAGAAACTTGAAGGGAATATTCTTGGCCAAGCAATAATGTTCCACAGCAGGGACAAAATGGTTCAGGAACCAATCTTGAAAGATGGCAATTGAAATCCAAGCCTTTACATTTGCCTTCCAAATAACAGAAACAGATGCCTTAATAATATGGTGAAGTGCCCTCGGATTTAGGGAGCAATACACAGGCAAAGGTTTGAGCTTGAAATCCCCGGATGCGTTACCCCCAAGCAATAATGTTAGCCTATCCTTTCCTGCCTTATTCCCTGGTGTACTTTTTTCCCTCTTTTGAAATGTAGGTCCTTTCAGGCATTTTTTTCCCCAGAATAGGCAAGTCTACGTTAAATATTTGTTCTGGCAAATAACCCCCTTTCTCTTTTTTTTTTTTTTTTTTTTTTCCCCCAAGATTTCAGGATATTCACTTGCAGTGCTTACATCAGCACTCGCTGCTTCACCTTGCACTTTATTATGTAAAATTGCCCTCACTTTGAAACACTCGAACCAACCCCTACTTGCAACAAATTCGTCATCATTCACCTTCACTTGCTGCTTGTCCAGCTTTTAAATCATTGAAAAGGCTTCAAACCTTTTCTTGCACTAAAGCAAGACTAATAAGGATATTATGCAGATTTTGATCATCTAACCAAATCATCAATAGCATTTCCATTTCAATAATTAAACCGCTACGTTGCTTAGTAATAATTGTAGCTTGCATCAGGGCAGAACCTTTCACATGCTCCATTATTCTTACTTTATCCTTTAAAATTTTTCCAATCATTGACCGACTAGCCTAACGCTTTTCTAATACCTGATGGCATATCGCCTCTTTCCGATCACTGTATTATTTCCAGTTTACTTTCAATCATGGTCGTTTTCCTTTTCTTTGATGCATTACCAGCACTTGCCTTGGATTTATGCTTTGGAGGCATGGTTACAAAGGTAAATACTAAGAGAAAATTATAAACCAAATACAAAGTTACACGCTTAACGCAACGTTAACGGCACCGTGATCCAATTCAGACTGGCGGGCTCAAGCTGATGAACTGCCCAAGCCACGGAATGTTTTCATGAGCATCACAAAGTGGTGTGTGCATTTATTATGAACCATTGTATTCAACTCAAATTTTTAATATATTAGGCTTTATGGCAGTCCTTTTGCAAGTACAAGTTGTCTGTAAGTTGGATGTTTGTAACCTGGAGACTGTCTGTACTATATGCAGCAATGGATGATGGGAAGGGTCCATCACTCTGGAACTTGTGATATACTCGCACAATGTAAAGTTTGTGTTTTTGCAAGAAATGGAGACATTTGAAGAATGCATGTAAAAGAACTTGTCAACTTTACTTTTACTACTTGGTTATCTCAATACACTTGAGTCACCACCATAGGGTTTGAGAAAAATGTAGACATTTGCTACAGGTATTACAAATCTGTGGTTCTCCCATCATGCCTTACTGTTGTATATGTGTGTAAATAGTTTAAATGTTGTGGGGAGTTACAGGACAGATAGTGGTCTGTTAATTGGATTTGTATTCTTTTTATGAATTTTCAGCTTGGATTACTTCTCAGGAACACATTGTGTTTGTGACAGATTGCTCAAATGTATACAGATAAATGTATAAATGATACGTGTGTTACATTGGACAGAGCTTAATGGTTTGAATATGTTCTTTGTACATGCATACAGTTATTTTCTGGTACATGTAAATTTACTTTGTATACCCCCCTCCTGCAACATCTGACTTAATTAATTGATTAGTGGTTGCTAGCAAATATAACTGTGGAGAGTGTGTTTGGACTTGTTCCATTTTATTTTTCTTCTGTTTTCCCTCTTCCTTTCATAAAATTAATATGTATACATTACAAGCTGAAAAGAGTCTATATGCTGGAAGGTGCTTTTCATTCCTTAAGTTGATAGTGTGAACTTAAGTTGTATTTTACACTTGTTTTACAAATCAAGTTAAATTTGGGTGTGTGTGTGTGTGTGTGTGTGATATAAAACTTATTACTGTCTGCATGTGTCTCTTGCGCGCGCACGCACACATTCTCTCTCTGTGACGTTTGCCTGTTAAAATAACACTAACAGTACTTGTGTGTTAAATGCTACTATTTTAATTGTAAAAGTTTGGTGATTATGTAATTTTACTTTTTACCTTTCCACTGCAACACCTTTTTGACCTGGGTTGTACTAAGTCACTCAGGAAGTTAGGCATACCAGCACCAGTGAAACAAAGGCTAGGTGTTCTGAAAATATGTTGTATAAACTAAAAAAAACTTGTCAGTACCCATTGAGGCAGAAAAACTACTAGGTTGAGCCAACTCTTAAGCTCTTTTCTGAAAATTCCCAGAGTCAGTCTGTTCCTCTTCATCTTTAGCATTTACCTTTTGGGCTGCAAGGGATGACTCACTGCAAGCTGCTAGTGCATTGTGAAACGGTGCCTCTGCTCACCATTTAGTCATGCTGGATTAATATTCCCAGTCTAAAAACTTTCCTCTACTCAATATCTCCACGTAACAGGTCTGGTGTTAGTGGTGACGTAATGGAGATGGGTGTGACCCACACCCCCTCCATTCAATCTCCAGACGAGCGGCGGCGTCCTGGCACACTGCAGCTCTGGCAGGAAAGGGAACGAGCACAGCAGCAAAGGGAGAAAGCCAGGGATAGCAGGTCAGTTGAGGGGGCAGGTAAGATCTCTGATATCTGATAACTGCTGATTATTGAAAAGTACAATACGTTAGCTCAACACTAAATTTAACATTACGTTTATCAGAGAAACGGCAAAAGTCCTAGTAATAACACACTGGAGCATGAGCTGCTCTCCAGACAAGACTGCATATGGGGTTGCTGACAAGTTTCAGCCCGTAGCCCATGAGTGGCTGCACTGTTCCCTGCCCTGTCCTGTGTAACTTGTTGCCTTGTTGTTATACTGTCCCAGAGACTTGGCCAATAGTGAGAGGTGCCAAATACAGGTGGTTCATTTCCTCTTAACAATCTGTATAAAGCCCTGGTTACCTAATCAAAGTTGTCTTTTGTTTAGCCAGGTAAATTACCTTTGCCTTCAGGTCTGATGTGGTATATGCAGAGGTACATGTAACAGGATACCTGACTAGATTTGGAGACTTGTACACTCTGCACATGTCAAAGGAGGCAGTAACAGCTTACTGTATGTTGTACTTATTGTTTTTGTTGCGACCAATCATAAGTGTGGATGAGTGCACTTTTTTGCCTGTTAAAATTATATTGTGCAGTCAACATTATTTATTATATTTTATGACCTACTATACAGTGGTGCAACATCTGTTCAGATGCAGGGTCATCATCAGATCCAGCTCTGTCTATATGGAGTTTGTATGCTTACCTCTGTTTGTGTTGTTGTTTTTTTTTTGTTTCTTCCCACAGTCCAAAGACATGTATTTCAGATTAACTGGGGAAATCTAATTTGCTCATTTTGCTGTGTATAACAATGATCTGTTGTTTAGATAGGTGAATGAGCATAAGGAATAACGTATAGCCCTGAGCGTAGCCTTGGGTAAAGGAAAAATGTCTGCTCGATGAATAAAATGCAAGAGTAACACCAGCTGATGCAGGAGGTTGAGAAACATAGCAAGAATAAGTGTTTGCTTGGTCAGCATCTCTTTTCCACTGACCTTAATTATGCATGTTTGCTGCCACTCCATATTTTTTAGACCCAAATCAATATATCAATGGACATGGTCTGTCATTTGTTCATTTTGCCTATTGATCTGTCTGGGGGACCAAATTCTCCTGAAGCATTCTGAATATGAGGCACATGGGGCCTTACTGGTAACTCAGAATTGATGGATGCTGAATTTTTCAAATTATGAAATACACTAACTGATTAAGATCAATTTTTTTGTAATACAAATAAATTGAACAGGGGGTTCTTGCAGCTGAGACTAACAGTTTCATTGAATTCTTTTTGTTTTTATCTGTTCTTGTTTTTATGGATTTCTTTTAGTTTACCGAGGCCAGGAGCAAAAACAGGAAGCCTTGCGGCACTGGGGCTGACACAGACAGGAAGTACAAGGTAACCCTTCACAAACTACTTGACTTTGTATGTCTGTACTTGTATGGTTTCACACTTCCTGTGAACATCTGTATCAGTTTTTTAACCTCTTGTGTTCAGTTCTCCTGTCGGTCTCCTTTGTTTTCAGTTTAGACCACTTTATGCGCAATCACCGAGATTGTCTTTATAGCGTAACGAAAGAGCTAACCCTAAGTTTTGTGTACAGTGACTGTTCTCCATCTCCCCCTAGTGGTGCCTCTCCAGAGACTGGGTCTTCCCTCAACAGCCTCAGGCAAAGATCTGCTGTAAGACTCTTTAGAGCTTTGTCTTGTATTTTAGCTTTTTATTGGTAGACGTAAAGTTAATAAAATACAAATTGAAAATGTGATTTATGTGTAATATCTCATCCAAAACCACTTGAAGTCTCATTCTCTTGTCATCCAGAGTGCACAGAGTACAGATCAGGTGTCATCCTCTCGGTCCCCAGCACTACAACGTTCTGCCAGCCGACCAGGTGCTTTTCCCAGCTGCTGTGTTGTTTGGGGTTTTTTGTTTTAAATAAATCATATCTTTTTCTGATTTTTGCCTACTTTTCCATAAGATTCAAGGAATATAAACCAAAGCATGAATCATACTTGAACAGTAGCACGTAACTGGCCTCTGCTCTCCTACACCGTACATGGAGACAAATATAGGTTATAATGAAGGATTTGCTCAGTTTTATCTGCAGAAGTGAATATTTCATTTAATTCCTTGTAATGACCCATTCTGGGCTTTTTTTCCAGGACTTCCTTCACTGCTACCTTCAGAACCTTATCTATCTGTATTATTCACTCTCCCACATTGGCTTAATCCACCAATGTTCTGTCGATCTTCTCTGGATCAGAGCTTGAGGTTCTAGGCACTGTGGGGAGATTTCCAGGCCCAATTTTCTACAGAAAATAAACATATCCATTTATCTATCCATTCATTATTGTCATCTATCCCAGAATCATAAGGTGCAAGACTATAAAACTACCCCTAGATAAGGATGCTAGTTCATTGTAGGGAGGCTGCACTCAATTACACATGCACTGTAGGCAGTTAAGAGTGACTAGTTAACCTAAAACACATGCCTTTGAACTAGAGCCCCTGGAGAAAACCCACATAAACACAAAGAGAACATGCACACAGACTGAACTAGAGTCAATATCTCACTCAAACAGCCCAGGCACTGTGACATTCCCATTTCCCAACTAAAACAGAACCACTCAAATGATCACATAGGATAGGGAATTTCAGCCCAGGCCTGTGGTTACTTAACAGGTGCAGCACCCTAATCATAATGTTAACTGGGTAGTGACTGTTTTTTTTTTTTTTTTTCTTTCCCCCTCCCCCCCCTGCACCTCAGAAGAGACATTATTGAACAAAATATTTCTTTTTTTCCCTTAGATGCACCTCTGTCCCCAAAGGCATCCTCTCCGCCAGGAATGACCCAGAAGCCCAGCAGCTTTCTGTTTCGTGCCACTTCCCGCTGCAATGTGAAGACCTCAGGTATGTGGGTATATGATGTCCCCCTCTTCCTGTTCATATGCACTTAGGTAGGTGTGTGTGTTTGTGTTTGACACAAGTATCTGTTTCTCCAGGCTCAGTCCAGTGTCTGGCAGATTCTGGTCAGAATGACTCTAGGCCCTCACTGCGTTCACCTAGAGAAGAGCGGCGGGATGTTGTTCAGCTTCGCAAGGTAAACCCTTTCTTCTCTCCTCTTTAAACAGAGGGCACAATGCCATGTCTCCACCTTGATGAAAACACACTCTTACTTCTCTGTACCCACTGTCTTTTCTCATTGTCTTTACTATCTTCACCTTCTCCCTTTCAGACTATAGAGTCCTGTCTGAAGATAACAATGCCAGAGGATCTGGGAGAGGCACTCTCCAATGGCACCATTCTCTGTCAACTAGCCAATTACATCCGTCCTCGTGCAGTATCAATCATCCACATCCCATCTCCTGCAGTGGTGAGACAGTTTTCTTGGTTGGTACAACTTTATTGGCAGGGAAGCTGCTTGGTGGGCAGTGATGTCTATAGTGTGGCCTATTCCCATTTGAGTAAAGTTTTAGGAGTAGGATCAAGGTTACCTCAATTATTTATACCTTGACTTTTCTTAACCCTTTTTGTCTAAAGGGTAGTGATGAAACTAGTGGAGGTGAACTGAGGTGTTTTTCAGCCTCAGTGGACAAGTAGACTGTCTGCCAGACCTAATCAGCAAATCTGCAAGTTGGCACAAGGCTGGAAGCCAGAATTGTCATATTCTAGACAACAGCTTACCTGCTAGTCTGCCTAGCCCAGTGATTAAATTTGGCTGCTGAAAACCCTCAGTCGGATCTTATTTCAGCTCTCTTATTTTGTGATCCCGTTGTATGTCTTGTCATAGACCCTTTTTTAAATTTACTTTTTAAATAAAAGCCAGCACAAAGCTGTGCCAGTCTGATCGCTGTGTGTCTAAACTCTATAGCCAAAGCTGAGTGCTGCCAAGTGTCGCCTCAATGTGGAGAACTTCCTCGCTGCCTGCCGTAAACTTGGGGTTCCAGAGGTAATTTCACATTCCTACTCACCTATTCACTTTGCCATCACTTCAGCAGAGCCTCCCCCTTTCAAATCACATTACACTTCACAGGAGGGGGTGATAGTGGTTTTCCCCTATTTATTACTGCAGTTTTACACTATAGTAGGTCCTTTTTGCAAAACAAATTACATCAAAGTACTTATAGCAGTTTGTTACTGAAGGGCTGCACCAGTCTCATCTATAAAGCTGATTAACTAGGTGTATGTAAATGGTAGAAAAGCATGGTGTTTTAAGTGATTTAAATTGGCCAGAAAATATTGAAAGCCTGAAATTCAGGTTAAATGTATCATTATTTTAGTGATGTATATAGTTGTTAGATTCCTTACTAAAATTAAATTCTTTGTAATACACCTTTGTTTAACTTGGTTGTACAGAGTAGTGCACTTTTTCAGGTGAAAGTAAACCTGTCCAAGGAAATGTCAGTAATATACATAATATTACAAATGAATCTGCTATAATACTCAAATTTTATGCAGTTACTTCGTTTAAGTGCAAGCCTAACAACATCCTTTTTCAGCAGGGTACTCAAAATCAGATATGTTAAAGGAATGTAAATTTTCATATTTTCAAAAATGCACAGGAATCCTTTAAGATGGCTTTCTACACAAATAACTTGGATTAAATTTTAAATTCCAGAAAGTAATTTAAACAATTGGTAACTTCATTTGACTGTTTCAGTTTTTATCATCTTAAAGTAACCTGTTTTTCCACGATAAGATGTCAGGTTTAACAGCTACCTCTTCTCTCTGTGATGATCAATTTTCTGTCTCATTTGACCGGTTTGTTGCTGTGTGTTTTTGTGCTTGATGCTCACTGTTTCTCTTATTTTGTCTCTGCTCCTCCACCTTGTCTTCTGCATGTTCCCCTTCCCCCCCACTACTCTTTTGCTTTTTTAAATGTTTCCTTTCTGTCTCATGATGCCTTTATGATACCTTCATTTTGTCATCCACACTTCCTCTTCCTCATGCAATACACCCCTACCCCCCCCCCCACCGCAGGCAGAGGTGTGTGTATCTTCTGACGTGTTGCACTGTAACCTGCCTGCTGTGCTGCGCACCGTGGAAGCCCTGGTGGCAGTGGGCCTGGATGGGCATCAGGACACCCCCCCCGAGCCCTCGCTCATCTCGCCTGGCTTCCTGCTCTTCTACTGTCTAGCCATGGGGCTGCTGTACCTGCTCTGCAACCTTGCTGTGTAGCACTCATGGACACATGCTATAAATTCATACAATACAAATATATCTATTTTTAATCTAAAACTAAGCTCTACAAACACAGATTTAGATTGTGTCATGGGTTTGCACATGTGCACACATTAAATGTATTGTGCTGTGGCTTGTATGCAACTTGGAGGATGAACTTTGTCCAGCCTCCATTGTCTAATGTCTTGAGGCACTGCATTTGGCAGTGCAGAGGTCAGTACCCCTTGGACTGGCCCAAAGTGTGGCACATACACAGCCGCTACCAGTCTGGTCGCCCATGTTGTACAGAAGGCTGCATTGTGTCCCTGTCAAGTCCCCCAATTTCTTTTTCTCAAAAAATCCTTAAAAGGAAAAGATCTGTAGCCCCACACCACGTCTCTGTAGAGCAGCATCACTTTTGTACAGGTATTGGCCCAAATTGTAAATATTACTTTTTTTTTTACTAGCAGCACCTTTAGTTTTGTACAGCAGGTATTGCATATAAATGTTTATTTTTACAATGCATTGCACTGAAAGAATGAAGAATTGGATTGAACACTAAATTGTGAATGAAAACATAAGCTGGTGTGCTTATGCTGCCCCAATTTGCTTGCTCTGGCTTATACAGCTGACTGGTGTTCTCTCGTTGTAATACTAACTGTGACCAGCAGGGGGGGGGGGGGGGTTGTCCAAATTAAATTCCCTAAAAAATATTGAGAAGGTAAAGAATTTTTCCAAGCTCGTAAACGTTTTGCATCATGTACACAATTAAGTTATTTTATTTATTCAGTGCTATTTAACTGTAACAGGAAATGGGACAATGGACTACTTTTCATCTGTTGCAGTTGTCAGTTCCCTGTTAAATCCAGGATAAATCAGTTGAGTAGTTTTACTATGGACAACAAGGCAAACCCTGTAAGTAATTTGGAAACTTCTGGAAGCCCTTCCGGTGTGGATAAATGTGGTTGGGCTCTGCTGCTGTCAAACTAAAGGGCAGAATAAACCTAGGTTCAGGAGCTAACCCTAAAATTTCACATGTATTATTCATTCTCACATTGTGAGGTTTGTAGAGTATCACTGTTTTCATCTGGAGAATTGTTTTACAAGCAGCACTTATCTACAGAAGGCATCTGAACTGCTGTTAACAAGTACCTTATGTACACTGTAAAGTCAAACATGCACTCTTTTGGCAGGCTATTATTGTGTAAGGTAAAGTTCTTGGGGTTTTCTGTAGTGTGTACACAGATTTTCTGCTAACTGACCATAGGAAGCAGTATGGTAGCTGTCCTATGCTGAGGGGCTGTTTTATTATGGATTTAAAAATTGTTTAATATGACCATCTATGTGTCTAACAGCTTCTCTAGTTTAGAAATGTTGACTACCCTAGCTGGTTAGATAGAAAGGATTTTTTTTTGGGTATTTTTTCAGATGTTCCATAGGGTTTAGAACCCTCCCTCTCCAAAATGAGAAAAAAGACTCTTCTAGAAAGAAAAAATTTATGAAATAAGGGAAAATTAATGGTCATTTTTATCTAAGTATACATACTTTCTTTTCGTTTTAGAAAGTTTTGTCCCTTGGGATTTTTCAAATGTCTTTTACATAGGTGATCATGGTAAGTTAAACAAATTTGCATTCAGCATGGAGCATCACCAGCTGAAGTGTATTTTAAAATTAAGTTTCACCAACCTCCAGTATCCACCATTATATGCAAATTGTCAGTTAAATTATGATCAGATTAAATTCATATAAAACTTGTATTTTGTAATATTTATATTATACTTAAATATTTAAAGAGAAGTAAAAGGGCTAAGTTGATGAGTACATATACTTTTACTGTAAAGAATAAATTAAAGATCTTTGACCATGTTGTTTTGTCAATTTGTGATTGTCTAAAACTTTGCTTATGTTTATTTTAATGCTGAAGTTTTCCTCATTTTTCAGAGCTAATGATACATGTTTTATACTGCTGTGTAAGAGAGATGGAGAAATGAGTCTGCTCAGTTTGACACCTTTTACTTTCTCTACCGCTCACTGTCTTTGTTTTTTGTAATTTTATAATGAGTAAAGTTCGCATATCTTTTTGAGCCCAGTAAAGTTAATGAAGTTAACGCTGCAGTGAGGCCCCCTTTGAAGAAGGTGAGTCGCTGCACTTTGTCAGAATGGTATTCACCTGCATGCTAGGTGCTGGGGTAAAGTAGACTAGCTTGCTACACTCGTGCTCTGTCTGTCTCCTCACCCCTTTCCCTTTCTAAACACCCACAATGGCTGTGTTTTTCATTTATCCTCCTATCATTTTCTGGTATGGTCTATCAGGGCTGCATGAGCCTGGGTGGTTTAATAGCTGTTAGGCCATGGAGAAGCTGATGCCAATGGGGCTGTTGAATGAATGTTATAGAAAAGCAAACAGATCCTTGTGGCTGGATCCTTCTTGAATGGTACACAGTAGTCCACCAGGTTTTATCTCTGTTCATCTTAAAGGCACAGACAGGGTGTGCCCAACCAAATATGTTACTATGATTGGCACTGTGATTCTTGCTGAAGATATTAAAATATATGACTAGTCCTGTGCCCAGGCATCAGGGCCCAGGCCTACATTTCAAACGGCTTATCTGGCTTTTCCTGAGGACTCTTTCAGGAAGCCACAGTTAAGTTCTTCCTTTGCAGGCCTTACTTGAGAGGAGTTTGTGCTCCTTCTTACAAAGCTGTACATATGAAGTGATGAAACTTGGTGGATAGTGGTTTCAATGGGTTGAGGTTGAGCATGTCATTACAAAGTGTGTGTGTGGTATCTGCTGTGAGACTTGTGAGCTTGTATATTGACGAGGACACTTTAAAGGAAAAATCCTTTTGGGCTAAAAAAAAAGACTAAATGTTTTCTAAACAGAATTTTCTGTAAAGTATGTTTAGTGCGTAAAAATGACATTTTCTTGTGAGAGTAACACTTGTGACTCCATCCCCCCTAGGAGAGTCTCTGTCCTCCCCAACTGATCTTGGAAGATGAGGGCTTGACACGGATTGCTCAGACTGTCCAGGTGCTGGTGGAACTGCCTGTGGCAGGACACCGACGCTCCTCCCGCCAGGACCCTCCGGTATCATCCCTCCAGTCCACTGAGTAGTACACAAACACCTCAACATAGAAGTAGAGCCTAAGACAGTGTAAAAGTGCAACCTGTCTATTAATCTGGCTTTACATTTGTTTATAGGTGTGATTTCTGATCATTGGGCAAATAATCAACAAGGTTGTATGGCCTGGATAGAAGTCTTAGACTGCCAACTGTTTTTGATCTGTTAAAAAATTTTTTGGAAAGATGTAAATACATGTAAAAACACTTTGCATGAATTAAATAAAACAATATTAGGTGCTCCATCTCTGATGGCCAAACACTTCACCCTCAAGCACTGCTTCTGTTTACTGAACTCCCTGCTGCCTTTGGCATGGGGACTTGAATGGTGAGTTCGTATCAAAAAAGAGAACCTTGTGGAAATACAGTTGTCATTGAAATAAAATTTTTTGGCAAGTTTTTTTTTTTATTTTTTTTTTTTGATTGAGCTGTTTGGGGTTAAGGTTCAGTGTACAGTACTATAGAACAAAGGCCAGCATGTAATGTGCCCAAAGCAGCTACTTGAATTTCCATCAGATTCAGTGTCTTTTTTTTAATGCTTGATTACTACTTTTTTGTAATTTTCACATAAAATAAAGAAAATGTTCTCAAATTACAATGGAAGACCAAATATTTTATTTTCTAAATTTATACACCTACTTTTATTGTGAAATTTTTGTTTAAATACTTAATGCTGTTCAGAGCATACAGCGTCATCTTCTTTATGGCGAGATGGTCACGTTAATCGGACAGTTTCCCTTGAGTAGTCCACTTGCAAAATGAAAATGTATTTTACTTTGTATCACCTTGTGGTTGTGACATGAAGATATTAAAGTGCTGAAGTGTTAACTGTGTTGCTGCACATTTAGCACATTTTCTGTCTACGTACTGGCCTTCTGCCACTGCTCTGCAGTGCGTTTTATGTCATTGTTTACATGTACAGCAAAGACATGGTGGGGGGAAAAAGATTAAGACAAAAGGGAAAAAAATACTTTATACACTTTCTATTTTTGTTTATGCACCAATAATTCTCAAACATTCTTTGTTAAAATGAACATTATGTCCTTGAAGTCCAACAGATCTTACAAGTGTTTGGTCAACAGCCATGCTGAATTTATAATGTCAACGCATAAACCTATAGCTTCTTTTCATTCTCCCTTGCTCGACTACCAAAAGTTTTAAAGAGACATTATGCTCATGATTATTAGCAGGGAAACATTAGACAGCATTTTTAAATAAATTTATTGGGGAGGACTAAAAAGTCAACCCTGGCAGACTTCCATCGAAAGGATTTGTCTATTTTGTAGTTGTATATTAACATGCTAGTGATTTCTAGCTATAGCTGTTCTGTTTTTAATGCTTACAAAATTGAAACATGCACAGATGAGACATCAGGATTGGTAACACTACTTCTGAGGGTGCTCATACTAAAAAATGGAGGCAGCCAGTCCATTCCAAGATTTTTTTTTTTTTTTTTTTAAGGTCCAAGTGAATGTGTTGTGCACCTTCTCTCATCCTGAAGGTACAAACACACCAATGAAAAGTAATAAAGGGGTGAGAGAGAAATGTATTTGAAAGGTAAAAAAGCACTTGTTGGTAAATTTAAAGTAAACCATGCTCTACTTATTCCTCCTCTGTTAATGCCAACACTCCGTTGGCTGAAGAAGTCTGATTTAAGGTGGGTCTCCTAGGTTATTTCTAGACCCCCCCTGCACTCCTTTCCCTGACTCTACATTGCCTCCAGCAGTCAGAAGAGAAAGATCCTATTAAGTGGCAGACTCAGTAGGTGATGTCAATGGCACTGAGGTTTCCATCCATTTGGTGTCGGAAGGAGACACGGGCCTTCTGGCTATAAAAGCTGTTGGTTCCCTCCATGCTCCCGTGACCTTCACTCTCGCTCCCCCAGGAGGCTGTAGATGTGAGCCGTGACTTCTGCTCTTCAGGGGGCTCTGAGCAGATTCAATGGTGTATAGCAGAGGGAGAGAAATCATTGAAGTCACGTAGCTAAAGCAGATTTCAAGTATGTTATTGCCTGACACAAAGGTTTCCCTTCACCTTCAATACCAGTCCTCTAAGCCTCAGAGGAAAAATTGCAAATTGTCAGTGTCCAGTACACTAGATCATCTTTTAGTTATGCTACCACTTATATATTATCCTCTTAAAGAATTACTGAGCCCAACCATCCACATTTTTATGTGCAGCTCCTAAACTGCACTTGCTACTGTTGAAACCGAAGACACCTCGCAGAGGACTTTCAAATTCTTGCATGTGTCAGGGCTGGGGCTTGGGGGGATAGTATCTAGAGAGACATTCAAAATCCCTTTTTGCTGAGTCCCGGGAGGATAAAGTGGTAACAGAAATTTTGGCTCTTTGTCCCAATGAAAACTGCTTCTATAACTTTTGCCAGAATTTTTGTGGCCTCACCTGCCTGTGGAGGGCATTGCCTGCCTTTACCCCTCTCTTTACAGCGTCTGTACCAGGGGAAGCACTGCAGCACTTTCACACCCATGGGTGCAGCAGAGGCTGTAAAGAGAAGAGCCACATGGACAGCTGCAGTAAGAAGGGTGGATACAGTGGAACATGTATGCATATGCACTTGAGAGAACTAAAAAGAAACCGAAGGAATGCCAAAAATGTGAATGAAATGCATTGACACGGCACTTATAATCACAACAGATAGGCAGTCCAAGGATTTTAATATTGTGTGAAATTTTGTTTCACAAATGTGTCCATTTATTGCATGTAAATAAAACAGGCTACTGCTTAAGGTTAAAAAACCAAAACTTTTGTATGTATTTTTAAAATTTGACAAGCCTTTTCCTTTATGGCAGTGGTAACTAACTATTGGTATTTTTCCATCAAATGATTTCATTCACTGATTTTTAAAGGGACTTGTGTATTTTAAGCCATATGAGATTTTCCCCTGCTTTATCCATATAAAATGCTGGCAAATTAGTAATGAATCAGATAGTCAACTGTAAATGTTACATGTTGCCTCCATTGGACTCGTATTCTGGTGGGGAATATGGTTTGGCTTTATACAAGACATATTAATAATGAATGACAGGTCTACATTTCCACATCATGGTTCCCCCATCACCGTTATGCTGATCCTTGTGTTGCCACAGAGTAAATGTATTAGGCTTAGCCAAACAATCGCTTGAACAAACACTTGAATGTCATGTTAATCCCTGCTTCAGTGACATGCAGAAGAGAGCGACAGCCTCCTCTAATCCTGCTGCACGTCAGTAGTTTGTAGCTAATCGGTGGAATTACAAAGGTCACATGCAAGTAACAAGGTCATCTTGCCAACTATGCCCCATGAGTGTTATCAAGTAACACTTGAAGTGGGTCTGATCTGCTACAAAACCTGTCCACAAAAGTGACTTTTGTAATTTAATTGCAATCCGTTTCCACCATTACCTCAATTAGAACCACATTTAAGTGTTTCAATTTTATGACAAAAAGCAAATCATATATACACCCCCTGGTGACCTGGGCAATATCTGCATATGAATAACTGGACAAAAGTAAGTAAAGCATCCCTCCAAGTGTCCTACATCTCTGAAAAATGCTGCGGGAGACATGGAGTCTCATTTCCTGAACTTTAACTAAATCCCTTGTACAAAAAAATAGTTTCCCTGAAATGTACTCAAACTCTTGACTGCTACTGTAACTGTCCAGAGTAGAAAAATAACTACAGTACTGTTTATTTTACTTCTGACCACCCTGTTCATGAAAATATGAATGTGATGTTTGCATATTTCTTCTTTCATTGCAATATGTTTTCTATTACATGGTTTCCTGTACTGTTAAAAACAGAACAAAGCCCAAGTACATGTTACACCACCAGTACGAAAGCTGTGCATCCTGCCAACTTGCACCCTGTTCTCACATCCATTTCTTACATGGTAACAATGTAAAGTGGTGTGTTTGCAGGAGACTGACAGACCTGGTGCTGCTGGTTGCTTTTCTTCCTCAAATTCATTGTGAATTTGACAAAAATGACTTGCATACACAAAACCACAGAGAGGCACAACAGAAGGTCCTTTCTACTTTAATTTTTCTTTTCTAGCCATGGAATCCTGTTCAGAACTGAGGCCGAGGATATTGGAGGAAGGCTGGGTTAGGGTGCTGTGTTAACAAGGGACTGCTGTGGACACTGCACCGTGACACACACAGTAGCCTGCATGGTTGCTGCACCTGTTCCAGAAACTTCTGACTTGTTCTGTGCTCTGTTCTGTGTAATCTCAAGTGCGCCAGCACTGCCATTGCTGCACAGTATTTGCCCGCTGAACACTGCAGGGCGTGGTGGCTTGGCAAAATTACTGTGACTGTTTTGTGTGTTGCATCTTGTGGCAAAGTCATTCTGAGCACCTCTGTTTCACACCATACGGAAAGCTGGTGTCTTACAAGCTTCTCATCACGTCTGAAACACAGATTAACTAGGCTGAAGCTATGATTGTGTAATGCAAGGTAATTTTGCAGGGTAAGCTCAAAATAACTACACCAGAGCTCCTTTGGCAGGTCACACCTCACTGTTTCACACACAAACAACCCTGAAGTTTCACGTTTACAAACGTGTTTGTGCGTGCAGAGTTTTTTTTTTTCCACTGTACACTTTCACACTACACATGAAATGAGTGTTGATGGTTGCATAAAATGCCGTTGGCTGAGCACCTTCCTCAACAAACGCTGTTGAAAGTTGTGCAACAAAGTGACGGCTGTCAGGTCAGCCATCAGCAGGAGAGTTTCTTATGACAAGTCCAGATGGGTCACATAATGTCAGGGTGGGTGTGGCTCCATGTAATGCTTTAGTTTATGTAGATTTATGATGTGACAGGGGAACTCAGCTGTACTGTATATTACTGTATATTGTATATTTCCACACACACTGTCTAGGTGTCTCATGAGTCTTAATAGTTTGCCTCTTGTTCACTTTATTATTTATTATTCATAACCTTCAATTTGCTATTGCCTTTGTCCAGGGTGTCTAACAATGTTGCATAACTTTAAAATGATTTGCCCAGCTATACAGTAGTTATTACTGGATATCAATTCAAAGTAACTAAAGCAAAAACTATAAAAACAACCTGTGCACCTTGTAAGGGAAAATGGCAATAAAATATCATTACCAGACACATTACTCACAATAGGTATGTTACAAATGCAACTATGTTATAATGCTGTTTTTAACAGGAAGGTACTGCGTTGTTTTCTACAATGTATATTTTTATTTTTTATAAGTGGTACAGTAATAAATGCTGTTACACACGCTCACACTGACAAAAGTGCACCAGGGAAAAGGTGTCTGAGGCGCTCCAGGGGCCCACCTGTGACTGTCACTCGCTGCAAGTGTGAAGTCCTGAAGTCCCTGGAAAAAATACTCCACGTTCTGTGAGTCAGTCTCGCTCTCTTTCTCGCTTTCTGTCTCACACACACCCTCTGTTGTGTCCCGGGTTCAAGCTCCGTGTGGCAGCGAACAGACTAGTGGAGCTCTAGGACGGGCGGCTTTAAATAGTAGGTCTCAGTGGCGGGGCTGAGAGTCCTCCCGCCAGGCACTGGGCCAAGGCTCCCCAGCGCTGCCACTCCTCTCTAGCGCTCAGCTGCACTGTTGTTTACTCCGACTTGTGGTCGCTTTAGTGGAAAGAATCTTCTGAATGAATAAATGTAAATGCAATGTAGTGCTGTGGTGTAGAATTTAAAACCACATATTTAGCGCGTGCAGTACACCAGCAAATTTTTGGTACTGTTTACAGCCAGTTTTAAAAATTTTTTTTTTTATATATTATGTGATGTCACCCGGAGCAGTGCAGGCTGTTCAGTCCTTTTATGTAAAAGCCACCCACGAAAAGTCTGACGTTTGTTTGAAGTTGTTAGATGAACTACTCAGATAAGTGTTGTATATATTCTTATTAAACAGGTGAAATTCCACATTTTATGAACTGTAGAAGCAAGGCTGAGGTTGTTGCTTTCAAACTTGTTCACTTTCCATATGTGGTTTTTAACGTCAAAATATTTATAGTAACATAGCTACTTCCAAGTAATGGTTAGAAGTGAATATGAAATTGTTTACAGTGATTAACAGTGTGTTTGTGCAGGAGAGGCAAAGTTGTATATGTATTTCACCTTGTTTCATGCTGTGAAGGACCCTGATGCCACTGAATGAAACACAGTGTGGCCTTAAGAAAGGTCAGCATCATCTACCAATTAATGCTCAGGCTGCTAGTGCACTGAGGGTGATGTGAGCAGTTCTGCCTCTGGTTATAGTGTCCTCAGAGGGTCACATGCTGTTTACAGTGAACTAAAAGATGGACACTGAAGTGTTTATGCTACTTCAGCTGAAAGCATATTGCTTTTCTGACATTATGCAAGGCCAGATACTTCCAGGACAAACTCCTTTCCCTCCATCTGTGAAGCTGTGTATAAATACAGCTGCAGAGTGAACCAGTCCTGACAAGAAACTGATGGTTTGGGTGCCTTTGGAGGGGGGAGGCTCTTCTTGTAAGAATCTGGTTGTTCAGTTTCATACTCATTTCATGTTTTTAAATACAGTGACCTGCAGTGCAAAAACCTGAGAGCTGAGCTGAGCACTTGACTGGTCCTCTTTCTCAGTTTCCTAATAGACACTTCTCAGCCTTCACCATGTACAGTGTCCCAGTGAGACTAATACTGCAGGATTTGTTGTAGCCAACCTACAGGTGATTCACTCTTTAACTCATTTGCATTCTCCAGTTAATTTCAAAAATTTTGCTTTCATTTGAAAAATGTCTCCAGTAATCATTTGAATTATTTCATTTTTATAATTAAAGTCCTTTAAAAGTAGAAACATCTGAACAATCAGATGTTCCAGTTTTCTCCTACAGTTCAAAGGCTTCAGGTGACTTTGTATTGCCTTATCCTTATATGTCTTTATACATGAGACAATGACTGTGTGTGATTGTCCTGAAGTGGACTGGCATGCCATACAAGATGTATCCTGCTTTACACCCTATGCTTATGGGGTAGTCTTTGGACCATCATGACTTGGCACTGGAGAAGCAGGCATTGATAATAGGTTACTGTACTGTTTAAAATAGTACTTTAACAGTGTGGGTTTTACACAGTCAACATGTGCTTGATCCACAATGTTAGTTAGTAATGAGTACCTGCTAGTTAGCAGGGAGAGGTCACTGTCACTCTTACAAGGGACACTCAGTCATATGAGTCAGTGTCCCTCCCTCCTGGGCAGCATGTATGACCTAGACTGCTGAGCTGGATTCAAACCAGTGTTCAGACCCACAGCCCATGAGATATGAGGTTCATTATGAACCACCATGGCTCCAAAGTTGGCTACAACAGAATAAAACACCACCATAAAAATAAATGAAATAATAGTAGGATAGGCAATGATAGAGAAAGTTGGGAAAGGACCACATAAATGTATGTGTAAGAACCTTTAATGGGACTTAATGGATAGGGTTAAGGTTATTCCAAATTTAGTTTGAAATTGATTTTATCTGTGTTAAAAAGATAAGGCAGGGATTTTCTGTTTGCTGAAGAAATGGATGGATTTCTTGTGGCTCAGAAACACATGATCTATTTTTCACATTTGAATTAATGGTAGTGAAGAGTTTTTTTTTTAAACAAGAATTCTCTTTACAAGAAGGTCTTCAGAATAGAGTCTCCTTTGTTGTGTTAAGGAAGCCTGAGCTTCTGCCATGTTTTACTGGGAAATGCCTAATTCTGGTGGTCATCCACATACCATACAGACTGGCTAGATGATCTGAGCTGTCAATGGCTGAGAAGAATTAAAAATAAAACAAGTCCTTAAAAACTTCCTATGATGCCTGAGTCACAATCTGCACTGGATTCCAACACAGTTCTAGGCAATATTCCTTCTCTGTTGGTTCTCACTGTTTTTTTTCCAGAGAACCCACCCCACTCTCATTTACTTTCATTCCATCTCTTCTCTGTCTCCTATTCCCACACTCTTGAGCCCAGAAGGGAGCTATTTCAGGAACAGAACCTAAAATACATGACCTCCCTCCAATACCATTTTGTCTTGGTTCCTCCATAGTTTTGGGATTACTGTCTCATGTCCTTCTGGGAAACTCTGCCCTCCATGCCCACTATCCGCTGTTACTAAGTAATCTGTGTAGCTGTACAGTACAGCAAAGCCTTCAGTAGGTTAGATAAGGCAAAATTAAATGAGCAGGTCTGCTCCTTCTGAACGAATATATTCGCATGCATTTTTTAAACTCGCCTGTGTTACCTCTTTTTTTGTAAGACATCACATCACCCTTTAGTATACAATATAAATGCATAAACATTTGTTTAATGCTGAAGACAAGGTGGCTGCTAGTTTCTTTGAAAAGAGACTTGTATGAACATGACCTCCAGCCAACAGCCTCACTGGCCCCACAGGATGTTTTTCACTGCCTGGGGACCAATAATAGGACTGCCAAAGCTTTTAAAAGTATATCCTCACTTAGTGTTTGCCCTGTTTGAGAATCATTCACCATGTTTCTGTATGATTACCTGCCCAAGATAAGAATAGTAAAAGTATAAGCATAAATATGAGAAGAAAAAAGTGCGTTTATGAATGAACTCGTTCAAGTGGAACATGACTCCAAGCCGATAACATTTAATAGTTATAGCTACATGCAGTATGGCAGAAAAGACCATAGTTGATACAGTCACTGAATGCTGTTTATTGCATTACTTATTATTTCCACATTTTCAGACATACTAACCTCATTTGCCACTTCCTGGTGGAGTGAGACACAATTCTTCACCAAATGTTTCATTTAGCACATTCCTTGGCATAAATAATCCCCAAGTTGCTCTATATTCTGGGAATACGGATTTCAGAAAAGGACGGCTAGAAGTCAGGGCTGTGCCCTAGCAATACTATCAATCTGTAGTCTTGAAGTCTGTTCTCTCGCTGCTGGTAGTAACTTGTCAGAGTTTAAAACTGATACCCTTATGGTCATAGTTGTGCAGTTCCATTCTGTTGGTCATGAAAAATCTCTTCTGCCTACTGGTCCCTCCATTCCCCATGCGGCAGAGCCTTGGGGATGTTTTGTGTTTACATGTCCTGACTGGGCCTCTCCTCCATACTCACGGTGTATATGGGGTCATGTTATGTGGCTTTGGCTAATGGCCAAGGACAACTGGTTTAAGGTGGTCTTGACTGGTTTCCCTCCATTAACAGAGCTTAGGCTTTCTTCACCACAGTCCACGGGCGCTCTTCCTTCCTATCATCACTAGTGATCCAATAGGACAGCCATCAGGCAGAGAGGCTGGAAGAGGTCTTGAGTAATGGGTAAGCAGAGATTTCAGCAATATGCCTCTTGTCTCTGAACCTCCACACACACAATCTTGCTAAATTCCACCATGCCACATTCCCTACCTTGCACTACAGCTGAGGTCACGAGCTCTAAGAATCATTAGTTCATCAGTTGAGTCTATTTTTTCTGTGTGGTTTAGATGGAATTCTGAGTGGTTAGTTATGTATGAGCAAACTGAGAAGTTGGACACACATAGATGCAAAGACTGAAGGTGCAGTTCTGTGTTTAAAATTATACTTTTCCCTGATTATACTTTGTTTTATTAATACAGTTTCAGTTTTCTTCATCTGCCAGTATTTGTATTACAGTATAAAGTAGGTATATTACTTTGGAAACTCTTTTTACAAAGCAAAGTGCATTTTACCTCACCATTGCTGTTTAAGCTGGCCTTCATTGCTAGAGAAAGATGTGTGGAATCTCAAGTATGTTAGGCTACAAAAAATATTTTCATCCCAGAAAATAAATGTTTCTCTTTTGCTTTAATCCAGACAGGGATATGACACATTTCAGAGAAACATATTTATTTTCTGATGAGCTTTTATACATTTTTTGCAAAGCACACATGGTTTTGACTTTTTAAAAAATATGTGTTTCTTGGGAACGTCATGCTAAAAACCTCACACAGCCTTAAAATACTGCTAGCTTTGGTTGATGGGCCAGGTCCATTTTGGACAGACTGGACTGCTGTGATATCTGCCTCAGTCTGCATTTTGCTGCTCTGCACTAAAGAACATTAATGCTGATGCTGATATATTATATGCTCAGAGAAAATACTTCTGCTATTTCACATACATATGAGACATGAGAGTAGTGCATGTTTGCTGCTTATGCACATCTTTCTAGACAAGTATATAAAATGCAATGATATGCATTTATGGTGGGCTCAGGTCCAAATATGTTTCCAGTCCTAATATGTTTAGGACTGGAAAAGATGGTAGCACACCTGGCTTACTTTCTGCCATTGTCTCATGTCACTGTACTCCAAGCATCACATTTTTTCTCCATATGGACAGAGGGAACTCCTCCCTCTGTGTACCCCCCCCCCCCCCCCCCCCCCCTTTTAAGAACA
>UFQX01000693.1:113109-236065 GCA_900497675.1 Arapaima gigas
CCCCCCCCCCCCCACCTGCCACCTTTTGAGGACATGCAGGAATAAGGTGGATAGATGCCTGTTTGTCCATGGCTGACACAAACATCACAGGATGCTTCTTCAACAGCACAAGTACTGTACATGAATCACATAACATACAGCCCTGGGTTTGACCAGTTTGTGCGTGGTGTAGCTATCACTGTAACTGAACATGCTGTGTCGAAGACTCTAACTCCAGTCATGTAATGTCACTAAGTTTAAAGTTAAATTTGTCAGGTGTAAGTGCCGTGTTTGCTACATACATACTTTTTGCCAGCTTTGTTTGTTTGAGACACTGACAGAGCATCACACCAGCTTCTAGTTTGTGTCAGGAGAAGGACTACACAGTTAACATCCAAGTCATACCTAAATTTATTCATCTTGGATCTAAGTGTTACCCAATTGGAGTAAGAAAAATTTGTGGCTGAAATACAATTTGCATCAAAACATGAAATTACAGTTTTCTGACAATAGCAGATTTGCAAACCTCTGCTCTATGACTGAAACAGTATGCTGAATACTAAATTAAAATGCAGTTTATATTATTCAAATATTACTTTCTAGTACTAAAAACAGATTAAACTAAAATACACTATACACATTAAGAAAAAAAATTGACAACCCAAAGTTAAAAATCTAGTAAGCATCTACTGGACAACATTACCAGCATCTGCTAAGTTAGTATCAAGGGTTTTGGAGTGAATAATTAGAGAAAGCAGGAAGTTTGGACCTCCAGATGGGTGTGTTTATCATGGGGATAGTATGTGTGTGTGTGTATGTGTGTGTGTGTGTGTGTGTGTGAGTGAGTGATTGTGTACTGGTATCTCCTGACCATGTATGAACAACCAGATGTCTCTCCTCTTCCTCCCACATCTATCACAGTCCTCCTTCATCCTGGTAAAAAGAGACCAGATGCTTTAACTTTAAAACACTTATGGGTGGCTTGTTCTGCTTGAAATTATTCCTATGTTTTCTGTCTTTACACCTGTGTCTTCATTATATCCAATTCTAAACAAGATGTGTAGTAGGAAGACAACATGCATCTAGCTGTTAAAACCTTTGGGATTTACAGTTTTCAAAGTCAAGTCCTATGTGTTTGCTAGGCATTACAGTTCAGCTCTTAGCTGTTTCCAGGAAAGCAGATAAGATGTGTTAGAATGGCTATAAAGTATATTGCTGCAAAAATGTAGATATTCTCTGAAACTGAGTTTAAGTATCATTTCACTGAGCACCTTATTAAAACACCTTAGAATAGGATTGAATATAATTCACAGACAGAACATTATCATTCATAGCATGACATTATCATATCAACTATTATCATTTAGAATATATTCTAAATGATTGCATTTCTACTGGTGAAGCTGTGAAAGAAGTGAAGCTGTGACTATGGTCAGAGTTGCTGTGTTAGCTGTACTGTTACTGACCTCTTTCCCACTGCTGCGGCAGTCACCACACAGGCAGCCCAGGCAGCCGTTGACGACCTGGATGCCACAGAGCACCAACTGCAGCAGGCCCAGGCAAAGCAAAATGGCAAACAGAACTATGTGCCACATGACAATGTTCTCCGGAGCAACACAGTCGTCCCACAGCTCCTTGTTAGTCAAGTAGCTCCCACTTTCCGATATGAGAGGGAAAGGTGGCACACAGCAAGTGCAGGCAGCAATGTAAAGGCCACACAGCCACACAAGGGACAGAAAGGAGAGAAAATCCAGAAAACAAATTAATAAATATACAAATCCTTGCTGTATCATTATAGGTCTTGTAAAATCACTACATCAAGATTATCAATCTGTCAGATTTACCATATCAAACAGTAGTATTGTGTAGTAGCAAATATTCAACAGCCAGAAATTTCCAAAGATATGGCTGTTTGAGGTTCCAGATGATGATGTCCCTGCAGAAGAGTTCAGGGCTTATCTTGCAATGACTCAATCCGGCCATCTAGAGGTGATCAGGGAACTACAGCTACTGTCACCTAGAAAAATCCCTGCTATACCTGCTTACAGCTGCCACCTCAAATCCTAGAGCAGTTAGACTGGTTCATAAATCCAAACTCTCCTCCCCTAGATTGATAAAAGCGTAATCATACACTTATCAACATATTTTCCAGTTAGGTTCTGTAAAAGTCTCAGATATAGCAATCATAAATAGTAATACTTTTTAGGACATAATTTTTGCAGTTTTATTAACTTTAAGCTTTAAGCATTAAAATTAAAAATGACTTTAAATAAAAATGCTTTGTTTCTGCAAACTCCTATTCAGTGCCATCTGTTGATTAAATGTGCATTATTGGTCACAGACACCAACAGATATGAGATATGAGCTGTAAACACAGTGACAGTAAGTTGAATTCAGGTGGCCAAACACCCCTAATCTATTTAGGTGCAATTGGCTTGTCATGTCTGTTCCACAACAGACTGATATTTTAGTAAACAGATCAGTGAAGAAAGTGCTACTAAAATAAACTGCAAAAATATCAATGTCAATGAAAATGTATACTTAGCATTCAAACCAAAAAAACACAGTGTACACACAAGTATACTGCTAACCTATCTCATAAAATAAATGATTAAACAACTGCAAAGCAAAGAAAATGATAAACAGGCAGTTTGTAGTAAGAAAAAAAGCAGCATGTGTCATCTTGTTTACTTTTTGGGGAGATCCTTAAAGGGGTAGTTCCATTTTCCTCCTGCTGTCTCACACATGGGCCCAATGGCCAGGCCAGATGATGCAACACTAGTGCAGTACAGTGCCCCCAGCAAACCAAAAACAGAAGAGAAGACTGAGTTCAGCATCTGGGGGGCAGAAGGCACAAAATTAAAAAACCACTGCAAAGTCATAAGAACATGTGTTGTGTGCAGAAATCACAGAGACTGCACGTCTGATGGGTGGGGACTGTACTGTGCTCTGCACATGATTTTACACATTTTAACAAAACACTTGTACTCTGCTCTACAGGACCCTGGTTTATGGCTTAAGTAAAAGAGAAAGTAAAATGTAATAAATTAGATTTTCAAAGCAGTTAAGAGAAATGTCTTATAGACAAAATGTCTAATTGGAAAACCAGAGCAAAATTCAGTAGTACTGTGAATACCATGGAACTTCCAGCTCCTCACGTCTAGTAAAGTGCTTTTGACAAACTCACCCTGCAGCGGTTTCCACAGCAACCTGTCCCACAGCAACCCTTTCCCCCAGCTCTGATGGCAGAGCAGCTGGGGCACAGCATCTAGACAGAAAAACGATATATATATAAACATTTACCTTATAATATTATTATCATACCAACGTCTCTAATTTTTAAAAAAGTCAACACTGAAAAATAAAAAAAGCTTTGATGGGATGCCACATAAATAGAAAATTATTATATGTGTCCAGAAACGGTGCAGTACCTCAATAATGTTCTGAAACAAATATTTCTGAGATTGACAAATTTTATCCTTAAGAAGTCATGGCTGGCAAAAATGTATATGTATGCTGAGAATCTGGTTTTGGGATAAAATCTTTTGAAAAATCTGTTTTGTTGAAAGTTTTTCAAACACTTTTAACCAAGCGCAGATGATTTCCCTTGCTTCCAGGGTTAGTTGTAACAAAATGCAGGATTTGACGCCCCCTTCAGTCTCGGTGGTGCGAGGGAGTGAGAGCAAGAGGAGTGCTGACCAGTTGCTCTGGTTACAGGTTCACACACTATGCTCTGCCAACACTAGCTGGACACACCAGGCCTTGAACTTTGGATTGTAATAAGATGTGACTCAGGACTCTCCAGTTGTGATTAGATAAGATAAGGCACTTGCTTCAAACCCAACAATGTTCACATTCAAACCAGACAAAAATATAAATTCATGGAACTGTGAAACCACAATGGACCAAGAACAGGAACTTATAACTATTTTAATATGGGCTATAATCTCTTTTTATAATACATGTGAGGGATTATTACAAACATCCATAATATATTCCCAACTTCCGAATTTTGACAGAAATATATAGCTGTGTCTAACTTGCGTTTCTGAGACACTAAACCTTACGATTGAGAGAAAGCCATAAATCAGTGTGTACTTTACTAAAGAGTGCTGTTTTTGTACGAGGGCTCTTACCACCCACTCATCTATTTTAAGTCCAAATGTTCCATCCACAGCTTAGTGAAATATTAAAATGAACAAGGTATTTACTGTTGACCAATTGAAATATCTTTGAAATCCTTGTAGACTATATTTTTGTTGCTCTCAGTTTCAGAAGGACTTCCTTGTCTTGTATTATATTGTGAAGAAACAGATTCCAGTGAACCAAAAAGAATGCCTAACTGAACAGTACAAGACAAATATTTCCCTCTGTATAAATCACAACATAAAAGCTAAGGCATCACAACATTTAATTTTATTAGTAAAATTAAAATATATTTTAATTAGTTTATTAACAGGCTCATTTCAGAAAATGCTCGTTTCACTGCTTTTTTTTCCTGGCATCTCCTGACATACAAAAAAGACCCTGCAAAATTTTGGGCACCCGCCCTTTCTGAAGGCCCCCGGCTGCGGTACTTACAAAAAGCCCCCCTCCAATGAGGCCTCCCATCAGCCACACTTGTATACTGATCTGGTTGCTCTCCAGATGCTGCCCGTTGGGGAAGAAGAGCAGCAGGTTGGCGATCATGCAGAGAAAGGCAGAGGGCAAAAGTACGAGGCCCACAAGCCGGGCACACTTCCCCGTGCAGCACATCGTGGCCCCGTTTCAGCCTGTGTCTCAGCCACACGCTCAGACACCGATAATGTCCATCAACTGGACAGCACTCAACGGAAGCAGCAGATTCTTCTCTTCTCCCCTATTCAGTTTTGTTTTACAGATCACCTTAGTCCCAGACAATGAACTAATCTTTGCTCTAAACTCTCTCCTGTTGTTCTGTGTAGTCTTTGCCTGTTGAGTGCTCTTCTATTAGCGGTTGTGTTTGCCTGACTTATGAGAACCACAGGAACTTCTTGGATGCCCTTTGATACCTGCGTTTATTTTCCACTGATAAAGGGACCATTCATGATTTGTTGGCTTTAGGAGGTGGGTTCCTGGTGAACAGCGTCACCTATGCAAGAACATTGATTAGGAAGGGCTGTAAGGCCTGACACAGGGATGCTGACACACTGGAAGAGATAACATGGCAGTAAGGCCATCCTCCCAGTTCCACTGGCAAAATGCCTGACAGCCAGCAGCTTGGCCTGTTTATCAGTTTGTGTTCACGCTTCAGTTTTTTATGAGTACCTAAATGACTGGGTAAACTGATATTTATAGCAAGGACAGTGTTTAGCTGTATGCATCCTAGTGCATTATCTTGAATGTGTCTTTGTCTTGTCACATGTTCTTCCAGTAAACCATGGATCTCATTAATCAGACATGGGTCACAGAACTGCTGAGTTCAATTGATAGGATACAACTGTACAGCAACATAATCTATCCACCCAACTTTCAACCAACATGGCTTGTAAGAGAAAGGCTGAAATAGAATTACTTGTAAATTGAAGTAAAGGTGTACCTGACAACCAAAACCAATAACATGTTACTGTACTAAGGCAGAGGGTAAGTTTACCACAACAAAACGTAAACCTTAAACTTAAAGCAAACAAATGTATCACCCTTTCCTGCACTATAGGGGGCACATTAAACATTTACATTTATTTATTTAGCAGATCTTTTCTACAAAGTGAGTTATAATGAATAGGACAAGATATGATAGAATAGAATAAAACTATACTGATCCCCACAGGGAAATTTTCCATACAACAGCTGAACACATAGAACACAAAATATAACACACTTGTAAGGCACACAATTAATGAATCACAAAAGCAAAAAACTGAATAGATAGATAGATAGATAGATAGATAGATAGATAGATAGATAGATAGATAGATAGATAGATAGATCATAATTGCAGACAAGTTCTGGTGTGGCATTATGGAAATAGATGGCAGTTGGTAAGATGGACCCAGAAGTACTTCTTAGTGCACCTAAGTTGAATAACCCAGTAGCTAAAGGAGCTCATGGTGATGAATTCATTCAGGGAATAAACTGTAATGTCCTTCTCTTCTTGATCTCTGCCACAGCCTCCAACAACTCAGGGTTCCGGCTCATGACCGAAGCCACTTTCTTGACAATTTTGTTGAGTCTATGCTTGTCTTTAGCCTTTTGAAAAAGTATAGTCTCCTCTGTCCTTTCTTACACAGTACATCTATGTTGTGGAACCAGGCCAGTTGGTTGCTTATATAGACTCCCAAAAACTTGAAGGATTGGACCACCTCTATGTCACCACCCTTCTATAGTAACTAGGTACAAGAGGACCTTCCCATGGCAAAGATCAACCACTAGCTCCTTTGTTCTTTTTCTTGGGGACTGGGGTGAGGCAGGATGTTTTGCAAAGTAGTGGCACTTTTTGCAGACAGTGACCGGTTAAGAAGGTCCTCACACACCACAGCTCAGGCTTTGAGCACCCTTAGGAGGGGGTTCCATCAGGACATGTTGCCCTGCTAGTGTGCAGTCTTTTCCTCAGCTGGATCTCTGTGATGGTCAGTGGTGGTTGGCTGGGAGCAGGTAGGTGGTGCTGTGACTCTGCAGGAACGGGGGGGGGGTGAATATCGATATGTTTAAGGGGTGAGAGGGAAAGGGGGATTGAGGTGGAGACTGCTGAATCAAATCTGTTATAGAACTGATTACACTGATCTACTGAGTCCACAGTTCCATTTATGGCATCCTTTGTGGAGCATTTGTAGCCCATGATCACACACCTTTCCATACCTTCTTCAACTTGTTTGGCTGGAGCTTTTGTGCCAGTCTCCCTATAGGCACACTTGTCCTCCTGCAGAGCCATTTCAGGTCCTGAAATACTTCCTCCTCCTAGTCTACTCTTTCACCAGGTCTGAATGCCTCGTTCTTTGTGTAGGGGAGGTTCTTCAATTCTTTTGTGATCCATAGTTTGTCGTTGGGGAGGTAGTACAATGTTTACTGTTTTTGTGCGGCCAGTAGTATCTACTAATCAGTTATTCAGTGGTTGAGACCCTCATTGTCCTCAAAATATGAATCACAGAACATCTTGTAGTCCTCCAGTTTCCTCAAAGCAGTTCTGCAAGGCCTCCTCCTCCTCCCTGTTCCACTTCCTTACTGTCCTGGTGACCACTGGATTTTGTTTGATCACTGGTTTAAATTTGGGAGTGAAGAGGACAAAATTATGACCTGATATGTCAGTTTTTAACAGTGCAGTGCTGGGTACTGTGTACGTTGGTCTCAGGTAATCTCTGGGGACTGAGAGTCAAGGAGATGAAGTCCCATATCCCCCATAGGGCAGGGTGCTGCTCTGAAGTACTGCAGTTCCTGTGAGTAGGATAAAGTTATAGATGAGTTAAAGGCTAAATGAAGAACATTTGCTACCCTGGTGCTCAGTTCTTCACCAGTGTCAGTCTGCAGGTCAGGCATGTGGGATGTGGCCTTACGAAAACAGAGCACAGTGTGTCACCACTGTCAGCACCACTGTCTGTGCCAACTATCATTGGGTTCCATGGCAGTTTGCAGCATGTTAGTTCAGGCCATCATCTCACCTCATGAGTTCTCTGATAACTGACTCATTGGGTTAAAATTGTAGGATATTGAAGAGTGTGAAACAATCAATTCCTTCCTTTCTTACCCCTCTTTGAAATCAGCACTAGGAAACAGACTTCACAAGAGGCCCCCGATTACAAATGTTTCAACCATTTCATCCTGGCACCACAACGTTTTCCCTTAGCAGCTACAATAGATACAAAAAAATTGCAAAATTGGTCAGTTGGTCAAAACTGCCTCCTTGCAGTAGGTTTGACAAGTTGTGCATCTGAGCAGCTGGACTGCAATGATAGTATCTTGCCACTAGGGGAGCATGCACTCAGGCTGCACAGGAAACACCGGCACACAACCCCTTAACACGTGCAGCGAGTGTTGTTACCCTGCAGTTTGAAGCAGTGAAAAGTATAACCTGAAAGAATTTACATTAAATGAATACTCCTTGGAAAGAGGAGTCGTGGAAAGAGTTACAGTCTAATTTACCTGACAGACCACTAAACTGGGGTAGTATGAGGGTTTAGCAGGAAGCAGAGGTGCCTCACAGTGCTTAGGCTGCACAGTATGGTATAGTTTGATTTCCCATTCAGTATATGAAGTTTGCATGTTCTCTATGTGTTTACATGTGTGTGCTCTGTTTTCAGGGGGATGGGGGACACTGAACTGCCCTTTGTGTATGTAGAGCCACCCTACAGGGGACTAGATTACTCCCCAGGGTGTAACCTGCTTAATCTAGTGCCCCAGGCTGCAAGGACAGGCTCTGGACTACTGTGCTCCTGGAAGGAGTTCTTGAGGACAAAGCTTGGATTATAGTCCACCTCCTCCACCTGTCAAAGAACTGGTAACTGTTTGCTGAAAGATAAACCAGTATCCCACCACATGTAGCTCACAAACTCTACAGCATTGTTCCAAAAAGGCATGGCACTGAAAGATGGCACTTCTCTGTCTTATGTACTTAATGTTATCATATGTGGTGTTTTGTTTTAATTTATGTAATTTTTATTATAGGTTATAATGTGCTAAATATTTGTACTACAGGTCATTGAAGTTAACGGCTGTGGATTGTCATTCCTTTCACTTTGAGGGTGATTTTCACATGACACTTCCTTTTGAGCGCATGTGCTTATATTTTTCTTCTGAAAAGCAAACATGAAGAAGCACAAATTTCTAGAAAATATATTTAATGTAATACAATGTGGTTAGTAAACTTTATAAAATGAGTTACAAAATGAAGTATATGGTAAAAGTAAATGTTTCAGTTATGCTTATATATGAATATACTTCATAATGCTGTTGTATAAAAGTGGTATTTGAGTAAAATAATTTACAAGCACTTCCAAGTCATCATTCCAAAACACTGCTGAACCTTTAACCACCTTCACACAGCATCCTGAGCATCTTGGTTACTCATCCTCACACCCAGACCTTGGCCTTGCTCCTGCTCCCTGTTGCCCCCTGTTGGCCACAGCAGCCACCGGTCAGACCTCGGTGGTGTGAAGCAGGCAGGTTTTTGTAGACAGCACGGCTGTATGGGATGAAGCAGAGGCCAAGTTGGAGGTGTCGGGCCAGGCGGCAGTAGGCAGCCAGCGCCAACACCAGAAGGGGCGTCACCAACAGGAAGCCGACCACCAGCAGTGCTACACAGCCGCCATCACTCAGCAGGTCTGAGCAGTACTGGGAGGAGCCGTGGGGACGCACCTGAGGGGAGGGTTGTGACATGTCAGAAGGGAGGACAGGCTGGGAGCCACAGAAGAGTCACTGTGCTTAACTGACTCCATTTTTACCCGTTATTGAGCAAAGTCACTCTCTACCTCTGCTTGAGGGAATCAGCACAATTGCAGGTCTGTGTCCACCTGCAGAGTTCCTCACATTTGAGTAGTACGAAAGATTTTCTTTTCAGTACTTAAGTCTCACTTTAATTTTTTGTACTTTTCAACTTGGTCACAGTGTTGACACAATCTCTGATTTGGGCAATTAATTGGAATTTTACTTCTACAAAGTACGTATGTCTGGAACAGTTCCACAGCATTTTCTTAACTGAATGGTGAAATGCTTCCTTTTATAGAGGTGGTTATTATAAATGAATTTGATTTACCTGAATATAAATACTAATATACCTGTCTGTTGTAACTTGTTACATAAATAGTGTGTTAAGGTAACTAAGGTTCTAAGCTAACTGGAAATTGTGCCAAAACTCATTAAAGACAGTTTCTGCTGAGGAGTGCAGTTAAAGACGGGTTTTGTAACAACCTTATTTGTTTTCCTTAGAAAGGGGGAAATTTTCCCTTTAGGGACAATTTTAGTTGAACTTTTGCAGGTGTTTTGAGCAATGGTCCAGTGATGTGTGAGTCTCAGCAGATAAGCCAGTGCCTTCAGAATTTTTTGTAATTGCGCTTAAACTGAGATGTCATGGTGTCCTCCGACCATCATTGCTATGTCATGTCCACCTCCAGATGACTTTCATATAAAGTAATAAAATATACCAGGTGGAATTTTCTTTTTGGTACAAGAAAGTAAATTAATTGTAACTGAATCTGAAGGGGACACTAGCAAGTGTCTACTGTAATCTTCAGAATTTTGCTCAACTCATCAAAATTTTCTGTCAAAATTCCCAGTTGTTCAAGGATTAATCTGAATCTTGGAAAAACACAGCTAGGGTTGACAAGACCTTATGTCGTGTAAAATGTCGCTTGGTATCTGAACTGTTCCTATCCAAATAGTCACAAACAAAAATTTGTGCCAAACATTCAGTACCCGAATCGACCCCCCCCCCCCCAATACAACGAATCCGCATTCGGGAAAAAAAGGACAGCGCACGCGCTAGTGAAAAGGTCAGGCGCAAACGTAACAAACGTAACTTGTGCGCGAGTCTTGCGTACTTTGCGTCAGAGAAGGTAAGTTGCGAATCGGTCGAAACCACCTGTTCTGCTGATAGGGTCGCGGGCTCGCTTTGTTTAAACGTTAAAATGTCCTGTAAGAAAGTAGAATTGCTTGTGAAGAAGGTTTAAGAAATGTAGAGAAGCCTGTACATTAGAGGGAAACTTGCAGGTGATGACGCTTATTATTGTTCCAATTTAAAATAATTGAATATTTTACTGCTATCCGAATATTCGCTGTCAGACAGGAACGGATTACATACAGATAAGGGGGGGGATGCCTGTATTTGCCTTAGTCTGCTATCAGTGGAAGGATGTGACGTGATATAAAGCAAGGTGGTGCAGGGTTGGGGTGTCAGTGGGGGGCAGCAGTGGTGGTATGTGCCAGAGCTGGGAACAGACGTAGAGCAGATACATGAGAAAGGAATGTCTGGAATGATGTTTGTGCTCATGCACATACTTACATATTTTGTCACCTGCACAAGTGTGTGTGTGTGTGTGTGTGTGTGTGTGTGTGTGTGGGTGTGTGTGTTCCCATCCTCATCGGTGCTATGTGATGATATTGAAACGTGGACCTTCATGGTCATTGTCTATCTGGGCTCATGCGTCAGTCATTCTCATGACTGAACTGTCAGCAGGTTTCATTCTACCATTCCGGTGGCACAGCTGGTCTTCTGCTTGAATGTTTTTCCATGTCTCATTCCTTCCCTGTAACCATTCAGTAAATTTCCCTGGCAATGGGGGGGTACAGCTGCAGCCTGCATGGATTCGCCAATCCTGAAACACCATCAAAACCTCTGCCTTACTCATATTCTGGTACTCTCACTGGTTCCAACTTTGAAGGGGCACAGATGATGCCTCTTTTTGATCCTGGCCTCTGAACAGTGGACTAGTCTCCTGGCCCTCAGGCATTATACTTCCCTTCCATTCATCGAGAAAAGACCAAAAAACCGCATGATTCAGGCTGCATCCTACCTGTAATGTGCTGAAGTCGTGTTGAGCTGCCTAGCTGAGCAAAAATGTTATTTCTTTCTGCTATATGTCTGGTTTTAGTTTTTAGGTTCTGTAATGTCAGTTTCAAAATGGTGTGACCTGCAGGGTGTGCATCACATGACCGCTATGCCGTAGTGGTGATGTCACATGAATGTCAACATCCAACGGTAATCTGATTCTACAAACTTTTTACTTCAAGCACTTCACACTCCTTGCTTTTCTCTCTACTCCTGTCTTAAGGCTGTCTACTCTCTGCTTTGCCCTCGAGGTCTGGCTTAATCCATGGTAATACCCTGGTGAAAGAAAATTAATTGGCTTGAAAGACTGAGAATTCCATAGCAAATGGTTTAGACAATTAGTGTACCGCTGGAGGCCGGAGCACCTCCCACGTTCATACGAGCTGAGCCATGGGGATTGGGGCTGGTTGAAGGGCAGGAGCACTTGGGGTCAGAGGGGATCTGTGTGTGTGTGTGTGTGTGTGTGTGTGTGTGTGTGTGTGTGTGTGCGTGCGTGTGCATGTGTGTTTATACGTATTTATGGGCATAATCCAGTTTTTTACCGAAAAGCTTGCCATTTCTCAACTCCTTTGCTCTCAGTGTCTCACTATACAACATGGGTGAGGTGAGACATCCTTACTCCTTTTTGCATTATGTCATCTTTAAAAAGTGTTACTATGTTGAATACAATAATTGGCCTACTCTAGGTTTGTTTTAACTGGACTGATGATTACATGTAGTACTGGCTGTAACAAATTACAATCTCTCCTGTGTAATCTAAGTTCGTATTATTGGAAGGGATGAAGCCTTCCAGAAACCAAAAAAATGCATCAGTTCCCCAGGATAAGGGAGGACAGATTGCAGTAGTGAAAAGTTTACACACTCCTCAGCTGCAGTTATTTGTTATTTATCATGACATGATCATCATTTACCAAGGTGGTAAGCATACCAGCTGGTAACTCACCTCTGTTCTGAGAAAGAGAAAATGCTTTACAGAACCCCCCCCTAAGTGACTATAGAACCTGACAAGTGAGTGTCATTATGGGATCTGGTAGGGTCACACAAAACATGGTACACAGTAATCGATGTCTGCACTTACCGTGGAGTGGCAAAGAAAGCCAAACACAACCATGACTATGGCAGGTGTTAGGATGAGGCCAAAGACCAGGCCAGCCAGACCAGCGTTAATGGTGGCAATGACCAGGTTTTGGGCAGTCACCAGAACAGAGCAGGCCCAGCAGTCCAGTGCCCCACGCAGCTCCAAGGGTGCGTCCCCAGCGCCATCTGCAGCTGAGTATGGTGGGGGCACCACCACTCCTGGCGTTCCCACCTGACTCCCTGCAGGGGCTGTGGAGCCCACAGAGTTGGAGTGCTGCAGTTCGGTGTGTGAGTTCTCCCCTAGGTCTGCGGTCTGGTGTTGGGTTGAGTGTTTGTCCAGAGTGCTGCTCAAACTCATGGTAACCTGGGGGAATGAGAAGAGAGGGAAGTGAAGCAAGGCTTCAAATTTCAATGTTTTTGTTTTTTTATGGGTCCTGAATTGTCCTAGAATTTGTTTCTAGTCTTCAACTTCAAACCTTCTACATCCTAGGTGCTGTGAGGCAATGTCCGAACTGCTGTGATGCTATGTGTGAAATTTTTAATACTGATAATCACATCTTGTCTTTTATGGATGTAACTTTGCCTGTAACATACAGAAGAAAGGAAACATTCTTGTTATGGATTACCGATTTATCTTTAATGGACACCCCCCTTCTAGCGTAAGTGGAGGACAGAAATTTGTGGATTCGCACGATTTATGTGCTCACCAAAAGTGGACATTGACTCAATGGCACTTGACATCAAAAGGCCTTTCCTGTTTCAAAGTATGGTTACGATCAGGCTGATCAGCAGCGTAGATGTAAAAATCTTCTTTCTTTGACCACTGCTGTGCAATAGGTGATGTGCAACAGACATAAAAAAATGATCTCGCGAAGGGCAGCGTTTTAACTAATAAGTAGTGTAACTAACATAATTGACGGCTTTGGTTTACAGTGCCAGGCATCTAATATATCACTTTGAGAATGGTTATCACATGGCTTTTGCGTAGCTTTGTTTTAGCTCTTTGAGTTGCTATTAATGGACCTGTGCATCTGGAGGCAGCAGGAAGCAGGCTGTGGAGGACAAGGTTTGCCCAGAGCTGCCGTATGCTTTGCACAACAATGGACTGCGGTCACTAGGGTCAGCATCCTGAAACATGGACCGTGTGTCATAAATATTTTTGAGTACATGTGGCATCAATGGGAAACTGCCCCACCCAGATAAAATCATTACCCAGTTCCAAGCACTCTGGCTGAGCGAGAGAGGATGTCAGTACTGTATTTCCAGTGGTCCCAGTTAAGCAGTCAAGCTGTCTTAAGGCACTGACAGAAAAGGATGCTGTCAAATGTCCACTGTTGGAACATTTGCATCTGTGGTTCTATTGGAAAGGCCTTGATTTTACCTTCAGTGGGATTCTTCACTGAACACATCACAGTCTATAGATTTTTGAAAGATTTTTAAAACACATTTAAAAGCAAACCCAGTAACAGTCCTTATAAACTACCCAAGCTATGCCTGCTTTGCCCTTCATAGCTGCTTTTATTCCTGCATATTCTCAAATGATAGCGCAGTGATGAGACTCACTGGAATGGCTGTATAAATGGGTAAAAGGAAGGTAATCAGCTTAACATAGTCAGTTGCTTTGTAGAAAAATGTAAGCTAAATGAATAACTAACAAGTAACAGCAGATGATTGTGTGCCCTTGTTGCTGGGGGTGTGTGTTGGGTTAATGGATCCACCACAGAGCCCGTACCACTGCGCAGCCCTAAAGTTGTACTTACTGCGTGATCCCCAAGTTGCTGGGTTTCCGTGACTCCCCTTTCCTTTGCCTGCTCTTCTTTGTAGCTGGCAGGATGCAGGACACGACTGCGTTCCTCCTGCTTCCTCTGTCCTGTGAGTCAGGTTTCTCTGCCGGCCTGACTTGCCTCTTACGCAGCTCCGCCTGGTCTCTGCTGTCCAGGGTGAGACCCTCACTGCTTAAATGCAGAAAGTGGGAAAATCACAGCCTTTGGCAGTCTGGTCCTCTGCTGTGATGCGGGGTTTTGCCTTGCCTCCTTACTCTTGGGGTAGCGCAGGTTTGTGAGCTCCTGTTGCTCTCGTCCTGACGACCGAGCTCTTTCCTGGTGCTCTGACTGCACTGTCCGTTGCACTGCCTGTCGCTCTCTGCCCCACGTGCTGATATACCCAATTTCCCTCCCCCGCACCTCTCACCAGCTCTCTTCCCTCCTCTTGCTTTACTTCCTCCAATCAATTGTCCTGCCTGTGTTTGCCTCCCTTTCTCTGCCCATCTTTGTCTCTCCTGCCTTTTTGCTGGGGGCTGGGGTGTTGTGAGACCCTGAGGATCATGGGAGCACTGTGTCAGGCATGAGGTTGTTTATGTAAAGAAGGCGGCAAACAATGAAATGGACATGATAGTGAGCCACCTCCCCACAGTACCTTCAGTCAGTACATTTCAGACCTGTTCTGCTGACCGTATACGATATAGGGGTACTTTGTATGACTAATCTAAAATAACAGTTCCTGCTGAATTTTATCTTTTGGGGTCTATCCATTTTGGATTTGTCCATTTGTCCATTTGTCATTTTTGGGTTGTCCACCACATTGGAGAGAAGTCTGCCAAATGAATGAATATAACATTTGCTTCACTGTTTCCTTTCGTTGATGTCAGAAAGAAGTAAGAGATGTGAGAACCACTGGAAAAGGAAGTTTCGTGCTTCTTCAGTTTTTTTCTGTGGTGTTTGACCTTTTCTTTTGTATTTGTTTCTGTAAGATCTGATGCACATTGACAGACCTGTTGGTTTGAAACCAGTGGGCTGTGTTGGGTGTTGCGATAGGAATGCCCAGAGCTCCTTGTGGGGGTTGGGTGAGGGGTCAGTGGTTCAATGGAGTTTTGATGCAGGCAAAGATCAGAAAGTAAGTTCTCAGGTCAAGAAGGACAAGAAACAGAGAGACTGCGAGGAGTGGTAGTGCAGTAGTTGTGTATACATAAGGAAAAGGAGATTCGGTTCATCTTTCATGATGAAAAACAGAATTCTAAGAAACATGATCAGGAACAGGAGAGATTGAGAGGAGGGAGGAATAAAGGAAAAAGGGGAAGAAAGACCACAGTGATAAGAACCCAGTAGGGGTTTGAGATTAGATGCCAGCAATTACTTTGTTTGATTTCTTTTATGCCCCACAAGGGGAGATGGTGCCATTTATTTACTTGTACTCCCTTGGACATAAGTCAGACCTCAGATGTTGTTATAATGGACAGTGTTTGGAGGCTATCTCCAAGGGGATGGGGGAAAACAGAGATACTTGGGACTAGGGATGGAGAGGGAGATCAGAAGGGAGACAGGAACAATAAGACTCCATACATATTATATGCACTTGATGTTGTTCCAAAACTCTTGATCACACATCTTGAGCTATGTGCACTGGCTCTGGCAGCTCGGAGCTCTTCCCAGGCCATGTGCATGTTCTGCGCCACGTTCATTCCTGTGGCAGCAGGGCAGGAAGGTTGCCAACGTGGGGGTGGTAGTAGGTGCTGCAATGGACCCCTCCTTCCAGTGCATACAGGAACAGAAGACATAAAGAGGCAAAAGAGCGGTTACCTTCCCAAAGACAACCACAGTCTCCTGTTGCGCAAAATGACAGAGGTGCTGAAATGTGAATATGCAAACATCAGTGGTCGTCAAGCCTGGTCTGGCTTCCAGAAGTATCACCCACTAGTTCCATTATCAACCCTACAAGTGTATCATTGCTTATATGTAAGCACAGATCATTACAATATGTACTACATACTTGTTAGTATATGTTAGTGTTATTAAATATAAGGTGGAACCTTCTTAACACAATAGTTTCCGTTCAATTGCAATACCATTTATCAACTAAAAGCAGTTTCCTGATCCTGCTCCTGAACCTCAAGAAACAGCAGGTCTTAAAATTGTTGAAGGTGCATCTGTACTGGTGAAATGGTGAAATATTTTCCAATGTCACTGAGGCTGAAGAGCACTCCTTAATCTGCCCTTTAGTTAACTGTTCAGACAAAACAGCGCTGTTGAATCAATGTTGACTCCTAGCAACTACGCAAAAGTATTCTCTCCTACACTTGTGTCCATAGGATGGAGGTATGGACACTGCAGCTGTGTGTCCAACTTGAGCATTCAGCCTCTTTTTCCTTTGTCTTTTCCAAGCTTTTACCATTCAGTCTTTTCATAGTTTCCTCAAAGCGTGATAGCCTCAGTCTTATCTTTTCTGCTTCCAGTGAGAGTTCTGGCTAAACTCATTCAAAAACAGATTCCTGCTTTCTTGGCCGTCCATGATTTTTCTATGTCCCTCCAGCACCTAAGTTCAAAAGAGTATGCTTTTAAAGTGTTCAAGTTTCACATCCATATAGTCTTGGAGAAAATAAATAGCTTGTACACTTTTGGAGACATTAGGCTGTTTTTTAAAGTAGAATTATAAGTTTCTTCTCTTGTGTTATTAGTTATTAGTGTGACATCTCCAGCAAATTTTAGACTTTTGATGTCCCTTCCATAATTTCAGTTTCATATTTCTTTTCCATTTCTACAGTTTTTTCAGGTTATGATTATAAAATTGAATTGATTGATTGATTTCTCTTCCTTGATTTATGCTTTTGATTTACATTTTTTTCTCATTCTTACATTTCTTCATTCCTGTGAGTATCTCATTTTTCCATTTTTATGTGCTCGACATGTTTTAACCTTTTCACATGACCCTATTGTACTTACTGCTCCTTTGCAGGTATATACAGTAAATGGAAATGCAAACAGCTAGATGTCTTCTGAAAACTAATTCAACATGTTTTCATATGAATAATTATTTTTCTGATGTAATTAATACTATGCAGCATAATTTTGAAGAACATGCATTAACTTTGGAATGAATTTTTAGGGGAACATATAAATGAAACAATATATTAATAAAATTCACAATATTAAGAAGAACACAAGTGAGCAGGTATGAGGGTTGTTTGCTGCAGTCCCAATGGGTTACAAGGATTGGCTAGTCTTGTTCCAAAACTCATCCAGTGTATGAAATGGTTAAGAGCTCATTTAAAAATGCTCACTGCTATTTCTTAAATGCATGATAAAAATTCCCTTCAACTTGACTTTTTACGCAAACATTTCTTAGTTTTGTTTGACCACTATTCAATTCTGTGTTTATTCCAAAGTTGGAGCCGCAAACCCATGTTTATAGTTGTTATTTTTGTGATTTATATCTCTGGTGAATTGCTTTTGCTTTTTACGGTGTATTTCCTTCTGGGTGTGTTCTATTCTCTGACATTTATTAAAAGTTTTTTCTGAGGTTAAAAATGATTGCCAATACCAACTGTGATCATTTATGTCTCCAGCATAAATGGAGACAGCATGTCTCCAGTTGTTTGTTCAGCATATTCATAACCCTAGGTTCCAGGCCTTCACAGAACCTGCAAATGTCCCATAAGGTTCGTGGGCATCAGGCTTCTGTACAACTGTCCTTTGTTACCTGTGACACTTACTGTCTGTTTTAACCACACAGTGTTGATAGTGGTGTTTGATCCAGCAGACAGTTAGGTCTGTAATTGCTGATCACTGGATGCAGTTGATGTTCTGCTCTGTATATCTTGTTGTTAATTTGGATTTCATTAACAAACCAACTTGTAATGCCAGATAAACTAAACCTGTTCACAATTATATCCTGATCTGTGCAGCAGAGCGTTGTAACCTTGAGATTCACATATTAAGAGCTATTTAGAGTCACCAGTTCACCTGAAACACATTTTTAGACTTTAAGAGAAACCTAAGGACACTGAGAAAATGTACGTTAACATGTAGACTCAACACTGACAGTCACTTTTAAACCAACAGTCCAGGAGTCGTGTGACACAACTGGAACCCACTGCACCACTGTCTCACCCACATTTTTTTATCTGTTTCTGACAGGAATCATGACTTCATAATACTGTCCGAATCCCTGTTTTACCAAGAGTTTGACGTTGCTGCTGAAAGTTGCTCTTGGTATGAGGGATCTCCACTCAGTCATGTTGTGTTGCATATCGGTTGTATATTGCTAGAAGTAAACACATTTGTTGCCTCATTTTCCTTGGGAGGAGTTTAAAATTGTACATGAGTTGACTGTTTGTTGGTTGTCTTCAATCTGCCCTTGACACAATAGATTAAAACCTTTTGTTTTGCAGAAAAAAAATTTTACATTCATCTGTTTTTCTGTGATACAGCAGCTTACTATCAAAATCATTGATCAAAATCATTGTTGTGAAATTTATCATATACAAGCTTTCATCTTTATAAGCTTTGCTACAGAGCTGCTTTTTGACTCCTTCTCCTCATAGACCTTTACTGATGCTCTTAGCCTTTGGTCCAACTCAACAAGTAAGAGTTGACTGAAGTAAGAGTTACCAGATAGATTTAAAGTTTGATTTTTACTTAAAACGATACTAACCTTTTTTGTCTTACATAAAACTGTCACTTTCAATAACTGTGACATATCCAAGTGCCAGTTGCAGGACTCTGGAGTCCGTCCCAGAAGCCCAGGACATGAGTCAATTGAGTAGCCACAGTGAACAGTATCACTACCTGTTGTGCCACTGTGCTGCCCATCTTATGTGACTGAGAAAAATAGTGAAACATGTATTGTCTTACACCCTATAGGTGCCAAACTGGAAGTAGAGAGCCCATGGACTGAGCATGGACTGATAGTGGTGTTTTAGCTGTAGGACTGATAAAACTCAATCACTTATTGGTAGCAGCTACTAAACAACAGTGTGTACATAGAGTTGGACATCTGCATGCTGGTGGCCTTCCAGGAACAGAGCCACTTAATCCTTGTCTTTGCTTTTTACTGTGGGACAAACACTTTATTGTGATTACTGGTGTTGTAGGTGGTTGTCCTGTAGGTCAGCTTTGTGAGGAGGGGGCAGCAGCGGCTTCCTGGCCCTGTTGGAACCAGGATTTCCGCAGGTCTTTCCAGTCCCCCGCAGCTCTCTCCCTCTTAAAGGAAACAGCCTCCCAGCCCCCAGAAAAGTACTGTGGAATGTTATTTGACTGATAAACCCTAAGCCACTCACACCAAATTGTCCCTCTGGGTGTTTTACTGTGGGGAAGGGACAAAGTGTTTTAAAAAAAATGAGTTTTAGAACAGATAATACTGAAACAGGGAGACTGTAGCCTTTGTCAGGCTGGGAAAGTGTAGTTGAGAAAACAGGGAAACACTGCGGCGCATTTCAAGAGATAATCCTGCTGTGCTAAGAGGAGTTCAGCACCAATATGACATGAGTTTGACACCTTAGGAAGTGACTGTGTTCTGTTTTGGGCTGATAAACACAGGCACTAGTTGTGTGTGTATTCTGGCTTTGAACATGATTGATTGGGATCAAACCCAGCCTATGTTCTCTGCTCTCATGTTCCTTCAGTTCATCCTTCTAACATATCATACTGGCACTTGTGTCTAAAAATGTATTATCACCAGTTATTAATTAATTAGGAACTTAGGAATTAATTAATTAGGAACAATTTATTTCAGTTCCTCCAGCACTGTTCTCCACCTTGGGCTAGTTGGTGGTCCCACTTACAGAATCAAGACTATAGGCTCGGATGTGGTTCACTTAGCTCCCCAACTCTTAATGAAACTGTGGAAATGTCCAGCTTGCAAGAGACTCAGAACACTTCTTTTAGCCCTGCTTCTGTCATCTTCAACAGTAGGTGCAAATTTGTCATCCCCGCACTTGTCCTGATCTTCGTGTTAACAATCAATCAATCAGACATAGTGCCTTAGACAGCTAATAGTATAATACATAACAGCAATTGTCTGCTTTAACACTCAAGTCATTTTGCAACCTTTGGTTTTGTGCAGTTCTATGGTTTGGGTTCATTAGCAACCTCTTTTCCAGCATCCAACACTATAGGATGTTGAATGCCGGTGAAGCCTGAAAAAGTGCCAAGCTGCTTCCCTTCCCAGTGTGCAGGTTATCATTCGCAGGAAGGAACTGTGACCTAACAGCATATTCAGTGTTTCAAAATACTCCAGGCAACTTCCATTTTACATTCTTGATGTTTTAAGTTTAATGCAGCAACTTTCATGTGACCAACTATGTGTGGTAAGGTAAAGTTTGTCATTATGTAATTAAATTATTTGTGCACAAGCATATTTTAAACTTTCAAACATGGGGCTCCATTGGCCAAATAGACATCCCACTTTCCTTTGTGTATTTTTGTGTGGTGCAGTGTGCATATTTTTTGTAGAAAAGCCTGACACAGATTTATCAAAAAAATTTATTAAGTCATAAAAGTCACACAAATTCACAAAGTGTTAGACATGGCTGGCTCAGTTTTTGTTTGAATTCTCTAAACAGTGCAGTTTAAATAGATGACGACAAAGGGAAAATGCATATTGCAACAGGAAAAATAGATTTTATCAAACAGAAGTTTCAGAGAAACCTTAGCACCTTCTATCATTAAGTTTAAAACAGTTAATATCACATTTCAACTAAAGATCCTAAAACATAGTTACAATAACTCATATTGGGGAAAAAAATGCTTTCTGCTTCAAGGACATTAGTTCTCTACTGCAGCCTTGTGCCCTACAATCTAGGAAAAAAGTGAAGTAATATAGATATATCTTTTATATATAATAAGACGGAGCTGGCGAGGGGAGGTGAGCACCATGAAAACAACCCTCCCCCAGATCCACTCCAAATATTACAGTGGAATAATAGAAAACCTTTAAAATTAGCCATCCCTAATAAAAAGGGGGGGACATTATCAATAAATAGAAAAGTCAAAATATATAAATAAAGAAAAGATTTACAATTTAAATTCTTAAAATTTAGCGGAGGAATACATCCATGAATAAAACAAGAATGAAGGAGGTGCAATGAAAAGCTAAAAACAGATAATATACAAACAAAGTGGAAAAATGCATGATCTTAAAAAGGTGTATGGATTCTTGCTCCTCCGAAATTAAATTATATTCTGAAAACTCAGGATTTAACACATACAAGATTCTCAAAAGACAAATAAAACAAACCAAGTCTTCATAAAACCCGTATGTTTCGACGCATTCCAAACTGTTTTTCTTAATGCTTTAGAAAAATGTTCATACTCTATTATTAGTATTTTAATTCTTTCATCTAAATACAAGTCACAAGGCCAATGTGGTATATAGCTAGGCTGATCTAGTTCTTTTCCTCAAAAAATTAGAATAAATAAAGCACCCCACAACAAAATCCTTTACAGATTTCAGTAATTAACAAAAGTAAAACTAAAACTAAAAACATGCCATTGAGAAACTCCTTTAGTCATGTGATTCCCGATCCATTTACCATAACAGCACCATGGCAAGTCCCACCGAAAGCCTGGCAGCAGGTAGATTGGGCTTCTGACAGTAAACTGGAGATATATTGGCTGACGTGGAACTGTAAACAACGAGTAAACTGGTTTTCAATTGGCTGTTCAGCAAGTTTTTCAGCAGTAGTAAAAGTAAAAAATGAGAACAAAATAAGCAAAGAGTTGGATAAAAAACAAACAAGACTTGTCCTGGAGACCAGGAGTTTTGGTTATGGCTGTTTGACATGAGAACTCATCATCGAGAGCTGGGCGATGGAGCCTAGGAGAGAGGGCAGAGGAAAAAGTAAATACAAGGTCACTACTTCATCCTATTAGATGTTGCACAGAGGTTTAAAATATCCACTGACATGTGCCAAGGTTAAGAACAGAAAGTGTGTGAACACTGCTGCTTACTAGAGTGAAGTTGTCGTAGATGCTCATCAGCTCCTCGATGCGGTACTGCTCCAGCACCACCACCCCCGAGAGATTGGGGCTGCGCTGATGTGCACAGTCCTCGCAGTGCACCACGTACATCTTCTTGCTGCCATTCTCACTTGTGACAAAGAGCAAGTTGAACACCTCGACCTGCAAACAGACGTGGAACCCACTTGTGTGAGACAGCACTCAGGGCCACTGGTCACAAAAGCAGCTCTTGTAAACCTAGCATAGCAACAGGTGTCACCTACACCACAGAACTGATCTGCTCTTTCACCATTCAGCTCACTCCAATTTAAATGAAGGTGGTTGTACCTGAAGAATGTTGTTCCGGTTTATAAGTCCTTTAGCAGACTGAACATTTCAATCAAAATGTTCAGTTCTACAGTCAGAAAAGAAATTTGCTCCTATGAAATGTTTCAGTTGATTTTTTTTCCCCTCCAAAGTGACTGATGATTAGCATTTGTACAGTTGGGAAATTTTTACTTGTGGAAGTGAGGCAAGTACCTTACTACGGGGTACTTGACAGAAGTGCGGTTTGAACCCTGGGTCCTTTAAGGCGATGGCTCCAGCTGTTATGCCATCTACCGGCCAACTACTGATTAATTGTTCAGATTATTGCAACTAGAATCATCTAAAGCATTAAGTCAATATGCCAGTCAAAGCTTTGCAATAACTATGCTGTATCTACACATTTATAATGATTGTTACCGTGAAAAACTGAACAAGTTCAACAACCTGCACCACACATCAGGTTTTGTTTCAACTTGGGGGGGGGGGGACACTCACATCACACTCATTACAGTAATAAGCAGGCTCGTCCTTCACTCGGCTCTGATAGGAGATCTTCTTCCCGGCTGCCACCAGCTGGTCCCTCAGAATTTGGATATGCTTGATGGATTGCAGGAGGCAGTGTCTGCAGGAGAAGACAGATAGCACTCTGTAGGCATAGGTCCAGGTTGGGTACACAGACCCCATGCAGCCAAAAACATATGCAGATGGACCCTTCCTTTTTGGTTTTCGCATGTTTGTACTGCTAGAGTAGCTAGGGATTGATTCCCCCCTCCCAGTCCAAAGTAGTAGTGTACACATCAGTCAAGCAGCAGCGTGCATCTTCAGGCAGTGCGGTGGGTCCTCCATATTTTACTTCAGCCACACACTTTCTTCAACAACCACAAGGTCCACTACAGTTGTGTTAGTGGTGAAGTTCAAATTATCGATGTTCTCTGGACTCACTTGATCATTTTGTATGTGTCTGGGTCTGTGATCTTAAGGATGCGAGCCATGTTCCACGACACATGGATCATGGGCACAATGGATTTGACCTTCTTGATCTCATTCCATTCGAAACGCTCCATGGCCAGCTGGTACTGATAAGCTGTAGGAACACAGAAACAGGGTGCATTCTAGCATTATCTGGACTCTGCTGTCAAAATGGTTTGGTCAAACCTACTGCAGTTTACACTGTTCCTCCCCTAAATTACATTCTCCCCCCACACAGTGACAATGAAGGCCTGCTCACAACTACTGCCCCCCCCTGCCGGCCCTGTGCCCCTCCACCCTGTTTCCATCTGTTACAACATGGGAAACACAAAAGTACATTTGACTTGACAGTGGACCTACTTGAAATTTTAATATGTTAATTGTTTAATATTTTTGGCTTTAATTTTGACAGAAGTTAGCCATTAAGTTATCAGTTGAACACTGTCTATTTTTAATGCAAGCTTCGCAAAATGTAAATGAAGGTTTTAAATGAATTTTTTATATTTATACTTAATTTACATAGGCTCAATTGCCTTTAATTCCACAGTGGTGTGAGCGGAGTGCATAGTTCTAGAGATAAGATTTAAAGGACGTTGCAACACAGAGAAGGTGAATTAAAGGATCTGTGTGTACAGTTACAGCAGGCTGCACTAGCCCCCTAGCATTTCTCCTAAGCTTCAAACTCAGAACTACAGGGACTCACGGTTGAGTGGGCCGACATTCCAGGCAATATTGTTGCACCAGCCCACAGCCTGGACCCAGTGAACCGTGCCTGCGTTGATCCACACCAAATCCCCTGGCCGTTGGATGAACCGGTACACAGGGATGTTGGCTCGATAAAGATCCTCCAGCACCGGCCACCATGAGCCTGTCAGGTAGTCTACACCATGACTGAAAAGGAAAATTAATATTTAGATCAACACATAACATTAAATATAGATTCAACATCATTTTATTGCTACAAAATGCTGATTTCAGTTCTTTAATTCCAGAAGAGGAGTCAAGCCCCACCTCTCACAGAAGTCGCTGATGGCCTGCCAGTAGTTATCATGCACAGCAAACCACTCGCAGTCACCAGGGCCGATGTTGATATTCACTGAGCAGAAATTGTTGTTCTCCTGGTGCCCTGTACAAGGAAGAAAAAAACCCACAGCTCATCAGTGAGGCCAAGAGAACAGATGTCCAGACACACGTGAAGCTGGAGACACTGCTACAGACATACCAGGTGTACGGCTGCCTGGGACCTTCATGTACAGTTGCACGGTGTTCATGCCCAGTATGGTGTGGCCCACTTGGCTCAGCATGTTCCCACTGGAGGAAACACGCATGAAAGCTGGCAGTTTCAGCAGCTCCTGCAGCTGGGGCTTCCACCTGGAGGTGGTGACGAAAAAAAAAGCCCCCCCCCCCCCTTCAGAATCAATAGTTTCACATTCTCAGTTCAAATAACCAGAAAATTCAGCCAGTAGCTGCAAATCCTCTACAATCTCGCCACAATCATTTGTGGTCTCATTAATATCAGAAGGGGGGAAAAAAAAGCCACAGGATATATAATGTGCACAAAGCATCAACTTTTGTTTCACAACAAGCCAGCAGAGGGCAGAAAATCCCTGCATTTGCTAAAGTGGAAGGTTCTGGAACACTGAAGGATATATTGCACATTGATAGTAAAGATCCTTCACTAGTTCTGTAGCAAGACCCTGCATGACAAACCTAAGTTTATGTAAATTGTAGTTTGTCCTCCTTACCGCTTGGGGTCTGAAAGGTCGATGTTGGTACCAAATTTGATTATTTTCCCTACTGGCTTCTGTTCTGTGCTGAGGACAGAAAAACAACAATTCTGAGTATGTTGGCGGAACAAACATTATCTTTGAACTGAGTAATCTGTAATTCAACGCAGCTGATCTTTTACTTCCAAAAATAAGTCTGATTGACTGACTGATCATTTACAGTTGGGTTGAGGCAAGACAGGAAGCCATTACTCGTCATAAGTGGATGTTTGTACAGGTCAGAACTGCCTAGTTTCTTCTACAGGAGAACCTGAATATTTTTCAGACAAAGTGCAACCTACAGTGCCCATCTCTAGACAAATGGGTTTGCTGTATAATAAGTTTTACTAAGACTGTAGTACCTAGTGCCAGTGGACAAGGACTCTTGGCCTGTGGGTTTTTTCTCTTCTTCCTCATCATCATCTTCTTCATCACTTCCCTTTTCTTCCTGTTGGCACAATTGAGAGGAAGCATTACTGTGAGCCAGCCAGGCAGAGTGGACACCAGGGTGGGCCCAGAGACTGGATCTGGATCACACCCACCTGCAGGCTCTCCTGAAAGGACGATGCCTGGTACTGGGCATATTTGGCGATGGTGGTATGCGAGCGGCTGCTCTCGCAAGGCCAGGTCTGGGCAGATCCACTGGGGTCCCAGTTCTCATCTGCTGGCTGCTGCACCTGAGTGCGTACCTCCACAGCATGCTCCCCGTTGGCCTCCACCAAGGACTTAGTGGAAAAGAGACCAAGATCTGGTGGAAGGGTAGAGTAGAGTGTTAAATGTGGGAGAGGGGGTGCTGCGACAGTTTAAAACAAAGATGTTTGTATACTGAGAGACTTACTGAGACGCAGTGAGCCAGCCAGACCTCGAATGACAGTGATGGGATTCTTGGGGTCGGTACAGAACTGCAGCAGGACGGGAGAGAAGGCATCTCTCTTGCTCTCCAGCTATGGGGTTGAAAGGACGACGCATTATCAACACAAGGGATATGATGTCTCAATTACCCTTAAATTTAGCAACACCTCTGAAAAAACTCACTTCTCTGCTGAAATAATTTTCTTTATTCTGCTCAGTTTATCCTGCCGCTATAAAGTTTATTACAACATGACAAATGTTTAATTGCAGAGGATAAAGTCATCTTGGTGTTGTTCTTTTAACTCACATAGATGCTGGGGGTTGGGGGGTTGAGTTTCTCGCGTGGGATGGGCTTGTCCAAGGGGAACACAGGCTTGACAGAGAATTCAGGGAGCAGATAGGACTCTCGGAACTTGCCCTTCACTTTTGCCCCCCTAGAAACATCACAACAATTTTATTATTCTTTCTAGGAAAGGGCTCCTCTTGATTCCTCCTCTTGGTGGTTGGTTGTCATTTATCTACCTGTTTAACATCAGGAATTCAGCAACAAACACCATAGTGTATAGCGTATGTAAAGTGTCACTATGTATACCTGTTCTGATTCTGAAACTTGTGGAATGATGCCCCACAGCTGTACTTCTCCAGCAGGGTTTGCTGAAGGATGCTGTAATGACGAATCCTCAACTCTGTACCACTTCCACCTCGACACTCACCTGCAGGCTCGCACCACCTCGGAAGCAGTGTTCTTAATGGTGATCTCCGACAGGGGGATCCTCTTCTCCTCGACTTCAGAGGCAATGAAAGTTTCCCTGTCACCACTCTCCACCTTGATGAGCCGTATCTTCAGCTCCTTTGGGGGGCCATCTGACAGCGCTTTCAGCTTCTGGAAGTCATCTGAGCCCATGGGTGCAGGGGTGCTGCTGGTTGATATACTTGCAGCTGCACTGCTGCCTGTGGATGTCCAGGTGCCCATCTCCCCTTCACCAGATGCATTGCTCCCTTCCTCTTTCCTCTTCCTCCTCTCCTCACACTCTCCTGGTCGGGTTTTGTCCTGAATTTCTTTGCTCTGCAGATCAAGGTTCCCTAAGACCTGTCGGCCCTTCTTGTCCCTATGAGACTTCCCTTCCTTGTGCCGGCGGCTGGAACCTGTGTGAGAGGAAGAGGATGATGAAGATGACATTTCTCTCTTTTCTTTGTGCTTCTTCTTCCTGTCTTTTCTCTCCTGGTGCTTTTTGCTACCATCACCATGCTTTGGCTTCCCTCTTTCCTTGTCTCGCTCTTTCTTCATCTTCCTGCTTTCTTTCTCTGCCTGGACCTGGCAAGGGATGCTATGTCGAGTCAACAGAACCTCACAGCTGCGGCCCAGTTCAGCCAGTGAAGACTCCGGGATCGTAGAGAGTTTCAAATCAGGCCTGAGTGACTCTGACTGAGCCTTTGTGGGGTTTGAGAGCTTGACTTCTTCAGAAGCTTCCACAGTTCTCTTCTGTCTGTCCTGTTCCTCTTGCCAGGTATCCAGGGGACCTCGTTCACGCTTTGCTGTGGTCTCTGCCCATCCCTCCTCCTGCCTGCATGGGCCAGAATCAGGGAGAGAGCAGGCAGGGAGCTGGGTGGAGCCATCAAGCCCCTGGGGAGGGACAGAGGTGGGGGAGGTCTCCTGCTGCTGTCGGCAGATATCTGGACCAAGCGAGAGGGATGAAGAGTACTTCACCCGTCCAAGGGCACTGGGTGGAGGTCTGCCGAAGGGACCACCACGGTAGGCATATTTTTGACTCCCCATTATTGAAGCCAAAGACTTGAATGTGCTGCTCACCCCTGTCTGGTGGAGATGGGGCCGCTGGGGGGGTGGGGAGCAAGAACGTTCATCATCATCTTCCTCCTCCTCCTCTTCCTCCTCCTCTTCATTGCATCCCTCACCCTTGACTGGTTCAGGGAGGCCGTAGAGCTTGGCCAGATCACTGTGGCGGTAACTAGTGCTCACGCCCAGCCCTGCATCTGTTGGACGAGATATTGCAGCGGGTGGCTGAGGCTCCTCTTCTTCACCCTCACATAGTGAAGAAGCTCGGCTGCAGGGTGAGGCTAGTGAGCCCTGCCTGCTCAGCACAGGTGGGCTGGTGTGAGCTTCAGTCCCAAAATCTTCAGCTGGGTTTGTCTTAGTGGCAGGTAGGAGTTGAGGGGCACATAGGTAGCCCTGCAAAGGGGATGATGGGGAAAAGGTGTGAGCAGTGGATGCAGATAGTTGCTCCTCCTCTTTCTTGATAGACTCATCCAGCATCTTCATGATGTTTGCCAGGCCATCAGGTAGGATGGTGGCAAGCTCGGAGGACTCTTCCTCAAATGGGACACTGTCAGAGTCACTGGTGCTGCTACCAACACCAGGTCCCAGAGTCCTGAGGCCCCGAGTGCTGCATGTTTGAAGCGTCTCCTTGGGTAAGGCCTGTAAGAGTTTAGGAGGGTCCCGGTGAGACGGGGTAGGGACAGAAGCTGGAATATCTCTACACACTCTCTCCATGGGGCAGTCTTTGGATAAATTGGGAGCAAGTGGTGCCAGAAGGTTGGCAGTGCTGTTGGGAGTTGGAGGCAGAGCAGGGTCCACATGGGGGGCACGGGTAATCCCTGAGAAGCCCTGCAAATTGGGGCTGTTTGAGCTTGACTTGCCACTGGCCCACTTCTCCCGCTGTCTCTGCTTCTCACGAGCAAAGTCTGTCTGTGGGGTGAGAGGAGGTGGCCGTGACCTCTCGGGTGGGATGAGGAGCGGCAGCCCAACCTGAGCCTGAGGCCGAGAGGGGGCACTCCGACTCAGCCAGGGATAAGAAGTTGAGGGCTTTGTAGCAACAAGGGATGGTGAGGATGTGGAGGTGATACAAGGGGGTTCCACTGGACTGCTAGGCAGAAGCTTGCCAAGGCTGTCCATGGCATTGTCCTGCTGTGCCTTAGTGCTGCCCTCCTGCTCTCTCCTCAGCTTCTCCTGTTCTTCCTCATTCCTTGCTTTCATTCCCTCCCACTCTCTTCGTTTCTCCACATCCTTCAGCTCTGCATCGAGTTTGTCCAGCACCTCTTTGATGCTGTGGGGCACCTGGGGAGTCTGAGGGAGTTGACGTGCGGTGGGGAGGACAGAAGAACAGGGTTGTGGAGCGCATAGAGCAGGGCTTTGCACGAGTTGAGGAGCAACAGGGACTGAGCTGCTGACTCCTGTCTCCTCTGTGGTTGGGAGCCCACTGGGAGAAGAGGAGGAAGAGGGAGTAGAAAGTTGGTCAGGAAGGCTGAAGGAAGGTTTAACTCCCATGGAAATGTGTTGCTGTGCCTGAGGGACCCTGTGGGAATGGATGGCTGTGTCACTGTGGGCCCCCTTCAGCTCTGACTGGAGCAAATCCACAGGGGACAGCGATATGGAGTCCTTGCCTCCCCAGCTACTAAGGGTTCTGGGTCTAGTGGACACAGCGGGGGATGCTGTGGTCACTGCGTGGATCGCACTTGTGCTGCTGCTGCTGCTGTAGAGGCTGTTTTGGCCAGGTGGCTTGTAGATGGGCAGATTTGAGGGATTGGAAGTTATAACAGGGGTACGGGTTGGCATGATATGGTGGGTGGTCCCAGGACCTCTAGCATTTTCGGCTCGTTTCTGGTGCTGCTGACCCTGAGTTTCTTGTGTTGCACCATAATTACCCGACTGCTGTGAGGAGAGAGAGCATACACAGAAAGGCAAATTTGCATCACTCACAGATGAGAAAAATATTTTAAACTTGCAGAATATATTTTGATCAAGCTGTACCAAAAAAAATGTCATGTCATATCTTATGCATTGAAGACCTGCTTAAAAGTTATGCAAGTGAATTTCCAGGCATTAGCTTTCTTGTATAGTAGAAACTGGTTGTGAAGCTGCTTTCTCACCTGATTTTGGAGAAGGTTTTGGCCATGTGGCCTCCATGCCTCTGGGGGGCAGTGCTGAGGTGCTGAGATACCACCAGGAGGTGGGGGCTGATGGGCCAGGTGGCTATAAGGCACGCTGGTGAGGTGTTCTGAGGAAGAGGCTGACCGTTCTCTGTCTCGGGACGATGAGCTGTCACTGCCCCCCTCAGGCTCACGGTGAGGCCCACTGCGGCCAAGTTGAAGGGGTGGCATCACTGGCTGGGAGTTGAGATTTGGGGATGGATGAATATGAGTATTGTGACTCAGTGAATGAGAAGGGACCCCACGGCCCTGGCTATAGCCAGCAGAAGCGAGCTGTGGTGAGGAAACAGGCAAGGGATTGTTGAGAGGGACTCTGTAGAAGCTACTCAAAGGTGACTTAGATGATTCCTGTCATCGAAAGACAAAAAAAAAAAAAAAAAAAAAAAAAAAAAAAAAGGCAAAANCCCCGTAAAAAAAAAAAAAAAAAAAAAAAAAAAAAAAAAAAAAAAAATAGCAATGGCTAAAGCAGTTATTTATTGGGAAACACAGAGGCAGAATAGTCCAGGTCATCTGCAGCAAATACAACCTTCTGAGACCTCTGTAGAGCTTGCCGAGTCCTGACATACCTTACTGAGGACATTCTATGCCTATAAGTGGTGCATGTTTACAGGTGTGGCTTGGGCAACTTCTTAGAAATATATTCATAAATTTTTTTGCGACATTTCAGCTTTCAGCAGTACATGAAATTCCAACATTTTACAAGATGTAGGGAAACTAACCTGGAAATCTATGAGGCCACTTTTCCGGTCAGGCCCAGTCCAGGGTGTGCCCCCTTTATGTAAAGGGCTCCAGAAGCCTGGTTTTGGAGGTGGGTAGTGGGGCGGAGGCAGCAGGGAGAATCGTTGCAATCCAGTGTGAGGGCCCTAAAGATACCAAAGACAGCACAAGGACAGTCATCATTAGTGCTGTCCTCATTCAGGTCTATGTTAGTACACTCATCCCTCAATTTATGCACAACCACACAACGCGTTTTTGGTTGAAAGCAATTTGATTTTTAATATTACTTGACGTATTTGATCTGCTTGATACAAAAAAAAATTCTAAATCACAATTTCACTGTAACAAATTATAAACAAATCCCCTGTGTGTTTGCACACGCAGGTAGATTGTGTGTCATATATAATCTGTAAACACCTTTAAGTGGTGTTATGACAAGGGGTATTAGATCCTGGGAAAGACATGCAAAGTTCACATACAAGCAGCTGATGCAGCAAAAGTTAATGGCACAACAGTGCAAGTTCATTTTAACAGGAGACATATGTAAATATCTTGATCATGATTGGTCAGCAGAAGACACCATGCTGTGTATACAGAAAAACAGTAAGTTGCAGCTCTGATACCACTTCTGCTGAGCATTATATAATATGGCTTTTTTACACAGTTAATGTTCTGCATTACTTTACTGGTTCTGCATTCTTCCATTGCTGTCTCCCAAGTGCATTTCTTTAAAACTTTCTTTAAAACCTGCAATAAACTTGGTTTTGTTTGTCATAAATGCGAGTAGACATTTCGTTCACTTCAGATCACCTTATTACACTGTCCAGCACGATCCCCTAGTTGATGTATGCACTCTCGCCTGTGTGTGCTGTGTGATCATCCTGTATGCTGTGGTGCTACAAGCTGTTTTACAACGTATTAGTGATATCTGGGAAAGTTGGTTTGAGGGTTTTCAGATGGTCTGGGAAGCATCGTTATTTTTCTTGTATGAAATAATGGAAAACACTGTCAATTAAAGGGTTTTTACAAAACACTTCCTTTTCATGAACTGTAAATCGAGGATTGACTGTATGCTTTGACATGTACAATAAAGACTATGACAGAACTGTTACACATAGAAAACAAAGGTAGGCACGTTAGAAAGCAAGGGCAGATGACCTGACACAATTAGCACAGAGCAGGAGGCACTGACCTGCTCAGAGCTGCTGGTTCTTTTCCTCTTGTTGGGACTAGGGCCTTCTTCTCTGTGGGGCAGGACTGCTGCCGGCGGGGGTGCGTGCTGAATGACCGAGTGGTCCATGAGAGGGGGTGCAGGTCGTTTCAGCTGTCCACCAAGCATTTTTCCTTGCAATGGCCGAGACTGCTGAGAAGAGACAGTGGCACAAGAGTGGTGAGCTATACTGCCGTTGATTTGAAGCACGCACAAAGTGGAACAGCTTCAAATGACAGCTGTATACCTGTGCCAGGGGATTCCACATCTCACTCGGTGGGGTCAGGTTCCTGGGACCCAACTGCTGGTGAGCACCACCATACTGAAAAAAAATGGTGTCAATCAGGCAAAACAGCTTAATGGAGTAGAAGCAGAATTTGCTTCATTAAGAACAGATTACCCAGACGGCTCTGATGGACCTCCTGCTTGGTTCCTTACCCTCGGCAGCTGACTGGGACGTCCCACAAGCCCATACCCGTGATGTAGACGGGTAGTGTTCTGATAGCCAGGGTCTTCACCCAGGAGTCCAGGGGGTTCCCATGGCCCACGAAGTGGTGGCTCCAGCTTGTCTCCATTACGCCTGCATTGGGCAGCATCAAAGAATCTCAATGGCAGTTACTTAAGTACAGATTGTGACCCAACTCATCACTTCATTGATTACTTAATGTCAGGAACCATGAACTGTAGATCCACTATTGTGTGGTACTGGAGAATTAAATTCAATAAATAATTATCAAGACTCAGCTCAGATTTAGGCTCTTCTTTACAACTTTTGGATGCCACATTTATACATAAATTCACATACACGGTGTAGTGCAAACCAAACAAATGTTTTGCTCTTTCCAAAATAGGATGTATGGTGAACTTACCCATTGCTAAAAGATTTACTGAGATGGTTTGGCCCTGCCATGTGACCTGGTGGCATGTGGAGTAGAGGATGAGACTGATTGACGATTGAAGGGCCCCTAAAAAGATATTGCAGAAAGAAAGAGAGAAGGAGGGAAAGAGATTGAGATACAACAGCTACAGTGCCTGAGCAGGGTCTAATAATGTGGTACAGAGTCATCTCATAGACAAGGAGGACCTTCAGGGGTCAATGACTCACGTACTCACCTGGGGGGTGGGGGCCAGGGGCGGCCAGCTACGGGTGCCCATGGTCCGTGATTAAGCCCGGACAAAGGGAAGGAGTCCCGTGAGCTACGGCCACCAAACTGGTCCGCTGCGTGATGCATCCAGCCTGCAAAACAACATGGTGTCAGGCTGATGTATACAGAGCCAGGATTTACACCCACATTGGTGTAAATGATGACTCACCACACTAGCTGTGTCTGTGAAGCCCTCCACTGCACCACAGAGGAGGCTGCACACCAACACTCAGGAGAGACTGACTACTGATTCTTCTGTCTCTCCACACCTCCCTTGACTGTACAAGTCTTCTCAGTTCCTGCCTGCCAGACAGAGCAAAGAACGAGAAGGATGAAGGACCAGGCTCAGTGGCGAGGAGAGGGGTTCAGATATAAGGGGAAACAAAATCTAAACAGGATGTTCAGTAGGCAAAAGAAAAAAAGGAAGACGTGGGAGGTTTGGCAAATGGGGAGGAAACGTCATCTTGTGACACTGCATTAAAACAATCCACAGAGCGGAAAAAGAAAAATATCTGCACATCTGTGCCTTTTACAGCAAGCTTGGAGAACCACTCATCTCAGTGATACTGCCCTACCATTACTTTTATCCACCACTAGAGGATGCTCCAAACCACCCTTACAGGAACAATCAGATACTTGTATGAGCATCAAGGATCACATGGGAAGAAGATGGAGAATACTGGCACATAACTGCAATACAGTGAATTAAGGTACAAATGCTGACATTCCTAGTGTGTAATGAGCGAAAGCATCAGAAACATTTCAGAAGGGGGCGTCTGTGTGCACACACAACCAGGGATACCAGGAATAATTTTATTATCCCAGGTCTTATGAAGGGACCTGAAGGGGATCACAGCTGGATGTGTAGCATTAAACCACTTTTGAAGAGAGAGAGAACAGGATTTGCACACACCTTCCCTGACACTCTGCTCAAGACACAGAAAAATATATCTCCTTGCACTACTGTGAACATGAAAACTAGGACACGATCAGCAGAGATGGAAAATTCAAAGTAGGATGCACACACAAACACAGAAAAACAGCCTTGGGCTATAACTGGCTCAGCAGGGCCTCACGCAGAGCTCCAAAATTAGCTCAGGCCCTCCCACTTGCTGGAGCTGATTGTACTGTACGTTCCCTGCAAATAGCAGGAGTCTGTCGCAGCATTTGGGCCAAGCTGCATTTAGAATGCCCAGAACAAAATTAGTGCACCACAGTACCATCACACCCACCCACTGTGGTTGTGCCACGAGGAGGTGCCACTTCCTGGTGGAACTGGTTAAACTAGATGTCTAAGGGAACAGTGGCTTTGATAAACGTTGAATCCATAGACCAAACAGATGCCTCAAGGATGTTATATGCAGCCATTTCCTCATGAGAGGAACCTCACCTGGACAATTGGACAATCTTTAGTCAGCAGACCAGGACCCACAGCAGCTGCACACTCCCCTGAGAACAACAGGACCTTGAGCTGCTTCCTGTGGCTGTCCCTACTCTGTGTTAGTCAGCACCACCACTACCCAAAAAATCTGCAGAATAAGTACCATGTGGCAAGCAGCAATGGTCTGTCACAATTCCTCAGCTGTAGGATTTGATGACGGTTAAAATGTGGCTCGCTTTGTGGGTGGTTTGCACCCTCAAGACCTCTTCCCACTGGCCAAATTTGCATTTCAGGAAGACTGGTGACTGAATTGCCTGTAATGAATGTCTGCCTCATGCCCTGTAGTTCCAGGATAGGCTCCCACCCTCTGAGACACTATACGGGACAGAAAGTTACTGATGAATTAATGTGCTTAGTGACCCAAAGTTACATCAATTAATACTCTAAACCAGCTGCTTCACTTAACAGATGAAGGGATGACATTTCAGATGTCATTCAAAAGTCTTAAACAGGACTTACAGGTCTTAGACAGGACAACCACCCCAGGACATTTCTTACCTTTCTGTACAATATGAGACACATAGTGAAAGACCTCAGGTCTGAATATGGCTGGCCTGTGTACCAGTAGCTCAACTGCTTCTAAAGGGGTTCACTCAGCACTTAGTGGAGACGGGAGGCATACCATGCAACACCTTTCAGTCACTGGAGCCAAGTGAATCTGTGAAGCAGTCTAATCCCCGTCTCTTTAATAGCAGTGCGGTGCCTTTCACTGCTCCAATTTATCCAACCGGAACAAGAAATGAAATTCAACTGAAGTAAACTGTCAAAACCCAGACTCTGTACGGTAGAAGGGACCTCTTTCCCTGCAAACCCAGGCCAAGCAGGACTAGATTACAACTATGCAAGTGTCTGAAAGAAACAAAACCACTGTGTTCCTTGTAAGAGTGCAGGCAGGGCCTCTGCCACCTGCTGATGGTGCTAAGGAAACAGTCAGCAGGCAGAATGAAAATAACGACCGCTCAGACAGCGCTGATAAAAGCCCTGTGTCGATCGCCTTACTCAGCGCTCCCAACACGCACACCTCCACTATAAAACAACACTTGGGGGAAAAGAAATAGAATCTGTGACCATTTTGTATGGGGTAGCCTTTTCAAAATATAGGCATGAACAGACAAAGCACTCCACCAAGATTACCATTATTCATTTAGCTCATGCTTACAGTGAAGGCACTTCTTACATTTCTATAATAAAGCTACTTACTATGATTTACCGATTGATACTGCTGAGTAGTTAGATACACAAAAAAGATGCACTCCGAGCAACACAGACACTGTGACAAATACTGCTTCCTGCTGGACGCATTGAGTAATGCACCTAAAGAGGACAAACCAGCGCCCCATATGGGGAATACCAATTGTAACACCAATCTCTGCTTTGCTCCTGGTGTGACAGAGGCACAAAGAGGACTCCTGGGGAAGCCCCGCTGAGTCATGGTGCAAGGGCTAACCCCGGAAGCCGAGTCCTTCCCTAGTGGGACGTCATAAAGGAACGCCCCTTCTGATCAGATGACGGCAACTTCAGTTTTGTGACGGGCTATGGGAATTTCTACACTCTACCATCACTCTGGTGCAGATTGGTGTGGCAAACAGGAAGCTGACAGGCAAGTTGGGTTTTCAGTAGGGGGAATCCACCACCACCAAATTACCGCAACACTAGTACCAGTAAATAAACTGGAAAGCCATGACTGTATCTGAAGTGGAGCATTAAGTGTAGGAAGTGTGTACTTGATGTGCAGGAGGGGCGTTGCATTACACATGGTTTCCCTCATACCTCTTAAGACCATTTGGTTTTTTCCAAGTGCTGACTCCCTGTAAATTGACTAGAGTAACTGCAAACACCTCACAAACCACATCAACCAAGAGACCATACAAAGTTTGTGATCAGATATACATCACACACATCAAACCATAAAACAATTCATGAATATACCAAACTCTTTTGAAGCCTACCAAACTAACCAAGCTTTGACATAAAATGTATTCATACTTACCATGCACAGAAAACCCCCTACCCACTGATGCTGCTCCCAGTCACCAAATTCCCCTGATCACCATTGTTCTTTCTTGTCACACAAAGTGATATATCACCAAGACTCTACACAGAATTCCCCAAATCACCAGACCTAGCAAACTGTGCCAGATCTGGTTTTTTCCCCAGTTACGGGTGTGATGCAATGTGCTGTGTTGGCAGCTGTGCACACGCAATTAGGAAGCAACAATGAAATTGTCCTCTGTTGAGCCCTTTTTGGGGAAACAGTCCCTTCCAAGCCAGTGCCACCATATTGTAAAACGATGCATGTGCCAAAAGGAGTAGACACTTACTCAGCTCTGAATAATGTACCTTGACATCATAGTACTGAATCAAGAAGTCCTCTGAACCCACCACCCTTCATCTGATACAGAAAAGAGGATGGTGAGGCTAGATCAAGTACATTTACATGAAAACTGACTTGTGGGACACTGAGAATACATCTCCCTGGCAGGGAGAGGAGAACAGGGTGGGCCAAAGACAGGCAAACCAGGCCATGTTCACAGGCTATTAATAGTGTGTGCGTGTGTGTGAGAACGAGAGAGAGAAGAGACAGACACTACTATATGCAACACAGACCAGAGGGAGACTGGGGGGGTGCCAAAATGCCCCCACCAACATGCATACTCACACACTTCCTACTTGCATCCACATTTTGGCATTATGAAACAAATCTCCAGATAAGGAAGAAACGCAATGCCAGAAACCAGCAGGAACAGCTGAAACCTACGTCTGCACCTCACTCTCCTGCTGCCTCGCCCTGGGCCTGGGTGAGCGTGTGGCACGACACTGGCAACGTGGGCTGTCTTGTGACAATAACAGAACTGTTTCTTCAGCTGCCACACACACACACACACACACACACACACACACACACGGGTCATACCAGGATGCACTGCCCCTAAACCCAGCAACCTGTGCTACCCTGTGGCACAATGAGCAGTCTGATTGGCTTCATTAAAATACGCAGGTTATCACTAGACAGTAAAACGGAAAGCTATGTGGACAAAAGCATCTAACACTTTAGAAGAATGTGCAGGGCCTCAGCCTGTAGCTTTGATGTCAGTGAAGTCAGATATGGACAGTGTTTAAAAAAAAAAAAAAAAAAAAAAAAAAAAAAAAAAACTTAAGTGAGGAGTATAATTCCATGCTTTATCCCCAATTACATTCATCTTGCCATCACAGACTATTCAAAATTGAGTTATGAAAAATCCGTAGGAGATTGATCCACAACTGGACATTCATTTGGACCTCCCCCTCTTAAGATAATTCAGGCAGACGTAGGCTGTCTGAAATTTCTGAACTTTGATATTTTTGTGAAAGACATTTTTTCTTAACTTGGAGAGGCCACATGCTTTTCCACACAATTACCATGATAAATAAATTCCATTGAAGTCTCAGCAATTAGTCACAAGGCCTGCTTTAATCCTTTATGCAATGGAATAAGAACTGTAACAACTTCTGGATTTTCATTTCTCTGTCTCAGAAGTGTGGCTTCTCAGGGAACTGAAAACACTCCTTCACACTAAATCCACTTGTTCGATATAAACACATTATCACCACTTTTCCATCCAGTCTCAATACTGTGGAATAATGGGTCTCACTGTAAAGATAGCCCAAATCCTTCTTTCAAAAACAAACAAGTGTGTAGAGTCCTACTAAACAAATAATAATGAACAAACGTATGCACTTGACAGGCCAAAAAGGAGAAGGACGGAGAGAAGCTGTGATCAGACAGGAAGCTGCTCTCAGAGGAACAGGAAGTAGGCCTCCTGATTGGGGAGGGTGAGGGGTTTCAATGTGTGGTTTCCTGTGGAACAATAATGGCGGGTACTGAACAGAAGAGTGACTCCTCTAACATGGCAACCATGACTTCACCCCATTTGTGCAGACTACAAATATGGCAGTTCCTTCTACACATCCCTGACAATGTGATCCATTCTTCATTTAATCTGAAAGGAAAAGAATGGAGGTGCAGCAGAGAGTAATGAAGAAGTGCCTGCTACACAAAAACAGGTTAGTGTGTGTGACAGTATGCCAGATTAGTAGGAAGTGGGGTTGTTTTGCCAGCAGACAACTGACTGCTTTCAAAGTTGTGCTGAGCAAGGGAAAGTGATAGTTTGGTTGACCAGAAATGGCAAATGAATCTGAGGAGAGTAAGTCATACTCCTCCAAAAACAGCCCCACTGACATCATTTCCAAGGACAGAAATGACCATTTCTTCTGAGTGAGACTAATGTACATATACATGTGTCACATTCAGGAAGCAGGTGTTTGCTGTGGTGCTCACTCACATGGGTATGGTGCCACAGTCAGCAACAACAAGGGACAGGACAAGTGTGTAGTGTGTTTGGGCACTACAAAACATCACTGTCAGAAAGTCAAGTTTGAAAGTGTGTTCACATGCATGTCAGACACTGCTTCATGTCTGTGTGTGTGTGAATGAATATTTCTACATCTCATGCCTGACTGCTGGTATACTGCACCCCATCTTTACTGATGGAGTACAACATCAGAAACACACTGGAGGCATCACAGCATACCCCAACAGATTAGCATATCAAAAATATCCAAATGAAGTACATGCTATACTCTGAAGACCTAATAATTCCACTGAAAAAAGTTTCCTTCTAGAAATGTTATAATCCTGGCTCTTAATTGAAGCTGGGCTGCCTTACAGCCTTGTGTGCAGATCTAAGTATACATGGTGAGGCAAAAGTAAACTACAGATAAATATAAGAAAACAAGAATATGCCTGAACTGGGAAAAAAAAAGCCAACCCCTGTTCCCTTGGAAACAGTTGCCATGATATGAATCAGAGAATCATCGTGTGCATATTCAGAAAATTCAGAGAAAAGGAGAGTGGAGGCTAACTGGAGGAGCTGTTCTGAGGTCTTACTGGGAGAAACTAATCCAACAACCTAATGGCACTACAGGAACCGACAGTAGCTGTGATAAATGCCTAAACCACAACCACGGGGGGGGGGGGGGGTTGCAACATTTTTTTATATCAAACTTATGTCATTTTACATCAATCACGAAGCAGTAAGAACACAAACTCATGCCACCTCTCATTGCTCTCTCTGCCCACCAGTGAATGAGAGTCACCAGTGACTAAGGAGGGCTGATAAAAACAAGTGTTTTTTTCACTGTGTCTCTTCAACATGACTCACTGACACACAAGTTCATAATCCACAGCATCAGCAGAGGTACTTGGAGGTCAGTATCATGCCAAAGACCAGGAGAAGCCCACAGTAATATATGCTGCAGCATTAGGCAGGTACAGAACACTGGACTATAGGACTGTGGAATGCTGCTGGCTTAACTGGCACAACCAATAACCCAAGGGTGAGTAAACTAATCTTTGCAAGTTACCTTGAACAAAGACAGACAAATAAATAAATAATAGTATACTGTAATCCCGTGCTTGAATTTAAGAATAGTCATCCCTTGATTTACGTGCACACTCAACTGGTTTTTGCTAGAACAGTTTGATTTTTAATCTCTTGATTTATGTACTTATCTGCTGGAGGCTATGACCAGAAAATAAATAAATAAATGGGGGGAGATCTACATGCCGTGTGTATGTGGTGTAATCTACTTAGTACTGTGCTACATCAGTGAATATGGCCATATTTAGTGCCATTGTACAAGGGTGAATACGGTAAGGATGCAAGTGATGACTGACTGCAAGAATAGTTATATGGGTTTTTGTTTGTGCAAGAAAACGGTATGTATGCCTGGTTGCAAATACTTTTTTTTTTAATCACACTGTAGTGGTGTAGTGTTTCTTACTTGTATAAGCTTTTATTGGTGTTCTAGTGAAATCTGGGGAACTGTTGGAGGTTTATCAAACCATTTTTTCTATTTTCCTCATAAAAAAATAATTGAAATAACTGTCAGGAGCAAGTTTTCACACTATGCTGCCTTTTCAGGAACCAATCAGGGGCATAAATCGCCCGATGACTGTACTTCCACTCTTCAGTGGTTTCCCCAGCACTGTTTCTACACTGCAAACACCACCATTTCAACATAGACTAAGTTCCTCTCCTTACAGATCTCTGGAACTTATACACAGAAGGAAAACGGGCATCCTTTCATCAAGACTGATGCAAGACCTATGGCTAAGCTGCATGTGCACTCATGGACAGGCAGCTGCAAAGAACAGGCCTGGAGACACAGGATGATGCTGACTGAAGCAGTGCTGCCTGTAAGCACTGACACGTGCACACCCAAGTTATTGGAAAGATTTGCTACAAATCAGTTGACTCTTATAAGAAACTGAAAATAAAGGGGTGATAGGGCAACTCTCCCTTTCCTGTTGTTTTACCACAATTTAAGCTGTGAAAGAAACATGTTTTTAATTTATATTTTTATGTGCAACATTCAAGCTGAAACTTTTTTTTAAGAACAGCTGCCTTCTTGTTACCCTAAGTAAGAGGAGGCAGCTGTATTTAGCTGAGGCTAAATCTCATTTTGCCACTCGGCTTGAGAGCATTAGTTGACTAAGCAGTTTACAGCAGCTAACCCATTTCCCTCGTGTCTGTCCACTGAAAAATACTGCGTACCCCTAACACACACACACACACACACACACACACACACGCTTAACTAACAGAACTGATCTCCCACACGTGAAGCTGGTTCCACTGTATCATATTCAATTATCCATAATTTAACAGATATACGTATATTACTACAAGTAATCCGTTTATTCACTGGTTGGTTCCCCCCCTTTTACCTGAGACACTGCAGACGGAACACACACCCCCATGGTGTCCATGGTTACCACAGCGAAAATGTACAGTATGGGCACTTTGCTTGCGCTGTGGTCAAGGGGATCAAGTGGCGGGCATTTCAAACACATACTTGCGGGACCGCGCACCCATTGTCCCTTACCCCTCTGTTAATTTACAGCCAGAAGTCTCAGTCTTCAAAGGAGCACCGGCGCGACCTCGTTTCCATGTCAATCGGTCTGTGGGAAACGGACTCGCGAGGAGGGGGATTTCTCCACGAGCGCGACAACGCAGCGCGTGTACGCACGACCGCGTTCTCCACTTCCAGTAACACTTCAAACGAAGCATTATCAACAAAACACTGCGGGGTTTAGCAGAAAACGGCCGGCGATCAGTCATCTTTCCCTGCGCGCGTGTATGTGTTCTGAGAAACTCAAACACCCCACCCCCTCGCGCGTGACGAGGGAGGAGGATGCAAATAAGCCTCTTTCGGTCTCATTGAGCACAATGACCAAGTGTTCGTGTTCAGCCCCCACCCCCCACAGCATCAGATCCTGTTACACAGGACCGTCCTTTCTCTTACTCACACACACACACACACACACACACACACAACACCCGTTCTACTGTGTCCGTGCGAATTCTCTCAAGCCAGTGAGTAACTCAAAATTACCAGGAAACAAACTCTGGACAACAGCGCAGGGAACTGTCACACGTCTCGAGCTAATGCCCCAGAGATGTTTCTCCTGTGAAAACTGCTCGGACGCTAACGGGTTAACGGTACACGCGGGTGGATCTTCTGCATTCACATACATATCAGTTTTAACTGATAGAGTGCGCATGCATGCCCGCACTATCTGCCATAACGAAAGAATGTCGGGAAGTCTCCGTGTTTACGTTAACGCCGCACGCGAGCGCGCACGCACAGCACGCACACAGAGGCGCGCACGCACAGATAACACAAAGCGCTCGGGGATAAAGCCCACTTACCTCGGCGCGGTGCGAGTTCGTTCTGCTGGTGCGGCTGTCCCGCGTCGCCGGCGCTGTAGTCCACGGAACCCAGGCCAAGGCGGCTGTCTGTCGAACAGACACCACATTACACCTGAACTCTCGAAGCGATATTGATAATACATATCTTCTGAACAAGTCCCATGTTTCAGCAGACCGTACTAAATAAGCCATCCAAATGTGGAAAATTAATATACCCTGGATATTGGGTCGAATTCTAAAACGAAGCGGCTACAAATTTTAAAATACACGAAATTTAATGAGAAATAACCGTACTAATGGTGTTTAAAGCAGGCAGGCAGAGCGCCGCACAGGGGAGCCAAGTGCTCGCCATTTCCCTTAACAGCAGCCCAAGTGAATGACTAGAGGCGGACAGTCTAGACAGTCGCTCAAGGGGTCTGTTGTTTACACATCCGAGTGAAGAAGTGCGATAATGTTGTCCGTTTGTACCGTATCCGGGCAACGATAGAATGCCGCTGTGTCCCGCTCCGTTCACCGCTCCTCCTCTCCAGTGAAGCCCACACAAAGAGTCGTCCGCTTGGAATTCCGTTGCTAATCGGACAGCACAAGTTCCTCTTCTGTCGAACTGTTCGGAACTCGAACGACAGTATGAGCTGAACGCCGGTCGGCGGCGCGCTCCCAATTCTGTGTTGAGGAGGATCGTCTGTCTCCGTCTCCTCTGCAAGTCCCTCGCTCTCCGAGCCGCGGGTCGGCTAGCGCTCAGCTCGAGCCCTGTTTTAAAGGGACACGTTTTTTGACTCCACGCTCCGCCGACGACGATTACCTCACCGCGCGAGGCTTGCCCCTGCCCCGCCCCGCCCCCTCCCCCTTCAGCCGCTGACGTCACTCAGCTCCTCGTGGGGACGGAATTCCCTGACAGCGCAAACCGGCATCACAAAACTCGCCGCTCAGTCGTCCTTGAGACTCGTGCACTTTAATGGGGTTCTAACAAACACGATTTTAACCCGGCCCTCCTAACTTCAATGGCAAAAGTTCGGAGACAGGCTGCCACACTATTACGGCACTGAAAGCCCGTAAACGGGGGGGGGGGGGGGGGGGGGGGGGGGGGTCTGCGGAGTCGTTTACAGAATGTCATGGATCGAGAACGAGCTAAAGAGGAAAGTAAAACAAGGCAGATAAGGCGGACAGAATCCTGAACAGAGCTGTATACGTGAACCCTGTGTGAAGTGCAGGTCTCCACAATGACTGCTCATAAACACTGTTCACCTTTACTCAGCTGACACCTTTGGCCAGGGTGACATGTAGTAAAAGATTATTAACTTTAGAATAGGTGACCCATTTACACAGCTGGGTATTCTTAGTGTCAAACCAGGGTAAGTATCTTGATCAAGAATACTACAGCTCAAGGTGGGATGTGAGCCCATGTCCTTTAGATTACAATGGCACACTCCTAGTTACTAATGCATTACCACTGCCTTAAAGTGCTAGTCTAGGTGTAACTGCTGTGAGCTTGAGCCAGAAAACACGGGTGGTTAAATAACTAGTGAAAGTGAACAACCTGGCATGTGTTGTTAAATTTTTGCCAAATTAAATTATTTATTCTTCTACAAAAATATGTCACAGACAGGTCTGGGGTTGTGGGTTCTGCACCAATTTAGGTTCTATGTATGCAAACTGCATGCAGTCCATGTGCTGTTAGGAGTTACTTTCAGGCAGTCCACACCAAACTAAAGGGCTCCATGGACAGCCTGTACACACATGACAACAATACACTCTTGTAGACACTGCACACACTTTTGTATACCAGACACAATGTTCACAAGAAATGGTAACACTAAACTGAGTTTAAAGTATAACCGCAGAGCAGTAGGTAGTCTTAAGTGGCTAAATACAGACTTGCAAGAATAATGTTGCAACTTCATTGTTAATGTTTTGGAAAACTATCTAGAGGCTCTGAAATCAGTTGGAATAAAGACATTACAATTAAACAAGAGAGATTCACAGCTTCTTGAAATACTGTCATTTACTTTAAAAATATTAACTACTTCTGTCTAGGTGAAATTTGCATGTTTTTCCCATGTCTCTGGGGGTTTCATCCCTTAGCCCAAAGATTTGTTTCAGGGGAATTGTCCATAGGGTGTGCATATGTGAGTAAGCGTGTTATACAGAAACTAAGTAATTTTGTATAGCTTATTTACTATAGCACTGTAAGTCACCACAGACAAAATCATTTGCTTACTATTATTATTAACACTAATATTAGCATTAAGAACAACAACGAAGTACACATCATTCAAATAATTTCTTTAATGTGATGGGAACATGTGGTGGAGCTCATGTGAGAATGTTTATGTGTATAATGCCGGCTGTATTTGTGAAAGTGAAAATGGTGAAGTTTGCTCTGGGTGTGTGAGGGAGTGAGTGAGAGAGAGAGTGAGTTAATGGTGTCTTAATTGTGAGTACTGATGTGTATGCATTTCTCTATAAAATAAAAAGGTGTATGTTTATAATGGTGCTGACAGGTTTGTGTAATGGTGTGTACTGCTATTGCTGTATGCATGTATACTAAACAAGGTAAGTGCTGCTATTCCAACAGTGCATGTTCCTGTTGACCACATTTTAAATGTCTTTGGGTAGAGTCTTGAGAACCCTAATGTCAGAGAATGACATAAAAATAAACAGCTGTACAGTATTGTATAATAATGCAAGTTTGTATGCATATATATATTTCTGTCTTTCCAGATGGAGGCCTATCCCACAGTTACATAATTTATCACAGTAACTGCCCACTGCTTGATCTGCAGTTGCAAATTGTTAATAAGAATGAAAGAGATTAATCACCACAGCTGGAGACTTGAATCTTCTGGCAGTTACAATAGCATTTACGAGGGTGTTACCTGTACATTTTCTTCACTGCTGCTAGTGTGTATGTGCAACTCCCAGCAGAGTTTGAGAAGCATGTGCCAAGCAAAGTCAATGATGATGGATTCAGGGGTTATTCACACTAATGAGTGGAGCCAAAGGTAGGTCTACATGTGCCATTCAGCTTCTCACAAACACACACCTTCAAAAACCACACAAATCATCATACACAGTTTCATAAACAACCTTACATAAAACCAACAATCTCTGACATTTATTCATATCAGAGGTTAAATGCCATTTAAATGATAAGACAGAGAGTTTTCATCTTTTTCTGTCAGCCATTTTCAAAAGCAGTGATATTGAAAGATTAGAAACAGCAGAGAACCAGGTTTTCCCCATTACACTTTCAGATATCAGCAGAATATGTCACAGAAAAAGCTGATAGAGGGAATAGTTTGCTTTGTATTTTTTGTGAAACATGAGTCAGTGTATGTGTACAGGTGTGCTACTGTGTGTATCAGTACAACTATATGTGTATAAGTATATATTTTACATTAAAACTTAATATTTACAGGAGTGTGTGAGATTGAAGTATTTATTACCAGTAAACACAACACTCAAACACACAATAAGTGTCACAAATTATTTTATGAAAACTTTAGCAATTTAATGAATAACAAAAAGTACATTTAGAGAAATTATCAAAACACACTTCTCCTAAGGCCTGAAAACTGATTTGTATATTTCCAACGGGCCATAAGCCACCTTGTGGGAATGACATTCATTCATGAAACTTAATGACTGCCAGACAACTGCCATTTCCACACTGTTAGTACAGTGTGTGTTTGTGGGTGTGTGTGTGGGGTAGGGATTGTAGTAGGAAGATGTGTCAGCAGTACAAACTCTACCTCTCCTTGAGGCTGTGGTAACACCATGGGTCAGCCTCTCATTTGTGTGATGAGTCAGTCACAGGGTCAACTGCGCTCTCTCTCTCTCTCTCTCTCTCTCTCTCTCTCTCTCTCTCTCTCTCTCTCTCTCTCACACACACACACACACACACACACACACACACACACACACACACACACACACGCACACACAGAATGAGCAAACATCAAAAGTGAACTATATGTTGTGGGGCACAATTTTGCACTGGACACATAGCTACAAACATGCACCAGCAAAAACCGTGTTACTGCTGCTGACTCACCCATTGAGGCAGTTCTGAACGTAAGGAGGGGATACTGGAGGCACGATGGATTGGTCTACTCACACACTATTACATAATCCCTCCAGTTGTGTGCTCTGACAAAGACAGTTCTGTCTTGTATGTCCTCGCTGCCCACTTCTCTCTTGCTAACCCTTCTTACCCCCCAGGCTACTCATCACTCACGCTGCACCCTGTCACTTCCCCTTCTCTTCCCAGTGGGTAGCCTTTCCTCAGACAACTGAGGAAGCCTGCGAGTGTGTGTGAGTATCTCTAGGGTAACACCAAGATTACCTGGGCAGGTGTGTGCAAGGTGTTCAGCAGGAGCGGTTAGGGATCCGAGTCCAGTGTCCTCACACGGATAGCATGCTGGCTGGTCCAGTTTCAGCAAACACTGGGACAGAATGAGGGTCCACAAGTTACTTGTTGTGCATGTACAACTTTATGGTGTAGTAATCTTACAGAAGCAGACACACAGTTACCATCTCACCCTAACAGGCACACAAATACAAAAATGTTCCTGTTTGTTCTGCTTTGAAACTTTGGTCTCTCCTGCAAATAGAAATAGTCGGACACATATCTGTAACTCTGGGGGGGGGGTTAGTGGTATATGGAGACAGCTTTTGCCAGCAAAATGTATGCAAACTTCAATAAAAAAAACAAACTGTTGAATGGCCATAGGAGGGAAGTGAAATAACAAATGCCAAATGATTAAGCGATACTGAAACTCAGTCATCTGCCCAGGCTTTCGCCGAATACACCGATTTCCTCTGTTGATTAGGCAAAAGCTCTGACTGAGGATCTCCCAGGTGACTTTGCAGTGAACAGCCAAATGTCACAGACCCCCACCCCTTTCTGACCTTCCCTCTCACATCTCACACATCCTCCTACTTGCCCTCCACCACAATGATGACATGGCCTCAGCAACCATTTGACAGGAACAGCACTCCAGTCTCTCACCTCCTCCTCCAGCGAGCCCCACCAAGCTGCGCTCTCTCTCCCTCCCACACACCCACACCCACACACACACACACACACACACACTATAAACCTAGTTCTCCAGCAAGTCACCTCTCTACTACTGTCACACATATAAACGCCAAATACATACAGAGAGATTATATATAAATATTGTGTGCATTCGTCAGGACTTATAGACAAACAAGTTTACATCAGAAACAAACAAGGCATTTTTTCTGTTGCCAATGATGGTATAGGAGTCTCTGCTAGAACAGCGGTTAAGCAACTTTACAGCTGAGACATTTCCCTGCAGCGTTAACATCGACTTCCTGAATACAGTTCAGTGCTGTAAATAAATGTTCAAAAAGAAGCAAACTTAAAAAAATATTTTACTTTAGCATTACTGTTACACATCAGGCTTCACAGGGTTTCAATATGTGTGTCTGTGTTGAAATGTCACATAATTAAAGATGGCATGTTTAGTGCAGTGATAAGACTGAGTGGTTAAGGCACTTGACCTGTGACCTTCACAAGGCCATGTTATGTATACAGGTCAGGGATGTAGGCTCCCTCAGGCCCTGAGGCTGTGGTTTAACTCCAAGTTGGGCACACTGCAGACAAACTTTGCACTCTTGGCATGTGTGCTTCTACACAGTACTTTTGATTAGTAGGTTGTTTATAATGTACAGAAGTAATTCAAACAAACACATTTGCATCAGATTTCCCCTTCATTAAACTGCTGCGTGGCTGACCCATGTACACCTGTTTGTTTTCCACTACCATGAGGAGGAGGATCACAATGATCAGGATAACAATGATGACAATGCTGCACATCAAAATTATACGTAAGACACATCTGACATCCTCCAGGGGATTTCACCCTCTGTCGATTGGCTATACCCTGTTGAGTGTGTGTAAGGAGGCAGTGGATAGGTGTGAATGTTCCACTAGTGGTTAAGTCTATGGGAGACAACTGCCAGATATACACAGAGGCTTGTGAAGAGCAGGACATGTCTAAAGGTGTCATGTGGCCAAAGACCTGAGTCAGTAATGAGTAAGGCAGCTTGCTCATGCCAGAGCTCCAGATTTCAGTCTCTCTCTCACACTCACACATAGACAGACAGAAGCTTTCTCTTTCCAGAAATGATCCTAACCTCTTGGTGAGACTCATGCGGTGCACAAGCATGTTGGTCTATGTGTGTTCGAGGAGGCAGAGGGGAGGGTCTGGGGTTTTATTTTCAGATTTGTGATCTTTTGATTTACGTCTGAGAGAAAGGTCATGGTTAGCTGTGTCTGGATTATAAAGATCAGACACACACACACACACACACACACACACGCAGAGAGAGAGAGAGAGAGAGAGAGAGAGCGCAACATGTTAGTCATATATTAAACACACAGAGGATACAGATAACCCTGCAATTGGACAATTTGAATGTCTTCCCATTTAAGTACACAAACAGTATACAATATGTGCTCAGACAAACAGGCATATAAATTATGTCTTGACTTAGGGATGAGAACAGCTCTGAGCCAAAGCAGCAACAGCTGCAGCAGACAGACACTGTCCCGCCTGCATACTCACAGCCTTACAGTCACGTGTGCTCAAACAGCCAGCAAACTCCAGACACCATCGCTCACTCACCAAAGCAGACACTTTCACAACACTCCCACGTGCATTCACAGCAACAGACATTCTCAAGCTCACTAAAAGAAAGACACTCCAACTTTCACATATACACTCCATCAAATAAAAACAGTAACACAAACACACACTCGAATAAGCTCTGTAACACATGTGCAAGCAGTGAAAATATAATCACACATCTCTGTCACTCAGTGGCTGCTCTAGAAGACACTGAGCTTGTATGAGTAAGGGCTGGGGGAGTGGTAAAGCACCCAAAGTCATTGGGCACTCTTACCTACCTACTTAAAGGGGTGATGAATCTGTGAACCTGCACTGGTCTCCTCAGGTGACTTGCAGCAATACTTGCAACACTTCATCATGCAAGCGTTCACAACATGGTGATAAAGCCATAAATCAAATGTGTTCTTGTGCGCGTGTGCGTGCACACACACACACACACACACACACACCTACTGCTTCCAATTCCTGTGGGGCTGCTGCAAGGAGTTTGTAAGGTGTTGGAGAAGGACAGAGGGACAACAGTGTTCACATGCATTACCTGGCCAGGGTAAATGACAACACTCCTTAAAGCAATGACGCACAGGTGTACCGGGAAGCTGCATTAACCTTAGTACAGCAGCTCCCTGAAAGGGGCTGTGCAGTGGCTAACATTTACTGTTCTCTAAACCCATAACCAGTCAGGGCAGTGTTTCTGTCTTTGGGAAAGGTTGTATCTAATGGAAAATTCTGTAATATATTTAATTTTCATGTCATTATTTGCTATTACATGTGTCCACACAGCCACATGTGTGTACAAACATGACAGAGCTAGACATTTAACTCTAGATGAGCCAGGGAAGCAGAGGGCTGCTGTTAGGGGAAGGGTGCCCACAGGCACCTCTGCCATTTCCACTAGTCAGCGGTGTAACTAACCCCTTTCCTCTGACCGGAGATTCCAGACAACAGAAACAGTCTGGCATGGACACTGCCATTATGTGCGTGTTTAATGACTGTTTTTAAAAACCTAAATCGCCATGTGGCTCATGCAACTCACACACCAGTGCATATATGCAGGCAGATGTTTGCAGGAGTGTAGCAGCTAAAGTGCCTCTTGCTCAAGGGTGCAGTGGAAGTGACCCTCCTGGGATGCAGCCTAGCCAGCACTGCACACAGTTACAGATCAGGCTGGGGGAGGGGAGCGCCTGTGCGGGGGGCGTGCTAATGGCCAGGGGGCGGGGAGATTACTCCAGGACAGCCGAACTCTGTGACATGACACAGATGCATAGGGGTGGGGGATGGGCCTTACAGCTTTGCTATTGGCAGGCACGTTCATAGCAGAAACATGCAGAGACAGCAGAGACAAACCCCTCACGTGTTCATCAAGCACAGAGATCTGCTGTGCTGACACCCTCTGCTCTGGGGGACTGAAACAGCCCAGCTTCTGTCACTGTGCTGCAGAGGTGACCACCTTGGAGTTACTTAGTCCAGACTGTCCATACCCAAAAGGACAGTCTAGCAAGTGCCAGCAGGGCAGTAAGTGGCATAGTGGTTAGAGGTGCTGCCTTTAGACTTAGAAACCCCAGGTTCAAACCCCAGCTCTGAATTGCTCCAGTAAAACTTACCCAGCTGTGTAAATGTAAGAACTCTGTAAATGAAGAGCATAAGTTTGTTTCTTTTCATGTGCTCCTTTGCATGGGGGGTAGACCACTCAAGCACAACACTCACATTGTCTGCTGTGTGTTCATCATAAAATTGCATTCCCTTACATATCAAACATCACAAAATTACAAATCCTGCATGCAAACGTTCAGTGAAACACACAAACAGAAGACTAGCAGACGTACATACACACACAGATACAGCCCAGGGAGGAGGCAGGGTAATGATGTGAACAGGAGCTTGAACCTGGAGAAATGAGGAGGAGAGTAGAAGGAAGGGAGGGGGGTACAGAAAGACAGAGGTCACAATGCAAGTGGGAAACAAACTTGCAACATGGCAGCATGGTAACTGCTGCTTATCACCCTTGAAGTATAAAGCACATTGGAATGGTTGTGAACATGACAAGCACACAAGTGCAAGTGTAACAGAACACCGTACTGTGAATCTCTGCCCAGTGATGGGAGGACTCAATGGCCTGTCATTCAGGCAACACATCTCCAACAGCTCAACGAATCACACAAAGTCACCCTTTGAACCTCAAAGTCAGTTTAAATGGAATCGCAGCTCACAAAGAGGCTGAGTTTATGGCTGACTGCCATAACAGTGCAACAAACAGCTCCTGGTTACTGACAGCCATGTCATATTTCTTATTTACATCAATTCATTCAGTGACAATAAATTACCCATTTATACACCTGGGTCATTTGTACTAGAGCAGTTAAGGGTAAGTACCTTGATAGGTGGGTTCTGAGTAGAAGGTAGCATTTCTAACCACTACATCACCTGCAGACACACCACTGTTTTTGGTACAGACTTGAACGAGATGCAGCAAGAAGCTTGTCCACACAAGAGGAATTCAAAGTGGACCAGGGCTCCAGACATCTTACACCAGTGAGAAAATCAATCAGAATGACTTTGACTTCCAGTCGCAACAGCTACTGATAAAGAAGGCTGTGGGCCCAGGGGATGAGGTCCACTCTGTAAACCAAGTCCTCCCTCATTAACATGGCCATGTTTAGCACCATATACAGACAGATGCATGCACACATGCATGCAACTCAAGTTACACACATCTACAATGAAGCACTGTTGCCCTAAACTGGCCTTGTGGCAAGAGTCCAGTCCTTTAGCTGTAGCAGGGAGAAGAATGTGTGACACTGAGTTGCTGCTACTGTTTGTTACAAATGTGGTACAGATGGTACGCAAGACCCAGGGTTTTACACTCCACAGAGACATGCAGAGATAATCCAGGGGCAACACTGGGCTCTAAACACAGTGAAGGTGTGTATTGACGGCATTTCTATATCTAAACCGAATGGTTGTGGAGTTATAGCAGAGCATACACTGGCTACTATGTGCTGCTGAGAACTCAAGGCAGGACTGAGGGGCACCCACTCTCCACTGCACTCTGGACTTGAAACAGCATTCAAGGTGCAAATAGAGACAAACAGTCACTGGGAGCACAGCAAAAGAGCTGCAAGTGAACTGGAGCTGCTGCTGTACCCTTGAGTCACATCACCCAGTCCAGCAAACACACTCTGCACTTAGTCTTCTAGCCAATGCTTTTCTTACAGCAACTTACAGTGATTTACTGATTTAAACAGCTGGGCAATTCTTAGAATAATTTAGAGTAAATACCTAGGCATTACAACAAAATATGGGATTCAAACCTCTGTCCTTTGAGTGCAATGCAGCTGTCTAAGTACTACGCCACCTTCTGTCCTCTATGGGAGAGCTGTGCGAGGCGAGGGCGCCACCTCCACCAAACCCTGTGACCCAAGGCTCTCGGCATTCTGTCCCTGTGGCTATCACCTCAATTGATCACTGTAACAGAATCACTGTAATCAATTAGAGTAATGTAATCCATTGAATTCAATGGTGTGACAGGGAATGAAGCTAAAAGCAGCAGCTGCTAGGAGCAGAGCACTTTGGGCAGGGGTTGTCGGGGGGAGTCAGGAAACAGGCTGGTTGTGTGTTACTGCAGTAATTTTACAGTCTTGAAGTTGTACAGCTCCATATTACTTTGTGCAGCTCTGCTCATCAAACTGTCAGTGCTTGGTGTTCCACCCCTGGTTGTAGAACAAGCTACAGTGGGTGGGGGGGTAAAGGGTCACGCAAGGGAATCATGGGCTTAGAACACAGTCTCCAAGCTGTCAAAACACACCTGACTGTTGTCAAGATGCTGCCTCCTAAGTTGTTCCAGACTCACAATTACAGACATACACTTGCAAACATCTGGCAAAGGGAAAATAAAAATCACACTGACGAGTGTCCATATAGATGGGAACAAGCAGACTGTGAAAACGGTGTCGCCTGAGTCCCACCTACGGTCAAAGAACAGCAATTCAATCCATGTAGACAACTCAGATGCTCTGATCAGCCACACACCCACACACCACCTCATTCTCCTCCTCCTAGCAGTTCCTACAGTGAAGGTGATGCTCAAACAGCACGGTGTATTCACCTACCTCCACAGGCCATGCTCACAAGAGGAAGAGAGCTGAACCCACATTCTGCTGTTGCTCCACCCAGGTGGTGCAGCCTCACCCCTTCTTTAGCTCCACCCCTGACAAACTTAAAGAGCCCCAGACACCGTGCCTGCACTCCAGAGTGGAGTCAATCACACCACAAACAAGCACTGTTCGCCTGTCAGCATTCACACCGCTGTACCCCTCCCCCACCCCCCATCTCCTTTTCTTTTTGCTCTTGATGAGGCCCCCACTCCCCCTGTGCCGTCATTCCAATGAATGCACAATCACTCCACCCAGCAAGGGGGGGCACAGCAGCACCCTTGTGTGTGCACAACTGCAGATAAACAGCAGCTTTGCGACCACAGGGACCAGGGGCATTGTGGGTAAGGACCACTCACTGTGAGTTGCACTGCACTCTCATAAACCATCATTATCACCCCGTTTAATATGCCAGCTGAAACCAACAGCTGCGTTGCAAGGTGTGGACTGCGGCACTATACTGTGGCGACAGATCTGACTACCCAGTCCAAACACACATCATTATGAGATAATAATAACATGTCATAATCAGAAAATAATGAGATTTCATAATAAGGTGCAACAGCAAAGATGCCGGTCAAAGCAATGCAAATAACTAACCCCCTGTGAACTGCGGCTGGTCCACAGTGGCAAGCTATTGGTCTGCCTGCATGCTGGAGCCATTCGCATCACAGGTTGAAAAACGAAAGACGCAAACAAGGATGTACTTCCGGTACTAATGAATTAATGAGCGGGTCAATGAGAGCCATGGGAAGGGGAGTGGGGATCGTCACAGGAAATTCCCGAGACGGGTGAGACCAGCAGAACAGAGCTCCCAAGGAGTGGTGGGAGGGCAAGCCTGAGTTTGAGTGGGGGAGGAAAGGTGTGCGGTGTCAGTTTCTGAGCCTCTGGATCAGCTTACATCTGCTAGCACTTTGCTTGTCGTGGCATTGCATTCTATTTTGCTGAAGCCGAGTTCAGGTAAGGGGAGGTGCCTACAGAACAAGTGGGTGACACTGCATGGACTCAACACAGGAAGCAAAGCGATGCACACACTCTTGCTTACACACACACACACACACACACACACACACACACACACACACACACACACACACAGAGGTCGTCATGGAGCAGCAGGCAGACGACGGCATCAGAGGACAAAAATAGTGCCGCACGCGGTAATGACGGACCCGGCTTTCACGTCCTGCCGCTCTGAATCCCTCTTTTGTTTACGTTACTCTGGCTCCTCTGTGTGAATGCCAGGCTCCCCAAACAAAAGCCACGGTGCTGACAGCTGTCTCCCACCCAGGGCAAAGCCCAGCGCTCGAGCCATGAAGGCGCGGCCAAGGGCACCGGGGAAACGCCAGTTGTTGTACGATAGGCATAGAGCAGGAGAAGACAGCTCCCGAGAGAGAGAGTACACACTGAGCCCTCAGCACACACACTCCTTTGTGCCCCGCTTTTCTGCTGTGGTCTCAGTGTATTCCCTAATGTTTTGTTTGTTTGTAGCCAACTTTGTCTGTTCTGCTTTTTGGGCTTTTGCTGGAACTGTTTGCATGCTGAGAAGCACCGGTGAGTGCAGTCTTACCTGCTGGCTGTCCGAAGTACCTCCAGCCCATCCAAGGGGTTTGTAAATCCACGGGCAGGAGCCCTGCACCACGCTGAGCTTTGTGTCCTGCTTCCCTTTAAATTCGACCCCCCCCCCACCGCACACACCACAACACTACAAGCCCCCAGTCTGGGACCCAACACAAACACACACAAACACGCACGCACGCACACATACACACAAACACACGCACGCGCACACACACACACGCACACACACACACACACGCACGCACACACGCACGCACACAAGGTGCAGCCTTCTAATGTCCAAAATAATGCATTTAATTCCCTCTCCTAAAACAGGAGTGTATCCCTGTCTTTCTCCCTTTCTTTCTTCCCCCTTTCTCTCTCTCCCTCTCCCTCCCTCACTCTTGCTCACACACACTCACACACACACACACACACACTCTTCTCTTGCCTTTTTCCACTCAGTACTCAAACAAAGAAAGGAAAGGAACAGCACACACAGAGAAAGCAGAGGGAAAAAAGGCCCAACCCCCCTCCCTCCCCCCACTACAGACCAGTCTGCTGCTTCTCTCTCTCTCTCTCTCTCTCTCTCTCTCTCTCTCTCTCTCTCTCTCTCTCTCTCTCTTTTTCTCCTTTTGCCTTTCTCTAAACAGCCCCTCCCCTGTTCCACCGTCAACCCCCTTGGCACAGTGGCGGCCTCGTTCTCACCAGCCCAATTGCTGGCTCCTCCCCTTTTCCGGCATGTCACACAGATGGGATTTGCAGGAGCAGAGACAGCTCTGTGTGCTTCCAGGGGTTAGCTGGCACAGCTACACATGGCGTAAAGGGGGCTATGCATGCAGGACAGCAACAAACACAGCCTCTACCCCCACTGAGAAGGAGGCTCTGCTGCTCTGTGTCCAATCCCCATCTGAGGACATGACACCATGAACTACAAGGAAAGGAAGGAGGAGCTAAAAAGAGAGCCCTGTGTGTATCTGTATGTGACTATATCCATAAGCATGTTACTATCTGTGAAGTGTGCAGTAAGTTGCTCTGGACCAGTACCAGCCTAAGATGTCAATACACCCGGGCAACCTGGGCAATACCTGCATAGGACAAACTGGAAAGAAAAGTGAAAGGAAAGTGATTGAATGGTGTCCTACACCTTTGGGAATGGCTGCAGAAGAACTGGAAGATGTGGAGCCTCATTTTGTGAAATAACTAGTTTACATTGAAGTGACATTTGACTGATACTGTATGTATGTGTCATTGTTTACCTGCCCTCTGTATTATAATGTTGGTTGATACTTTTATGATATGTTGTTTGAACCAGATTCCACACACTAATCACTAAGCGCCAAGTATTCAATGAACATTTTACACTTTTAACGCTTGACCAGTGCGGTGTGTACTCTGGCCAACCAACACTGCAACTCATACCGCAAGTTAGAATACAAGGTTTTGACACTAGAGGCCCCCTACACAAAAGGTAAGAGAAATGGCTCTTTCAACACTGACTGAGTCAAGGTCTAAAACCCACAACCTCTTGGTGGCATGTCCACTCTGCCAGTGTAGTATAGGAGACACACGTCCCTTTGTGCGCCTGTGAGCGTAGGAGTGTGTTAGACAGGATGATGAAATGTACAGAAATGGGAAGTGAACAATGACACCTCAAGGCAGAATTATCCTCCCAGCCAATCAGAGCCCCAGTTGCAGGAGTGAGGCCTCGCCTTCAGCAGTCTGCCAGCACGCGTACAGATTCACTTTGTAAACATTCCTCGATTTGGATGCACTCTGTCCCCAAAATCTCACTCAGTACATCATCTAGAATCTGCATGAATCTTAAAACAGTATTGAGATTTCTGCCCATTATGCGTGGCCACAGGTCTCTTCTGTATCATAACAGATACAACTGGTCAAAGAAAGTATAGAAAACACTAACTGCACCTCACATCTTAGACGAACACACTGTATCAACAGGAGTTGGGCCTTCATAGACACTGAGAGAGAAAGGGGAAAAAAATGCTGGGCAGCACAGTGACAATGCAGGTAGTGCCGGTGCCTCACAGCTTTTGGGCTGTAAGTTTGGGTGTGGGGATCTGAATCAGTCTGTGTAGAGTTTGCATATTTTCCCTCTTAGAGTCAGTTTTATACTATGTGTACGCGTGTGTTACATTGCCTTGCTCTGGTAGATGTTGTATGTAGCGTGAATATAGCATGTATATATCCATCAATTCGTTTGGCCTTGGACAAAGGCATCAGATTAATAACAATAACAGTCATGTTTAGTAGACAGTTTCACTCAGGTTACCCCCAACAGCAAAAAACAGTAACTAAAGGTACTGTTAATAATTGTCACAGTTGAAACACTGTCACTGACAAACCTACGCAGCCATCCTAGCGGAACTTATAGATACACTGATGGAGACTAGAGACACAGCAAAAGCTTGAAGGAACAGACAGACACTCTGAAGTGGAGAGTGTGCTCTTCTCACAAACACATAGACAAACCATGTGACAGCGAGACGGGGGTGTGTGTGTATGTGTGTGCCAGCATGAGCTGTTATCACAGCACACACTGTAATCAGTGCACTTACATAACTGAGCGGCAGACATTCTGGAATTACAGGCCCCACGGATCTGCCAAGGACTGCTCGGCGCACACATCGGCAACACCCAGAAACATGCACATTTAGAGAGCGACTGTCTCTCACCCACTCTGTGTGGTGCACACACACACACACACACACACACACACACACACAGTTACAGCATAGTGTTTGAGACCCTAATGCTCATGGTCAATGAAAGTGAAACACGTGTACAGTGTCAGTGTGACACTTGTGACCAGTAAATATCTGTGCAGCCAGTACAGTATATGTACCAGGAGCATAGCAGCCACTCACAAACAGCTTTCCTGTAAGGAGACTGTGAATGCATATCTGTCCAGATTAACAGGTTGCTCTAGCAAAACACACACTGTACACATTTTACAAGTGAAACCAGTTAGTAGGTAAAGATGCCAATAGAAACAAACCAGTTGTGTGTGTTTTTCAGTGAAAGCATGGGGTTGTGTGTGGGTGCGGACATGTAAGCCAAGGTGTGAATGTGTGAAAGTGTGTACGTGTATGAAATTATGCAAGCGTAAGCATCCGTACAGACCTCCTGGAATATGGTTGTGTGAATAAGCATGCACGTCTGTTTGTGTGTACATCTATGTGTTCAGTGTGGCAATTGAACTGCTCTGCCTAGGAGCTGGCTTCATTGCGTGATGACAAAAAAAATGTGACAATGGAATTGCAGAGAGGAAGTTGGGAGAGAGAGGAAATATTGTGAAAATTCAGTATTTGACATGTTTTCAGGGACAAATTAGACACGTGTTCCCGACTGTGTGTTCGAGTTATGACCCTAGGCCACCCATGCCAGACTGTATCACTTCATGAGTTTCACGATGCCAGACAAGCATGGAGCCCTGAACACACCCACAATATTCATAACACTTCATACCTGTCCCCACACACATCCCTGCTTCCCGGTGCCTTCAGGGACCTTCCCAGCTCAGACACCAGTTGCTGGGGCCAAATTTGCATGATGTTTGACTTAAACAATGGGCTATTCAGAAAAATAACTTTTTTAATTAACCTGACACTTTCTTTCAACAGGAGTTACAGCATTAGTTGTGTATACTAAGTGACTTATGCCGATTACCACACTGGGCAAGTTTTGCTTTATCAATACAGGGCAGGTACGTTGCTCACATGTAAAACAGCAAAGGCTGTCTGTCTCCTACTTGCCCTGTTCTGCATAGGAGCAGCCATGGCTGCACAACAAGCACAACAACAGAGAGGAGAATTCGACTTATTAAAGCTCGGCATCTGTGGGAATACCGTGAACTGAGTATTAATTGAACACAGCTGTACATGGTTAAACATTAACAGCCAATTAAACAGACTTGCTGCACCAGGTGGAGTTATTCCATTCAGTAAAAAAGTGCTGTAAGATGCATAATTTATGATGCTACTGTGAAACAACTGTATTTTGCGTACTCATCATCCACACTGCAAAACACACCCCAACCTGCCCACAACAAGAGACAGGGGAGCCTTGCACATGATGACTTTTCACATCATTTTTACAACTACTGTTTAGACCAACCAGTAACCTGAGTTTATAAATACAATAACTCCTTGCTATCCAAATCTAATTTGTCCCTAAAAACACATTAAACACAGAATTTTTCAGATACCAGGTGCCTATTTTCCATTATCTTAAATAGGGAAAATAAATTACGTGCTCCCAGCCCATTGGAAAACACCCATATAACTATTAACCCATTACTTCAGCATGTAATCACTGTAAGCACCAGTTACCTAATGAAAAAACACAATGTTGTGTTAATTTGCATGTTTATAATGCCCACGCATGTAGTATGTATGGTACAGGACATTTCATGTTAGTCACTGTGTTACACACGGGAGATGCAAGGATGTATGCATGGGGTTTGCAGCCGAAGTTAAGTGTTATGACATCTTGGGGGGAATAAATAAAGGGAATAAAGACGTGTCAAAGTGACCCGCTGTGTCCACCTCCGTTTCACAAAACAACTGGCATTTAAATAAATAGGTTTTTTTTTAAATAAAGAAATGCACAATAAATGTGGTGACCTGCTATATTCAGAACAAAAAAAAATAGTTGGAAACTAGCTGATAATATTTGTGCAGTGCATGTCTGGCTTTGGATAAATTTGTAACAGTACACAATACAGTTTATTACAATACACACAGGATAATTTTATTCCAGTACACTGTATGGTACTGTATGGTATTTGTACTGTACAATTTTTTATTTAGATTTTTATTCGCATTTTGATTTTTTTTTATTATGGATAAGCTTCAGATAAAAATTCATCATAGCAAAAGTTTACATTTGGATACCAATATATAGGTCTTAATTTTCAAGAGCTGTTATAGCGAAAATTCAGATAGAGTCTGGATATTAAGGAAGTGTTGTATATTAAATATACTTTACTCTAAACAGTACATCAGCACCCTATCCAGGGTGTCTCACACCCTCAAGCCCCACATTTGTGGTATAGGCTCTAGACCATGGAAACTCTGTACCAGACAAGCAATTGTTGCTAATGGATGGTGGGATCCAAACAGCAGCCACCTGAACAAAAGACACTGTGTTGTTAAATTAAGAGACTTAAGTGTGTGTGCACACACATGCACATTGTTGATAGCTGTGATCCAGCCAACACTGTGATGCTAAATTTGACCTTTCAGGGGTCTGATAAGTGGCATGAGGCCAGCAGGCAAACAAGATAACTTTAGAACTCGAAAGGTCAAAGGTGTGTGAGGGTGACACTGACTGCTCATTCATACACTGCAAACAGAAACCTTTCATCACTGAAAAAATACCACACTAGAAAAGAAACTGGGCTTCTCTGAACCCCAAAAGACAGATGTGTGTGGCCATCACTTAAGCAGTAACCATCCTGTACTACTACATTTTTATGCATCTATGTGCATGTTGGCACTATGTGCAAGTGAGGCTGACAGTCAATTTGAGCGTGTGACTTGAAGGATGTGGCAGCATGCCTGAGTGTGAGTGTGTGCCTGGACTACTCCCACTTATTGTAGTGCAAAAATGGGAGATGAAGAAGTGGTGCTGGGGGCAGGACAACCTCAAGCCAGATTTCCTCCCTTGTGTCTGGGTGAGGCGCCGAAGAGTGAGGTTCTATGGAAGCTGCAGGTGGGCTATCAGGTATTGGCAGGGGAGTCGTAGCCCATTAGCACTCTGTTTCCGTCTACCGGCCAGCCCTGAGCAGCCAATAATCTATTAGCCACTGTCTCTGTGGGCCACGTTCTGCCCTCAAACAGGGACACACAGGGGGCTGTACAAAATGGAAAAGCACTGCAACACATCCTGTCTCCATCGTCATCATCAAAAACAGTCTTATTGAGTTGTTGCATGCAAGCAATCACTCTGAAGACTCACTCACACACATTCAGACACAAACACAGGCACAGAGGATTGAGAAAGCTGGGAAGAGAGATAATTACAGTAAGGAGGAGGTGCAGTGTCCCACCCTCAGACCACTTGGTTCCCCACAGTTGGTGGTGTTCCACACAGTACTGCTGTTTAACTGCCAGACCATATAAAATGCTACCCATGATCCACCTGAAGTAAATTCAGGATGCAAGGTTCAGATGGCAGTTACCTGGTGCCAAGGGACAAACATGTTACAATGCTGTTATCTTCTTGCTTTTCCTTTAGAAGACAATACATCTCGTGCAGCTGTCTCAGTGACTGGACAGATACACATACATACCAAGTGACTACTCCTTTGCCAAAAATCCAATTAGGTTCTTCTTACCTGGTCCTTCACCCATTGTCCTCTTCATGAATGTGATGCAATCCTGCACACACTGGTCTGACTTTCTTCCTTTCCCAATACTGTCTTGTTTGACTGGACGTGTCCCATGCATCGCTGCTCCGGTCTTCCAGGGGTGTCGACCTGCTCCTCTCTGGTTGCTGTCCACTGTCCATGTGTGCTGCACTGCAATTAAGAAACACACAAAAACATGTTTCAAATGTGTTCCAAAACGAAACACAAATAAAGCACGTAGTTATATGGGATATGTCACTGTCAGGTGAGAGAGCTGTTGCAGACAGGGAGGGAGGTACATCTCCTCACGCTGGAGTCTATCCAGCGTCTGGGTGCTATCATTGCCGGCAGCCGCAACCATGGCTGATTATAGCTTCTTTTCATTCTGCCTGTATCATTAGGCCTCACTCTCTTTCTCACACACAGAGACACACACACACACACACACAGACACAGTTGTGGGGTCTTCACAATGACAATTTAAAATGTCTCTACAAAGTCTATTTTGTCAGAATTTATTATCCATAAGGGATTAAGACACGCACGCATGCACGCACGCACAGTAACAACTAATTAAGATTTATCTTGACATCCCAGGTCTATGGATAAACATTTAGCAGAAAATAAAATAGTGACTTTGTTTTGTCAAATTACTAACATTAAAGCTAACTAATTAATTAAATACTAACATTAAAGTTCCCCGCTGTACTGTGAAGGCGAGCTGCTGGGTTGACATAGGTGCCATGTTCATGCCTGTCAGAGCGAGTGCCCCTTCTCAGCCTGACTCGTTCCTGTATTGCAGGGAATCATCAGGGCAAAATCTGTCACTGACCGGCAGCTGAGCTCAGCAATGAGCCCCATCCATCATGGACTGAGAGATGCGATTCAAAGCTCTGCCTGCCTGACGCACAGCAGCTCCTCCCTGTCCTTGTCAAACCCACACCCACAATTAGACCTGACAGCTCCCGTCCCAGCAGGTCCCATGTACATCCGTGTGTGAGCAACATTTTCTGGCGGCAGCAGCACCTGAGTTGGGCAGCCAACAGCAATTCTGCTGGGCCTGTCACTGCACACAAAGACACACCCAACACCCTGCCGCAGCATCGCAAAAAAGACCTTTAAGCAGACCCCCTCCAGCCCAGCAGGAGTTGTGCTTGACAGTATGTTTGCGAGAGAGCACATGTGTTTTTCTTTGAGTAGTTGTGTGTATGTGTGTGGTGGGGGGTAGATATTGAGGTAGTATGCAGCCCCCAGAAACATTTTCTGCAAATGTGGAATTCTCTGGGTCATTTTTTTTGCTTGTTTTAAAGGGTCTGAACTATTTACACCAAAAACAGCTGGGCTCAGTCATCGTTCCAGTTCTGCCTGACAACAGCCAGAAGGCTACTCATCGCAGTGTGGGGAGGGGACCACTCTGGTTTAAAAAAAAAAGAAAAAAGAAACCCATTCAAGGGGAAGACCAACTACTGATGAAATAGAATTCTAAAGCTTGGCACTCAAACACTGCACGGTGTATTGGCTGCATACGGAAGGGCATCTGATCTGGAAGTTTTCTGTCCTCACCCACTGCACCCCTCTCTCGGGGCAGTGTTGGTATGCTCCTGCAAGCCTGAGACCATGTGCAATATGTATACCAGGGACAGCTTGCATTTCATGGCAGGGTGGAGCTATAGGATACCAAAGGGCGCCTGGAGGAGGGGTGGGGGGACCAGCGTGGGGGGGTGAGGGTGCAGAAGCGGGTTTATGGACTATTTTTAGAAATTCCATTTATATTCACAGCTGCTCACTGAGGATGAGGGCCAGCTTGCAAAGGAACACATAGGCAGTGCTCACACATGCACAGATACGTGTGCGAAGATAGACAGTTGTGTGAGCATTGCAGAAAGCTTGCACATCAGTAGGGCACATGCTAAATAATGTGGAAAAAAGGGAGCAGTGTGGTTCACTGGGCTGCGTCGCTGCTTCCATGGACTGTCCCGTTCTTGAGGAGTCAAAGAGCTGAAAACCATCACACTGGGCAGATGCCAGAATATAGAACACCAAGAGTCAAGCAAAGGTAGGGAGCACAGGCCACCCAGGGAGCCTGGCATGTCCTTGCAATGCAGCTGGTGGGGGGTACCCCACTGCTCTGCCAGCTGTGAACAGGAGAGAGAGGCAGGTGCTGTTATCTACCACCACTTATACATCAGTCCCTTTCTGTTTGGCCTGCAGCTACAAGGGAGTCAAAAGCCTAGCACCGTACCGGTCAGAAGTTTGTCTGTTTGACCACAAAATGAGGTGCAATGTCTTCCCAGCTCTCCTAGAGATGATGAACACTTGTGGGTTACATTGCTTTCACACTTCTGTCCAGTTTGACCCATAAAGGCATTGGTCAAATTGACCAGGGGTCTTCACACTTTTCATGTCCATCTGGGCAAAGAGCCAAAAGGACCCCACCTGTAACTATAGTCAGTAGGCTGTTACTATAATATACCTAGGCTGACCGGGTCCCTGAAGAGATGTAGGGTATGCTGAAGTGTACACAGCTAGTAGATGCATCTCTGATCTATCAGAGGGCCCCATGCATCCAACCTCCAAAGAGCAGTGAAAGAGTCAATAAAACCTTCAGTTCCATTGAAGCTTCTCTGTATGGTTCTTTGACATCCACTGTTGTTCTCATTGTACCTGATGAAATGGATTCTGGAGAACGAAGGACATCAGACTGAATTCTTTACAGGGACCAAAGCAGCCCCTCTGTGAGACCATTTTCTACTGGTAAGATGGGATGAGTGGGATTTGGTTCTTCACAATAGAACAAACTGAAAACCTCAGCCAATGTCAGGAGCTTTTAAAAATATCCTAATAAAACAAAGATGCTCCCCAAACAGATTTCACTGACAGTAAAAAACAAACTTAACAAAAAGAAAGCCTGTGAAATGTCCATAAAAACTTTACAGTACAGGATCATGTGGATAAGTAAACTGGAAAGCTTAAGGGACTAAAAGTAGAAACAGACTCTGACAATCTCCATCAATATGGAGATACTAATGCTCAGTAATTAACTAAAATTAAAAGCAAATTTAAGGTTATTTAAGCCTACCAGTTAATACTGGCTAAGTTCTTAGCACACACAAGCAAACATTACATCACCCACAGTCTATAAAGGTCACAGAAAAATATCAACACAAATTCTCTGTATATGCTAAGTTTGGCTTTCTTAACACAAACACTCAGTGCAGCAGATACAATGGCAATTACTCACACATCACTTATGGCCATTTTCACCATCCACACCCTCTACACATAATCACATTTATATAAATCAAAGTAAAATCTTTCTACTTTTGTTGACTTAAAGGACCACTTGTTCCATTTGGCACCCACAGTTGACTGATAAGGAGTACATATCAGTGTGTATGAGTCAGTATCGCCTGTATGTACAGTCAGCAGGATTCTTCCCTGTACTCATGGACAGACCGCCCTACAGGTTCTGTTCTGCTGTTCTCTGTCTTTCACACTGGAGCACTGACCACCATTTATCAAATCGTGGTTGAAGAGGAATCAGTACTAAACACTGGGCTCAAATGAAGTGTTCTTTGTGGTAGGATCTGCTGTTAGCCACAGCACAAAGTCTGCAGCAGAACATGTTTTTACAAGAGCAGAACAGCTAAGTCCAGGCATTTAACCTAATGAAGCATGGAACAATAGTAATGAATTGCCATCACATCAACCTGCTTTCACTACCAAATTCACTGCTAATTAAGAAGTCGCTAAACAATATCAGTTCAACTTATCAATCATCTTTGCAGTTCCTTATGTAATTCTCCTTGTCTTTCTTCACAGAAGTCTTTGAATGTGCCTCTGTGTGGTTCTTACCTTGAGGCAAACTTGGGAAGGTGCTATACAAAAACAAACAAAACTTAACCCTATAAAAATGTTAAAATACCTAAGCGGAACATTTTCAGACTAAGAAGGAAAAGGAGAGATACAAAGCAGAAGAAGATACATAATAAGTTCAGGCTCTGTAATCACAAGTCTACAGGGACTAGATGATACAGCCAAGCTGTAACGGATGATTAGGCATAATGGAAAGACAAACCCGGTAACAAGGGCAGCATTAACTGAACCAGAACCATGGTTACAGGGGCAGGATGAGACACAACATCCTGGCTACAGGGGCCAGGATCATACAGAGGCACCCAGTCAGAGGGGCAGGACTCAACAATCATACTGAGTTACAGGGTTCAAAACAGGTTAAGAGAGACTAGACAGGCAACCCTGACTACACAATGAGACACACCCAATCGGCCAGACACGATAAGCAAAGAGACAATGTGATTACTGCGAGAAACAGGAGAGGCAAGACAATTCATTCTAAAGTTTGAAAAAGCTCTTGGCAAATTGAAAACTGGAGTCTTAACAAGGCCCCAGACTTAAATCCCAGAAGAAAAAATGGACTCTGTAAAACACCTAATCTGAAGTGAAATATCAAATAAGTTAAATATGTAAAACTACAAACTATTTGACAACCTTCAATAAAGCAAAAGCTGTGCTTATAAGACTTGTGCCCAGCATCTAAACGCTTGATATATATCAATATAGAGCTGTTATATAGACTCACCAGTATCACACTGTGTATGCACTCAGTGTGCAACTCTTCCCCGTATTTACACAGATTAACACTGGCTTTTGGGGACATTCTTACTCATAGATTTTTAACATTCAGAAATTGACTGCCATCATCAAACAGGGTAAAAGTGCTGTACTGTTTGGACACCATAGAACAGTGCAGAACATAGTTGGCTTCCATAGGGGTCTAAAGCCTTTGAAACTGAAACACAGGAAAAGGAAGACTTGACTACCCCAGAGAGGCTCTTAACCATCATCACTCATGGGCAGGGAGTGCTGGTGGAATCTAACATGCTGGCAGGAGATAGACTCTCACACAGACAAAGCCAGTCCAGGCCTGAAGCAACATGAGCAACTTCAGAGCCTCACCGTAAGAGAGGGAACAAACAAGACTGCAGTGCCCACTGACCCAAGATCAGTCTACTCCCTACAAGTATGGTCATAAATCACTATGAACTGAACCATTGAACTGATCTTAGCATATCTGTTGATATGGAACGCAAAGGTTCGACCTCCATCACAGGTCCAGACTTGCTCTGTGAACACGACAGTGCTGGAATGTTGTGGTTCCACATCTGGTTGCCTGCAGAAACAAAGAGTTGCCACAAAGTAAAAAAAAACCAGGAATGCAATTTACTACCCATTAGAAAAAGAAATAAACAAGATGGGTGCTGTAAAAGCAAAAGGGCTGGATGTCTGCATCTGTCCACACAGCTCTGTCGCTGGTCTAAAAGCCCCACAGCTGTCTGGATAAAATGTCTTCCTGCTAAAATGGGCTCGCCTACAATAAAACACTCCACCCCTGGCAGCAGATGGCAATTTCATTCTTGAATGTAGCTAAGCACACAGAGACCCAAACAGGTGCTCTGCAAAAAAAAGCATTTATGCTTGTGATCCACATTTCTTTTATTGCATGGCGATTACATATTAGATGTGATGTTGAAGACTGAGATAATGTCTAAGTACCACGAGCTTTGATGGTGCTCATGGATGTTACATGCTAGTTTGATACAAGATCCTGAATGGTGCTACATAGCAATGCTGAGAAAAAAGAGGAACTCTGGAACACCACTGACAATGGCAAAAGGGTTCCTGTTCTTACGTAGCTGTCTGATCACTTTTACGGCTGCTGTCTTTGTTTTCTAATTAGCAATCTGCGACTTGGATCCGGTTTTCTGTTTGTGAGGAAATTCTCTTGACTGACCTGCTCGGGCACACTTCCCTTCCCCCACCATCTCATTAACTGTGCTAGTTAATTATTCAAGTGACATTACAGCCAGAGAAGGTCTTAAGCAGGTGCCAAGTCAGGTGTGACTGGTGGTGGAAAATGATATTCTGCATTTAAGAGTTTATTACAGCTACAAATGCTATTATTAAATTTCCAACTTTGAGCTACCGATGCAGCTGAATGTTTAATAAAGTGATATGGGTTCAACATAACACACAAGTTGTTCTTAATCAGGGGTGTGGGGGTTTCTCCTTTAAGTATAAATGAGAGGCCCCAGCCCCCAACATACCTGCTGAAAAATCTATCAAATTGATTTGCTATTCTGATATTGGTTAATATATTCTGTGGGTGGTAAGGGGCCTAGTTTAAGAAAGGAACATGTCAGGTTTAATTCTTAGAGGAAAGCAAGTTTTTCATGAATGAGCCAAGTCTTTAAACTGAACTGACTATCAAGTTCTAAAAGCAATATTTGGTCTTTGTTTGTACAAGGGCAGATGCCACAAATAAGCACATATGGACAAGTCCTGAGCACGGGTCCATGGGTCCCCAGGGCTAGATGCTGTTGTTGAACGCAGGGGGCCAATTTAACACAGGTCATCCCCCATGAGCTGTGTGTCAGCATGTGGCAAAGGATGTGCAGAAAAAAAACACACCCACAACCAAACTGGTAAGGCATTAGGACTAAATGGGACTAGACATACGCTGAAAAATAAAAGCCTGAGTCGACCTCTGACATTTGATTGGGATAACCCCCATCATTGCAGCAGCAGCAATGCTTTGTGGAGCAGCTGCACCTTCTTACCTTGACATGTCTGATCCTTGACCTGAATCCAAGCTCTAAGGCAGGTGTGTGTGTGTGTGTGTGTGAGAGAGAAAGAGAGAGAGAGAGAGAGAGAGATAGAGAGAGAGAGAGAAAAATGTAAAATGGATGCTACACCTGGTGGTCTACATCCCAAAATGGGGTCATGTTGTTTTTCCTGTACAGAGGACTATGCTGAGCACATCGCTTGGGCTCAGTCTGTAAACAAACTCTGGGTGAATTCATGAGACAAACAAATGTAGTTCTGCAAAGACACCCCACATACCCGCATTAACTTTTGGGTCCAAGATTGAGGTGGATGGAAAATCCCCCCATGCTAGAGACAATGGTCCATGGTGTTGTTGTAATTGTATGTAATCAGCAGTTACATAGGAATCAGTAAGGAGAGGCAGCATCACTGGTAATGCACATTGACTCACAAACATCCACAAACAAACTCACAGACTGACCAATTTATACGTTAAGTCAGTGTAACACACAGTGTGGATGCTGCTACTGCCCGGACAGACAGGCAGCTGTCAGTGTGAATGACAGCCATCATGACACTGGCTCAAAAATCTGAAGCAGTGAAGAGTAACAATAAATGTATTCAAATAACTCAACTAGCCATGTGGCTAAGACAGCAAAGGTACAGTAAGCCAGACATCCTCCTTCATGGTGCCATGTGACCTGCAGCATGTAAAACGGTCATCATCCAACTAGAATGTCCACCAGATCATCACACACAAATACATCACACCCTTAAAGAATAACACAAGAGAACAACTTAAGTTGTGTGTACACCCACTTCTGTGAGGGGTTTACATACCAGTAGACTGTCTTTCACAACCATCAAGTTTTCTTCAGTTCTGTCCTCCTTTTCTCACTTTCCCACTAAAGCTAAACAAACACAGCCCCCATTCCTGCAGCTACACTCTCACACAAGGAGGGCTCTCCTATGTAATGTAAGTTAAAAAAGGCTGGTCTTACATTCAGTGTTCAGTAAGCATGAAGTTACGAGGGGGAAAAATGAAAAACGGACACAATCCCACATATATGGTCACATTCAAACACACTGGTGTGGTTCTGTGCTTGGTAATGAACGATACTGATCTCACACTTACACTGGAAATCTGCAGAGTCAGCAGGGGCAGCTTGCCACCAGCTTGTTCTCAGCACCATTTTATTGAACCAGCAATGGAAAGAAACACTTCATTGCTTACCATATAGTATGAAATCATCTCAAGAAATGCAAATACACATCTGTCTCAGGTGGTGGTGTGTGTGCGTGTGCGTAAGAGAGAAATGTGTATGCCTAGACAATGAAAAAAACAGGGCATTCTTACTTATTCAGCAAGACAGACCAAGCATGTGGAATGTCTTAACAGTCAATATAAAGAGTTACTATACTTTTTTGCATTTAGCAAAACTGGGGGGAGGGGTAATCTGGCCACTGCTTTGATAGCTGGTGGGTATGAACTGCCTCTCAGATGGAAATTGGTTCAGAGGGGTATCTGGACACAAACACAAACCAGATGAGGTCCAGTCCCCCGGCGCAAAGGTCCTTATGCATAATAATAAAGAAAACAAATTACGCAGAGATGTAGTGGGAGAGAACACGTTAGCATGCATTTGTGTGTAGTCAATTTTAGACTGAGGCTGTAGAATGTGGCCAACAGTGAGTGTGACTCACTCACTCATAGTACCAGAGGGTGAACGGCAGTTCACTGAGCTGCCGGTCGTGTAAAAATAGCCCTCTGTGTCATAGTCCATTACAAACCCAAAGAAGGAGGCGGGTGATGAAACAGGAGACACAAGGACAGAGGGGGAATGATTCACACACACGATCAGACACACAGGCACATGGATGTGCGTCTCTGTGGGTTCTGGGGTCCAACCCATGGATGGTTTGTCTGCCTCCTGCCAACCCCTGTTGTCATGGCAATGACTTCAATACCCTGCTGGTTCTTGTGTGGACCGAAGCCACCCCTGCAGGGTGGGAAAGGCGAGGCAGGATCACCAGCTGCCCTTGACCAGAGAAGACTCAGAATGGCCAATCACTGGCTACCTAAAATAGGGTTCAGGGTGAGCAATTCATTGACAAAAACAGCACTTGCACTCACTCCTCTGCTCATCTTATTCTGGCTACAGGTAAGGAATGTTTGCCTGAGAGTGTCCAGCTGCTCTCTGCTACCCCTGGAGGCTGAAGGACACTTGTACTTGCTTGTACTACTTATAAAAAGGATAACCTGAAAGGGGAAGGGAGGCATTTTGGTACAGAAGTAGATTCAGTTTTCAAACAACTGACTGGAAATGCTGTGTAATTATGTTAATTTAGTCTTTAGTCATTCACAGGCATAAAAACACACATAAAACATAAACAGAAACACACACATTTGGACCAAAAAAAAAAAAAAAAACACTTTGCTACTTGCTCAGCCACTAACCCGAAGGGCCTTTGAACCACAGCATCAAATAGTGATCTCCAGCCTGAGGTTTGCAGTACAGTACTTGGACAGTGTCCTCCCTGATCTCCACAGTTTGTCAAATCTTTTAGAAAAATCATGTTTCCTGCTTTATTGCCCAACTTAGACAAAGAACAAAGAAAAGAAAACAAAGAAAAGTAACATATCAGGTCCAGAGGGAACAGCACAGAAGGTGCAAGATTGAGAAGTGTGTGGAACCCAATGGCTGGTTGTGAGCCCTTCAGTTATAGCTGCCTGTTTCACTGAGGACTGGAGCACAGGGCAGGGTTCCAGTTGTGCTCCTATGTTGTATGTGGCCTCCACACTCTTTTTTTTGCAAAAGACCCTATCCTTTCTCTCCATAATCAGCGCCATTAACAGATAAATGGCCCGGTATATCAAGGTTCATGGTTCACTTTTTCATTCTGCCCTTATACAGATGTATTGGAAAGAAGAAAATGTAGATTGCCCTGTACTCCATAGATTGATCAGTGCAAAGTCAGTAGTGATTGTACCATTCTTGAGCCTGGTGGTGTTGTCTGCAAATTGCAATACATCATCCAAATGGTACCAGAGAAAACACAGGGTGGAGCGGGTGATGGGGTTGATACAAGCTTTTTTAATACACCACTTGTAGGTAGTGAGTTCCTGATGATTGGTTGGACAGTCTTCACTTCCCGCTGCAGAGCTCCGTGGTCAGATGCAATGCAGTTCCCATACCAGACCAAGATGCTCTCTATAGCACATCTGTAGGAACTAGTGAGGATGTGCAGTAGACTGTTCAGACCTCTTGCTGCTAAAAGTATCATCTATCTACAACTGAAACAGCAGTTTGTTCTATTGTTGGTTACTAACCTCAATGACCTTCAGAATTCTTTTTACTCGTTCCAACGCACGTGACACATATTTCACGTATTTCATGTTGCTGTACACCCCAATATTCTCCATGTGCATTATGATCGGTTTGTAAACACCAACATTTCACACTGTGTCACTCACAGACACACACACAAAACTGAAATGCGTAGCTCACTCAGATTTATTCACTCAACACACAAAGGAGTGAAAAAAGCTATAAAAATCAGGAGTGCAACTGAAAATCATTTCAATATGCTGCTGCTAACTGCTGCACTAGTGCTGTGTTAGCAGGACTACAGTTGTCGGAAAATACATGAAACACACACATACACAGTCAGACACCCATACCCTTACTAAGCAACACTGCCTGACTGACAGTGCTTTCCTCTGTGGGAGTGTGTGAGGAGTATGATGAACTTCCTTGGCCACTGTCCAGGTTCATTAGGTAGGAGACAAAAACGGCCGCTTGACAGACATACACTGGTAATTAGAACCACGTCACCAGGGACCACCCATCACTGGCCCCTTGTGACAGAGCACATGTGGGTTCAGCAGGGGTACAGTGGGTGGTAGGGCAGGTGTTGTGTCTGACCTGGTGGTATGGCAGTGATGGAGGGTATGGGGGACAACAGCAGGAAGTAAGGGGGGAAAAGGGGGGGAAGCAGTGAAAGAACAGGGAAGGAAAAAAGCACTGTGGAGATAGAGGGGGGCAGAGGGACCAACATACTTCCAACAGAGTCCTTATACTCACCTCTAGTCTCACTAAAGTGGGACGCAAACTGGTTCTTAAAAAATAATGACATATTACAAAATGCATGCACAAATTTTACAGCATAAATAGATATACAACTGCATGTTAAAGTAATGCAACAAATTAAATATTTTAAAAAGAAAAGTTTACAACATTTGGGTGTTTTTTGAGACAAGTTGGAAAGCACATCATTTTCAACAAAAAAAATTTCTGCAGTCAGATTTAATCCCAACAATCGTAATATTAGTTACATTTAGTTATCGTGAATTCTGTGAGATGTACTCTACAGACCTCTACTTTCTATACTGAAGTCCAAAAGTAAAAGATTTTTGTCTTTCCTTTTTGCACAGTGAAAGTAAGTGAAGTATATTTGATGAGTACTTGTTTTGCAAACTTTAATGCTGATATTAATTTTCTATACGTTAAAAAATGTAAATGAATAAAAAATGAGAACAACTAATCTAGAAATGGTACAAACACAGCTCAGCTATTTGTTAACAGTAAGGCCAGATGCAGGAAAGATAAATGTCCCAATCAAATTAACCTGGGAAAAGAATCACACAAAAACAAATGCAACAATGTAAGTTAAAAACTGTTATAAAAAACAAACCACGCAATAAAAATCTTAAAAATGTCTTTGGCGCTTCACTGGCAGCTCAGCTGACATGGCCATTTTTAGAAATACTGAGTTTTCTTTCCAGAGTCTAATACGTCTCTGCCTGCCAGCTGGGTATCGTCAGCTCTGTGCTGGATCTAACCCAGCATTGTCCCCATGGAACTCCAGGGACCACAGTGTGGTATGGAGAGACCAGGCTGTTTTGGCCCAGAGCCACTGCACATCGTGGGGCTCAGGAATCCAGGGAAAACCCTCGGCCGGCCACTATTACCAGGACAACAGACGGCTCTGATAATGCAACAGATTTTGGCGGGGAACTTGTTTTTGATTCCAGGATGTACGATCATAAACCTGCAGATGTGGATGATAATTCCCGTTCAGTAACTTGATTATAAAGAAAATTACCACATCTATGGCAGGAGCACCTTCACATACAGAGCAGATCTCCAACATGCTCTCTGCTTCCTCATGCAGATGGTGTGTGATCACACACTTCAGTGCACTTGTTCACCCCCCACCCCCCAACTATGAATGTCTTTAAAGCACACAAAGCAGAACTCTGCATGCCTGTTGCCATGACAATACAAATGGCCTATATGAAAACCATGATGAGGGTCTACAGTAAGGTGCACTGTTGCTGTATGGAAACTGCAGAAGCGTGTGTCTTTGTGGATGGGCACAGCAAATCATTGCTCTGTACATCACATACATATTTATTACACATCACCACAGACCATGGAATCATTATTTTACATTATTTTAAGTATCAGTGACAATCTAAGCTAAAAAGAGTTGCCATGTCCAGATCTGCATGTACCAGTGGATGGATTTGGCTCACAGCTGTGCTAGTATACATAAGCACGGTATGTGTGTATCTGTGTGTGAGAGTAAATGTTCATCAATACGTATGTATGTATGTAGTGTGTAGCCTGAGTGCTTCCTCTCCTGAAACATGCAATGTGAGTGACAGCTCAGTGAGCCACAAGCAGTGGGTAGCAGATCATGTTTCCATTGGGCAGTTTCATACCATAGGGGTGTAATATTAGCCCAGTTCCAGCCCAGGGGTGGCCTCCAGCTCCTCGATGGTAGGAGTGGTGGTGGGGGGTGTGTGGGGCTGAAAAAGAGGGATGGAGTAAAAAGCAAAGATGATAAAGAGGCGAATCCTAAAGTGAATGACACCATTAAAGTGACTGTTTCTGCTGCTTTATTACAGTAAAACAAAGTAAGTTCAAAATTGATAACATTGCAATTTTGCTCTAGGAAGGAATGAACACAAAAGATGGCCCTACTGATCTATATGCAAGCAGTGTGGGGCTATGTTTACACATGCAGGTGAGAGAGTATGTGAGAGGTATTATCTGTGTGAGTGAATGAGTGTGCGAGTGTATTTGGCTGAGCTAGCACCTGGCAGCTGGCGATGTACTCTCCCACATGCGGCAGAGGTGCAGGCCACAAAGTGCACTGTTTCAATGGCACATGGTGTGTGGCCATGCAAGTCTGCATCAAGGTCATACACCTGCTTCTGAGCCGAGTCACAGTGTGCAGATGGGTGACATGTCCTGATTGTGTTAGCTGTGTAAAGCATTGGCGCTGGGGACTTAGCCCTGTGGCTCCTAGCAGCCATGACTGAAAAGCATCACACTTCTGTACACAAACATCCTTCATTAACACAAACATTTTTCTCATGTTAATGAGGCCTGTTGTAATTCTAAAAACACTGAGGACCAACACAAAGGGGTCAAATAGAGAAACAAACCAAGAATCAGAAAAGAAGACAGAAAGACATACATGACAGGCATGCACACACACAGACAAACACATGCAAACACACACACAAAAATAAAATTCAGTATGGAAACAAGTGAGAAGAGCACCAGAGACCAATGCCTCTGATGTGTCAGGCTTTTTTTTAAACAGCAAAAAAAAACCATGGCTGAAATTGAGCAAACCAATAAAAACAACACAAGAAACTGAGATAGAACAGGTATGAAGGAAAACACTTTACGTTGAGAGTCTCCAAGCGCACACTGTACGTTCACACATCTTACATTTTGCTTAACACACAGGCAGCACAAAACACCGGTGCATTGTACTGAGTGTATTTCTGCAAACAGTGTCAAATGTCAAGATCTAAAGGTGAGGGTGCTGCAATGTTGGCCCTGCCCTTAAGTGGAACTGACCAATCTAAGTTTTGGCAGAAGATGCTGAATGCTCCATTATTCATTAAGGTTCACGAAATCCATCTACCAACGATCCACAGGGCAGCACTATATCAGCCCAGAGTATACATCTCAAGAGCACAACAGCAAGTGAGGCAGGACGTACCAGTCACAGGGCAAAGCACACATTCATTTACTCATACACTAGTGGATATTTAGAGTCACCAATTTATATGAAGCACACATTATTGGACTGCAGGAGGAAACCAGAAAACTTGGAAGAAACCCATGCAAAAACAGGGAGAACATATAAATTCCACACAGACTAACAGACTTGAACCTCAATCAAAACGCAAAACACAGGAGCTGGGAGGCAGTTTTGCTACTAACACAAAACGTCAAAATGTCTTTCGATGTTTTATTAGAGGCAAGAACAGACAGGGTATTAGTGGTTCTCGTGACAAAAACGGCTGCCAGGAGGCATTACAACTGTGGTGTTTACAAGTAGAGATGTCTCCATACTGACACTCAGCTGTGTTGCTACAAGTCAATGTAAGGGCAGCTTTTGCAGTGAATCCTCCTAGTTCTCAGCATCTCCAGTGCGTGCCAAGCTGACAGCAACAGCCCAATGGCCCCACACAGCTCTGTGCGCAAAGTGACAAGTTCCAGACTCTCACTGTGGGGGAGAGAGACAGAGAGTGAGCAGCAAACCACAGGGCAGAACTGGCAGTCATCCTTAACTGTCACGCTAAGAAAAACTGAACAAAAACAAGGGAAGAGCTCAGTTATGACCGCACTCTCGCTTTCTTTGTGTTTGCAGCGCTTTGACACTTCAGAGACACCCTACAGCCTTCTCTCCTTCTCTTCCTCCCACCAATCCGCAAGCAGAAAGGGGTGTGCGCACGCGCATGCACACACACGCACACACACACACACACACTCCCTCTATCCTTTCCCCATCAGACTACGAGGAACATGCCGGAAGTGAAGAAATGGATGAGCAGCTCCACACTATTCCTATCAACAAAGAGGCAGCAGCAGGAGACGGCTGTCTGGGTAGGAAAGGAACGCTCACCAGCTGCTGCCAGAGTCAGGACACATACCCCTGTCTGGACTCCAGCACCACTCGGAGATCATGTACGTGTGTGTTTTGGCCTGGTGCCAGTTTAACAATAAAGCTTATTTTAAACCTACTACACTGTGTTCACAATGTCACTCCTTACCACACTAAGAATTAAACACACTCAAAAATGTTACATGCTGATGATGTTTCATGCCAATATGACATTATTATAGCCTGCATTCCATATGTGCCATTATTTCATGTCAATGTCTTGCCTCAATAGCATAACAGCATGAGCATAGGGCTTTTGGAGACATCAGTACAACAAACGTGCCACACTGAGGTGGTATGCAGCACTCGTGACAGATGCCAAAATAAGCTTGCAGGAATACCCACAATGCCAGCTGCTCTGGTGTTCTGGGGTCAGTTTTCATAGATATTATTGTTACTAATAAAGGTAATTTAGCAGTGTGCATTGGAGACAACAGTTTAGTCACTGAGTCACTAGGCAGAGACAGGTGAGAACAGGTAGCAAGTGACAGGTGGCAGCTGTCGCACATGTCCAGGTGGCACTCATGCACAACATAAATCGCCAGCATAGTTTGTCCTCATCAGTGATTCCATGGGCTGCTCCTGACCGGTCACACCCTCCCTCCGTACACCTACAATCTAGAACAAGCCAGCATCACTTCAGTGTGTGATCAACATCATCAACAGAAATATTTTAAAAATACAGTCCTCCTATGGCCCATCTAGGAGGTACCCTGCCTCATACCCTGTGCTTCCAGGATAGACGGTTGCCCACTGACTCTAAACTAGACAGGTAGTTTTGGGATGGATGTTCCTCTTTAAGGGACAAGTGTTACAAACTTGTCTATAAATATCAGTAAAAAGCTATATTTGATGAGAACAGACCCTCAGCAGCTGAGGACTGAGTCCAGAGATGTCAGCGCAGCACCATTTATCACCTCACCGGGGGGGTGAATGATGGCACAATGGAATCAACCACAACAACCCGTTTTACTTCATCTGCTGGGTCTAAAATGACACAAACACCAGGTTAGGTATAGACCCACACTGTTACAGCACACAAGTATAAAGAGGTTGCTGGATTCCAAAACAATAAAGTTAGAACTAATTCACCCCAAATGACTAACATTAAAACCACCTGAAACAAAAATTTCAAACTAACTTCTCTGAGGGCTTAAACAGTTTTTGCATTTACTACATCAGATGCCCGGACTCACATATGAGTAAAACAGTTTGTCCAGTTCCTAAGACTTAATGAAGTCTTCCATCGATTTGTATATACCCTAATGTGAGATCACAGAAAAAAAATAAAATGTGTAGTAAATGTATGATTCTACACAGCAGAATATTTCACACCTTAAGTTAAGTTCTAGTGCAGGGTAAGCAGAATGATGCCCAAGCAGGCTGTGCCATGGAAATGCAGTTACACCTCCCCTTGGACTACATTGAGACAAAGAAGGCTGTCCTGGTTATAAACAATGATACTGGGACAGATACCATACACAGTACACATACACTTGTGATGCTAGTTTCCAGAAGATGCTCAGAACACAGAAACCTTAAACGATTCTACATAGTGACTCGTGACCCAGCACAGTAGCCACAAATCCTGTTTTCAGCAGGAACAGGAGGAGGTGAAAACCAGGGCAGTACCTGCATGGGGGGCCTGTGCTAACAGATACTGCATTATTAACAGTTTCAAGCCTCCATCACCACTGCCTTTTTTTCCCCACTCGCAGAGCTTATATTCAGAAAAAGCCTGAGATTCTGGATATGCATTAGCACCGGTTCCTATTAGTGCAATTGGCTCCACTTGTTCCCTACTGGAAGATCCAGTTTCCATTTTTTGGGCTCTAGCTGTGCTGTGAGAGAAACACGGCTGGCCGACACCAAGGGCTGCAGCCCCAGGGCAACCACCGAGAGGAGCTGCTTGGCCTACGTGACACCCTGCGCATAGTAAACGCAATGACGTTTCTCCCTTTCTCTCTCCACCCTTCATTTGGGGCCCCCCATTTCCCTCGCTTCACCCTTCAAACCCCATGAGCCTCCAGGTCCCCCAAGACACACACAGACCCTCACTCTGCACATCACACACTTCCCCAGCCTATGTTCACACTCTTAGCATTTTAGTCCCATGGCAACAAGAGCATAAAATATTTTGATCATTTCTAAACATGTGCTATGTCTACTGAGTGTGCGTGTTTGAAGGGGGGGGGGGGAGAGTACAGACACATGGGGGGCAGGGAAGGGGAATGAGGGGGAGAGAAAAAGAAAGAGCGAGAGAGTATGTGTGTGTACCCAGCTGACTGTACTGAAGCCCCTCCCCTTAGCAACAGTCTCAGTGCTGCTTCTGCCTAATTGGCCAGCTGACAGCACACATCACCAGCCCATGCAGTCTCAGTAGCCAATGAGGAGGGTTTCCTGCAAACAGTTCTGCTGGATTCCATTTTTACCATGGTAACAGAACACAGCTCCAGGCCTGCAGGCTACAGTGGCAAAGACCCTGTGGATCTCCTTGCACACAGCTAAAGCTGCTTTATTTATGAACACTGCTTACGGTGGATTCCTCTCTCTCTCTCTCACACACACACACACACACACACACACACACACACACACACACACACACACACACACAAAAAGCAAGGTAAAGCAAGCACACACCAACAGGAGTTACAAATAAAGCATGCACCAAAAATGTGAAACAGCCCTGACTGCTGACCACAGGTCATAGTTCTGATTCAGAATTTACTGCTTGCAAAACATTTACAACCCACCACTAACAACTGGACAAGGAGGACAAGAGACCACACACGCTGGCTGACAGAATACTGGAGGAACACTAATGTGATGTTGTGGGACTCATACAAGAGCTGCAGAAATGGCCATGCTGAGGGTATGGGGACACTGGATTCTGCTGCCTCCCAACTCTTGGATTATGGTTTTGAATCCCTACTCAATCTGTAGGGAGTTTAAATTTTCTCCCTTTGTTTGTGTGCATTTCCTCTCTCCAAATATTGTGTTTTAGGTGAACTTGTGATGCTAAAGTTCCCTTTGTGTGTGTTTGTGTGAGTAAGTTATGTCAATGTGAGCAAAAGTGGCCAATGTAAACAAAAAAGCTGACACAGTTCCTGCAATATTGAAGCAATGCTCAAAGCTGTGCACCACACTATACCTGGAACACCCTGTGGTCAATGATATGATGAGAGGCTTTAGAAAAAAACTTGAATCTGTTGCCAGCTAGCACAGGGAACCACTGTTGATCTATACAGGTTGTGTCTATTGACAGTATATGATCATTTAGTGTTAATGTTTTTGCGTGGCCTTGTCTTAGCACATTTTAGTCACATGTTATATATCATGTAGGGTATATCTTTCAGGGACAGCAAAGGAATCAAACTGACATGTTAGGCAGTACTTGCATGAACAGATTTTTTAAAGTGCAAATGTGTATGTCAAGATGATGGCAAAAGGATGTGTTTGTGGGAATAAGGAGTTAAAACTGGTTGAGAAGCATCTAAGTGGGTATGTGGTAGTGGGTGGGCACTTTCCTATCATAAATGGGGCAACTGGGGAATATGAGAGTGCAGGGCAATTTTCACAGCAGAGTGGACAAAGTTCAGACAATGATTAAACAGTCTACCATTTCAGTTTTCAAAACACATTGGAAGGAATATTTAATCATTGACTGTTTCATATCTTCCCTCTGCAAGGTAGTTTTCTTCAGTTAACTAACCAGTCATCATGGGACACGGATGCTGAATGTGTTTTTTGTGGAATTTGTCTGGCAAGTGTTATTTGCTCCAGTCTCTGTGGCATATGCTCTCCCCACACTGCTTTGCTGTGATTTGTGCACCTGCCAAGTTTTCTAAAAGAGGAAACTTTTATTAATTTTTTTAACCACTGAGAAGCAGGTTAAAAATTCTTGCCAAACTGTAAAATCTAACAACAACAAATATCTAATATTCTGGTTGACAATACTATTCTTTCTAGAAAATCATCATTTTGTCTTAAATGCTGTTTTTGGGGGTTGGTGGTACTGCTTTGACAGTGCCGAGTTTTACCACTGCTTATCCACACTACAGTTAACACTGGAACGAAGCTGTCCACACAGGGGGAGGAGTTTAGTTCCAGTCATGGGCAGTGTGAGGACTTATCCTGCACATCACTTTAAACAGTGGTCATTCCACTGCACGAACAAAAGACTGGAACTGCAGGTGGAGGAATCCTTGCCCCTTACACTGTACCCTCAGGCAACACTCATCAAAACACACCTTATCACTCAGCTGCATGCACCAAACAGTACCAGTGCCCATTTAAAGTAAACACGGGGCAGATTTTACCTATATGGTTAAATATGAATTGCAGTACACAGGGTATGATGGTTTTCAAATCATTAAATACAGAAAATCTTGATCAACAACAAATAATTGATTATAATATATGAAAAAAGATATACTAATGGAATTGTCATTCCTGGGAATAATACCAACTATCAGCTTTACCTTTCCTTGAATGGAGTGGTTTTTAAACATTTGAGTAGTTTCTCTTACATTTTTTCTTTTTCTATTAAATTTTTTTAGTCTCTGGCCATTATGATTTCATATTTGTTTATTAATATGCTAAAGTATCATCTAGCAAGATTATACTTACAGAGTAAGCTGAACAAAGACTAGTCCTTCCAGCAAATTGTGAAATCATGAGATCACAGAATGACATGTCATGTTCAACTTTATGAAAACTGCCTTTTCATACGCTGCTCTATTGCTTTATTCTCCCAAAGGTCCGTCAGGCACCCTGACCCAAGAAAAATGGAAATGTGTGAACCATGTTCTGCTTATACCTTTGTCAGCTGGCCACTCCTGAGTCACACACCAGTCCCCTGAGAGCCAAAGGCTGACTCAGGTTCAAGAGAAGCAACACAGTTTCAATCGCACTCCTGCTATGCTACACTGAATTATTCCTGTGAACATTACTAAGCTGCCTAAACAGGTAAATCGTTGTAAATAGCTCAATATCCAAACATAACATTGTAAGTTGCTTTGTAGCACAGCATCAGATAAATTAATACACAATTAACATCCACCTAAAGATGCAATGCCTTTTCAAGGGCACAATGGTCTTGTGTGTACTCTTGCCATTTTGGAGGTGCCACCATGTACCAACTTCCAGCGCTGGTGTGATATGTGTTTGACTGTGTCATGCAACAATCACCTCTAAGGGAGAACAGCACCATCAAGGCCACATGCATTACAACACACACCACAAGGTTTGCTGTGTTTGGAGAAAGAGCAGATCATGTTCAAACTCCCACCCCCCTGTGCCTGGTAGCCAGGCTCTGGCTGTGCACTTTGGCAGGGTAATCAGGCCTTAGGTGCCCCGCCTCCATCTCTGTCCCCCAGCAGTGGCCCCTTGCACACAACAAAGGCAGCAGCCTGATCTGTGGTGTGTGGAGGCACAAAGGGAGCACCCGGGGGGATGGGGGCACCGTAACCTGAGAGCCAGGAGGCAACTGGGAGAGTGGGAGGGCGGATCTTAAAGTCAGGTCAGCCAGGGAGAGGCGGGCAGGGCTGCGAGAATATCTACTATTAAACACAGATGTCACTGTGTATATGCATCCACACACAGCAAACATAGACAGTTTTACAAATACTGCAAAAACATACCATTTTCCTCAGAAATTCCCCCACATGGCAAGAAAAACATGTCCATACACTGTACATAAACACCAAGGAGACAGAGGACCAGGTCTGCTGATGTGTTTTTCCAGCAATATGACATCAGACATGGTGACTGCACACAGAACAGCATAGTATCATGTTTTAAACAAGTGCGAGTGCACATTCACGCAAACTCTGAGGACTCACACATGAATTGCAGTCAAATGTTTACCTAACAGCTCTACTCTTCATTGCCCCCTCCATCCCTCCTGGTCTCTTATTTCAACCCAGCATGCTCCATGCCACACCTTCTTGCATTCCCACACCCTCCCTTCACACCTTCTTTCCCTTGCAATGCTGGGCTGACCTATGTGCCCGTTTGGTTGAGTGTTGTATCTCCATTCATCCTGAGGAGACCCACACGCAGTATACTCCCTGTAAGTACAGTAAATGGCAGGAAGCATGGGGTTCCATTCTGCTCCATTTCAAGTGCAACTAAACCACTAAAGGTTTAGGTTTTTCGGCCGTGTCTCCTGCTGCTGTATCCATGAGCATTTTACCCATGTTTGTTCCTCCTGGAACATTCTGCTGTACAAATAAGTGGAAATGGATATGTGATCTGAAAACACAGCTGGATACACAGCTTCGTGGTAAAAGAAAGGAAAAGCTCACACTTTGCTTCACCTTGACTAAGGAATGCTGAAAGCCTGGATGTGCTTTCAGACACATTCACCACATAACAGCACAAATATAAATGTAACTTTATACAGTGGTGTGTGTGTTATACACATATACATAATAGAAGGTCATATAAAATGTAATTGTTGAGTAGATGTGTGTGGCAACTGTGTCTGCCATGTCCCTCCAGGCAACCAACTGCCATACCATGTCCACATGGTGTGTAGGACCCCTTGACCAAAGGCTGAGTAGGCTAGCAAATCCTATTACTGCTGCTCTCACTGTCCAAGCACCCGCTGTGTTGTGGGTGTGCTGTCAGCTGACTCCACAGGAACTACAGAATATGTAAACGCTTAATTTCTCTCTCTCTCTTTTCCAGTTTAACAGTGTTTCAGTAAATCTCACTAACAGCGGTGTGTTCCTCAGGCTTTGTTTCTATATCTCTGCATGCTGTTGGCCTGTATGACAGCAAAGCATTTGCACCACCTATCTGTCAAGCAGGGAGAAACATGGTCACGACAGACCTCAGAACCAGGACATGCTGTACAGTCAGATGTCTCTGTCGGCAGGGGAGAGAACTTCGCTTCCTCTCACACATGGTCACACTCCCAGCCTGTGGGCAGAGGGAGTCTGATGTCACCGGCAATCATCCTTTTCCTCCACCGCCCATACTTCCTCCCCACTGTGTTCCTGCCACCAGTGCAGAGGTGTGCTGCCCTCTTTCTCTGTTCCTTATTTCTGCCTCAGCGCCCACGGCTTCCTGCTCCACACACCCTCCGGGGCCTGAGTCAGCCTTTGAGAACAGCAAAGAGGCGTTCCACAGAGGTGTGGATACAAAAGTACATGTAGGGTTCACGGGTACTACAGAATCTGCAAAGCTTAGGCAACAAATGAAAGTCAAAGTGCTGAGTTCCCTCACTGGCCCAGGACCCCCAGCAAGCAGATCAGCAACACACTGTCCTCATGACAGTATCCATACGGACTCCTGGGGTGCCCAGGCAAAGCCAGTATGACACAGCCATCTTCTACACTATTCAGTTTGTAACAACAAACTCAAGCACAACGATTTAAACAGCAAATGAATCCAGCATGTAAACATTACAGCGGCTTATTCCACAGCAAAACTACACCAGCCCACATGGCACCACTGTTATGCTTAATGGTTCATTCCTGCAGTGTGTTTACAAAACAAAGGCCTCTAACATGGGGGAGGGGGCCAAAAAACACGATTTACTGAGCGCATACACACACACACACACACACACACACACACACACACACACACAGACATGCGAAACCAAAGACAAGGAGCCCAATGACCTCTGTGTAGGAAACACAGACTGGTGGCAGTATGCAGGATAGGCAGGACAATGGTTGGAGGGGCCGCAGACAGGCCGGGTGCTGTCACGTGGTTGCGAACGTGGAGGGTGTGAGAGAGGTGTGAGGATTAGAAAGGCATGCAGACACAGTGACAGTGAGCAGACATTCTGCAGTGAGGGACAAAGCAGCAGTCATAGATGCCACTGACACCATGAAAGTGCTGCCATGGCGACTGCATGCTGCATGCTGCATACTGGAACCCATGATGGTGACCTTCTGAACATACAACTTGTTAACATCAGTGTTTCCACACAGGTGGGGCAGATCCTGTTCTAACATTTGGCTGTAGTTTGAACATGTACATCATTCCTTATTTACATATGTGTTAATCTTTTAGGGCCACATGATGGCACAGTGCTGATATGTCACAATGCCTTTGCTAAAGGTTCAAACATGAAATCTGATGAAGATCAGGCTGTCTGGAGTATGGATGTTCTGTCTGTGTTCACATGGGTTTCCTTTGCAGGTTTTGTGTGTGTGCGCGTGTGCGTACAAAAGTGTTTATGAATGCATAATTGTCTTATAATCCACTAATACATTGACATCCCACCCAAGCTACCCTGCCTCATGCTCCATGCTTCCAGTAGAGGCTTTAGACCACTGCAACCATGCACTGGACAAGCTTGTTATGTTCTTCATGAAAGTTATCGATAAAGCGTATAGATGCTATTCATTTATATCACACACAAACTTTTGTTCAAAGTCACTACATGACACCACACTGCATAGCCCTTCATCTTCCACCTTAGAAACAGCAACACCAAATGCAGTCAGCAAGCACAACTGCGCCCTGAAGCCAGCTGTGGAACACTCGCCATTGGATACACAGTCCTCATGCTATACTGTCATGTTACAGTACCACATACACAACAACTGGAAATAATGTAATAATTAAATTTTTAAAAATTCAATCAAGCACACAGTTGTGGCAGCAATCAGGCCTATATACTGTACAAGCTCTCTATGCACTGCAGGCCTTTTTCTTGTCTGTGCGCTCACAGAGTCACCTGCTGGGTTAATAGGTAAAGTGAGCTATTGGTGGAAATTTCACTTTCCTGGGGGAAGGATCCTGCAAACATGATGGTGTATCTCTAGAATGTTCTTTACTAGTGTCCATAAGCTTGAAAGCATGTTACTTTACCTTAAATTACAGTAGATACAGCAAAAGTGACTGTGTCTGTATAGATATAAGGGGCTCATTCTGTCTCAGATGGTCTGAGAACCACACGGTTCTACTGTATTTCAGTTCCAGTGTAACAGAGTTTATATAATTTCAGTGTGGGTACAATTGGATTTGTAGTGTCAAGGTCTGGGTAGAACAGGGGTGTACACTGGACCCTCCTGATACAAAAGTTCAGACTTTTGGAAGTCATTAACTTTTTCAGTTTATTTCTAATTTCTATAAATAAATAAACAAATCTTTTTTTTTTTTTTTAAAAAAAAAAAAAAAAAAGGTTTTGCAGATCAAACATCACCCCAGTTTCTCCAAATCAACATTCACAAGCAGAAGCGCAGACCCAAAACGGAACAGAGGTGAGGCTGGATTAACTGAGCTGACTTTTTGCACCACCAGGACCCAGATATTGACAGTGAATGAGTTGTTAGTTTCCACATCACGTGTTCCTGACAGTTGGCAATCAATAACAATTCAATTCAATTCATTTTTATAGCGCACTTCTCATAGGGTGACTCGAAGCATTGAACAGCAGATTAGGATAACAGAACAGATAACAGGTATATAGTGAAGCTATAGAAGTTAAACATTAACAGGAACAACTCTACAGGGTATAAGTACAATACAGTAAGCCTGTCAGCACCTGAGGAGAGTAAAACAAAAAAATTCCCAACCGGGAGGCAAGATGACAAGTGCCGCATGTATTAATCAGAAAAAACTGACACCAAATAGGAGTTTGTGGAGACAATGTAAACTTATTTTGAATCATCTTAAATTAGTTTTAATTTTCATGTAGCTCAAAGTTGATGTGTTCAAAAAGTCTTGGTGTATTTTTTTATTACAGTTATATCCAATACTTTAACAGAACCTAGCCAGCAAATACATCAAGGTATGTCTCTGCTACTACACTACAAGTGGTTCCCCCTTATCTGCAGTTTCGCTTTCTGTGGTTTGTTATCTGCAGTCAGCCACGGTCTGAAAATATTAAATGAAAAATTCCAGAAATAAACAATATATAAGTTTTAAATTGCGCACCATTCTGAGCAGCGTGACAAAAACTCACACCATCCCACCTAGGACATGAATCATACCTTTGTCCAGCATATCCACGCTGTATACGCTACCTGCCCATTAGTCACTTACAAGCCGTCTCAGTTATCAGATTGACTGTCGCGGTATCGCATTGCTTGTTTTCAAGTTACCCTTATTTTACTTAATAATGGCTCCAAAGCACAAGAGTAGTGACACTGGCAATTCAGATATGCCAAAGAGAAGCCGTAAAGTGTTTCCTTTAAGTGAAAATGTGAAGGTTATCGACTTAATAAGGAAAGAACATATCCCCTGTGGATAAGGGGGGACTACTGCATGTCCTCACGGTCAGTTTGTTGTGCTCAAATGCAAATGAATAATGTAGTTGATATCCAAGCTGAAACACTCCTTAACATATTATCCTGTTTAATGCATTCTCTTGGTCCTTCAACTCTCTCCATTCTCAAGTCTGCTGTTTCATTACCACATGCTACTTAACACACCAGAAAACCAGGCACAGCCTTCCGCGTAGAAAGTAGACCATAAAACACTGAACAGGACGTTTTGCAGGTGATGTATTTTTCATTTGAGTCATTTTAAAGCAGATTTAATTTCAAAATTGATTGAAGTCAATATAAGCCCTCTGATGTCCATGGTACATGCTATGGGAGTTAAACATTACTAAACTTTAACTTACTGTGACACAATGGTATGATTTAAAAATAATCTGAGTTAGACTTTGGCCTGGTTTGTTTGTAAATTAAGGATCAGGTCTATTTTTTGTCATCTGGGTATATCAGTATTTACTCAGTTTGGACAGAATAAATGGTTGGTTTATTCTCCATTTAATCTACAACTGGTTTAATGTATTTCACTTTGGGTACAACTGAACTTATTCTCCCAACTTGGGTACAAAAGGGTTAATTATGTCTTTTTTGGGGACAAGAAGAGGTCTATCCTGTTTCATTTTTGGCACAATAGGGTATTAGTTGAGGCACAAGAAGTGCTTATCACAGTAAATGCATTTATGAATACTAATTAGAGCAGTAGGGAGAAGCAAAAGGAGTGCAATAATGCAGCCGGCACAGAGACACAGACGAAGCCCACAACAGTAATACTCACAGGATTCCACACACCAACTCTGGAAAGGAAAACCACACAAAACACAGATCAAACCAATGTTTTTAAACAACACACTAAGGAAAGGTGCAAAATATTTTCAAAGATATGTTTAACCACCCAATAAAAATTTGCCTGCAGGGATTATGCGAGATTTTTTAGATTAAAATAGTATACAATTCATTTTATCAAGGTAACAACAGCAAAATCAAGTGATGCAAAATGCCAAAATATGTAGTCCCCACTGCACTATAGGAGCAGTGCATGTCTTGCCAAGGTCCACTGACATGTTTACCAAAGTCAAGACAAACACAACCAGCAACTTACCTAAAGAAGTTGTAGTGCTCATCCTGCATCCACTTCAGCCCTGTTCCTTGTGATACACCTCACCCATGTTTCAACACTCTCCCAAAGTTCCAGGCACAGATACGCTCTGATCTTCCTAAGGACATGCTTTGTTTCAGTCATCCTGTGTTTGTTGAGGTGGATACCATCACAGTGTCTGGAATAACTCATTCACATTGAATCTTCTGCTGTGAATTAAAAATAGAACAAAACAAAACACAAAAGTTATGCTGGGTCTATATTTTGGTTTAATGCATCATAATTTCTTGATTAATCAACAATTTCTTATTGATAAAGATGTATTATGGGTATGGAATCCTCAATGACACAAAACACACCAAATAAAAAGGAAACCAGTTTAAAAGCAATGTCTTAAATATACTGAGGTGTCTGCCATTCGTTGTGGTCTCAAGGCCAGTCTCTTTTCTGTTTGCCAGGAAGAAAAGTAACACACCATTTTCTCCTTCACCACCATGCATGCGTGTGCATGTGCGTGTGTGTGTACGAGTATGTATGTAGTACACAGGCTCCTTATGCAACAAACAGCTTCGTTACATATGTTGGTGGAAGTATAAAAATGTTCAATTTTGGTGTTTTTAATAGAGAAAACACAGAATATATATACACACCACACATTTCCTACTTTTTACCAACCCAACCCCAAATAGGAAAGTGTTGTGCTAATGCCTTAATTCAATTTGTCCAAACTTTGACTGCTCATGTCTTTAGCTCCTGAATATGTGATACAAGCAAAATGACAGCTGAACATGATCATGGGATGAATGGGTCAACAATAGAGACAATACATTAGCATGTCAACATATATTCACACACTCACTGCTGACAACTGACTGTCCTAATGCAGGATAACAGTGGCCCAGCGCCCATCTGAGGAAATGGTGCATGACAATAAGCAGGGTAAACCCTAGACAGGATACCATTTCATTCCAAGACAGTCTCTCATGTGCACGAGCACATACACACAGACTGAGACATTTAGTAAGCAAATCACCTAAAACACATGTGTTTGGACTATGAGAAGAAACCACAGCACCTAGAGAAAACCCACACAAACATGAGGAGAACATGTAAACTCCACACAGATTGAGCTGGATTTGAACCCACACCAGGTCATGTAAGCTGACAGTGGACTGTACTGTTTAGCTTTAATCAATTTTTACTGGTAAAAGTGACCTTCGAGTTACAAATTTAGGATGTGCTACCGCCATCTTGTGGGCGGCTGCAATACAACAGGTTATTCAGCCTATTTGTACTTGTGTATATACTTGTATTTACACATCTAAGTGGTTCCTGAAAAGACCACATTGTGCAAAAATTCATAAACTGAGGCAACTATTTCTATTATTTCATTATTTAAAAACCCCCAAACCAAATACACACACCCAGGAGGGGAACCTCCCTTGTTCAGGGCACACACCTACAGCACAGCACTCAGGGATCTCTGTGTAATTAATAGTTTGTATGCATTTTTACAAATTTGGATGAAATTCTAATAATGGAATATTTAACAGATTTTTTTTGTTTGGAGTGCACTGCATCAAGCACTAGTGCATAAATTGCATAATCAAAAAAAATCAAATTGCGCTGATTATATATATATCATGGCATAGACACTATCTTTTGGTGGGCTACAGAGCAAATTTGGAAATAATTAGTAGACAACAACATATTTTAAGTATACTAGTTTTCTTGCAGTCAACAAATAGACAAGACTTGGTTCATCAGTGATCTATAAAAGGATCAAATTGCGTAAGTAGTCAACATCACAACTTCTTCAGCATTATTGTTAAGTAAAGACAAGACGACTTGTCTGGTGAGGAGTAATGCAATGGTGTGTCCTCTATGGGGCACTGCACACACGCACGCACACGCACGCACACACACACACACACACACACACAGAAAATGATTCAAATATGTCAGCAGCAGGTCTACAAGACAACCCCTACGAACCCAATTACAATTAAGTACAGTCAGTTAATCTATAAGAACATTCAAAACGTTGTGTTTCTGCAATAAAACTACATACTTAATTTAACCAGTGCTTATTTGAAATGCTAAGAGAAGGGAAAGACACTTTGGAACCGCCATATTTTCATTCGGCGAAACTGTGTTTCCATGTTCCTCTAGTGGCCACCTTTAGTAGTGCAGTTGGAGCCAGAGGTTTTTTCAACTGTTTCTGGGCCTGCATATCTCTCCAGAGCCTCAGTGCTATAGCTTTTCACACACTTGCATGATCTTGCAGCCCGGTCCCCACCAGCTCACCAGCAGCTCCTACAACACACACAGTCACATGCAGGCATGCACGCATACACGCACAAGCACATGCACACTCAAGAACCTTCCAGCAGCAGATTACTGAACTGTTACAATCACACCACCACCTGCTGGCCTTAACATATTTGCAGTATTCTAAGTTAAGTAGTACTGTTTTTGGACATTATAACCTCTAGTAATATCAGAATTCTGCAGTTTAAAAGCCTATGGAACAGTACCAAATTATTCATGTTAATAGAATGTAAACTTATTATAAAGAACTAGTATTCTTTTAATTAATCCATATCATCACATCTATTGTTTAGTATAAATGTAGACAGTCTGCTTGTATAATGATTGAAATCTAATTTATAATTTAAACTGAAATCTGATTAATGAAAAAAATGAAATCTTAACTGTACTCAACATATTTCCAACACTGGGCACAGGGTTAAAGTAAGCTTCACATGTGAGTACCCTCCCTCACTCAGTCTCACACACACACACAGCCAACCTGCAGTGTTACACTATGTGGGCACCACATGGTACACTGTGAGGTAACTGGATATTTTGGGCCAACTGGTACCATAGTGTTTAAAGTCTGTCTGTAAAGTACTAACCTTCAATTGACACAGTAAGAATAGCCCGATGTAAAAAATTGGTAAATTATTGTAAAGTTGTTCACAGGGACAGGTTTATTGGCAGTTTACATTGCAAAGCCTTGGGCAAAAGCATAAGGTGAATAACATAATAATACTAACAATACCAACACTACTGCGACTACTACTACTACTATTATTATTATTATTATTATTATTATTAACAACAACTACTACTACACAAACTGCTGCCACTGATGCGCCCCCTGCTGGTAGCTGCGCTGCATTGCTGAGGAAAGGGGGCGGGGCCGTTAAGAGAGAAGGGAAAAGAGAAAGAAAAAAAAATAAGAAAAAAATTCAAACCTTCTTCCAGGAAATCCTACTAACCGCCACAACTTGACCACACGACATATGGGAGCGGGAAGGTAGTAGCCGCCTGGTTCCCGCGACGCTCCGGTTCGTTCGGCCAAAGCGCGAGAAAACTACGTTTCGTGCTCCAAGAGCCGAGCGAGTGGAGAATGAAAGTGGCCGCAAGAGCTGCGCACGGCAGCCTGTACAAACGTGCGCGTTCCCGTAAGGCGACGCGAGCTGCAACGCAACTCGGACCCAGTTTCCTGTAATCCCGCTGGAGAATGAGCTCATCGCAGTGGGTAATTAAAATTAAAAAAATATATAAAAAAGCAAAGGTGCGGTAAACACAGTGACTCTTATAACGACACACAAGCAGCAGTAAAAACGCGGCTTGTCTATGTGTGTGCACGCGCAGTGTGAACTTCGCGTGGATTGCCGCTTTCTCTAATAAACACACTCGTGCTCATCTATAGTGACAGGCGATCCGTGAACACATGAGCCCGTTTAGCCTGAGGCCCCCAGCACACCATCAACACGTCCATTTTCATTCTGGCGTGTGAAGTTGTCAAGTATAGTACAGTACAATATATAAAGCGCGGGAGCGGCGCCTTACCTGGTACTCCGGGTGCGCAGTGTCTCGAGGGCTGCGCGTCTTCCCGCTCTGGCCTGAGTGACAGCTGTGCAGCCGCGCGCGTTCACGCGCGTTCACACGCGTCCGCAGGAAGGGTGCAGCCGCGCCGCGTCCGAAACGTGCTCCGCGATGCCGCATGTCCTCTCGGACACGTACACTCCACACGCAGACATGTATGTTATGAAAGTAGGCTCCCGCACACGTATGATGCGCGCCCCTCAGCGGTTGATAAACACCCACTCGGAACCGCGCGAAACCCTGCTCGACTGTGCTCGACTTGGCGCGTCGCTGTGTAGGAGCTTCACAACGCTGTATAAAATGGCCAGCCGCTGTGTACGGGGAAGCAGACGGACACGTCTGGTCCGTGCACCCGCCTAGCAACGCGCCAGCGAACCGCAGATAGCGCCGCTCCGACCGCAGAGGAGAGCTCGATGAAAGAAGCGACGCTGATTTGAAATTGCGCAGTTTTTATTCCACTGCAGCGCAGACACAGCGGCTGCCGTGGCGCGCGCGCCCTCAGTCTGCCTCTCTCTCGCACTCTCTCTCCCCTCCTCCTCCCTCCTTTTCGCTCCCTCGTAGGGTCTCTTTGGCAGGTTCGGTCTGGAAGGTTCTTTCTGTTGAGTCTGTAATAGTCTATCCGGTAAATTCTTTTTGTTGAGTCCCTCTGGCAGGTTAGTATAGAGGAGTCTCTAGGTCTCTCTCTGAAAGGTTCCCTCTACTAAGTTTTCTTTAGTGGATTCTGTCTGCTGGGTTCTGATGCATTCAGTTTGGCAGGTTCACAGTAGATGTTCCATATGTCCCTTAAAGGTTTACGTTCGTTGTAATATAATTGTAGTTATAGGACTCTTGTACTGTGGCTGCTGGACTGCTGTACTCTGGTACAAAGTGCCCTACCTCCATCTTCCACAATTCCACTATTTCAGTGACATTACATTCTTAAGGTTTTCTTTGGAGAACAATCCAAACATCAAAGTTTGGGCTATAAATTATTTAACATTTGTTGATCGCAGCTTAGTACTTTTTATTCTTTCCTGACTTGCAAACTGTTTATGTTCCAGATATGAAAGGATCTTATATCATTTGAAATTATGTTGCCATTTTGTAAAGAAGGCTATAATTCCCATTAAAAATAAAAGCCATCTAAGTGAAACTATGAAGAGGTTGGGCCACAACATACTTTATAAATTACAGTGCACAGAAACACGGGGCTCATCTTACAGTCGTGCCCAAGTGAGTCAGCAGACAGCTGGTCAGTCTACGCCAATACCAGCTAGTGGTTGGTTCTTAAAAATAAAAATGAAGTTAATGTAACTGCTTAGATTTTAGTATTTATCAATTGTTCATTTTGTCACATTCTGCAGGTGAATAATGCATTGTAAACAATGAGATGGTCACCATTATTGAACTCTAATGAATATATTACAGATCATTTCAGTAATTTCTGCCAGCTGAAGGGAACAGCATGTGTGCCTCTGTAGACTATTTAAATTTAAATTGGACAGGTTGCTATGAGCTCTTTTCCACAACAGCAGCACGGCAACCCAGACCTGGTCCGAATAAAGGGGCCCTTAAAAGTCTGAGCTTGTCTCATTCATTTTGGAGACAATCTGTTGAATACAAGTTTGAAACAAGGCCCCCTCCTTCCCTCAGTCCACTTCTTCTGTTTCAGTTGTGTTTTCTCTTGTTTTATCCTATTAAGAACTGTGGTGAATCCACATGGTGAGATGTTCAACTACATGTAATGTCAGTTTTTCTTCAGCTAAAGTACAGGTAAAAAAATGGTTTCACCATTTACCGTGTTTGCTACTGCAACTGTCATTAAAATACTAGTAGAAAGAAGCCGAGCATTCCAAGTAACATTAATAGTAACTGATCTGTTTAGCAGATGCACAAAACTTAACAAATGGATGGTTTTCAAGCTCATTTAAGATACCAACCACATACAGAGAAGCATATTGTGCATCTCGCACACACACACACACACACACACACACACACACACCCATAGATAGGCAGGCTACACACATAGGACCATACTGTCAGCAGCAAACTGTTGCAGGGGAGGTGCTGGAGAACAGTAATGAAAAGGGTGATACATGGGGAAAAGTAGGAGTTTGTGGCACAGAAGCACTCTGCCTGTGTGTGTGTAAAGCCAGTGAAGCTGTCCTGCACTGTTAAGAGCATCTGAAGGGTCTCCCATTACAGCTAGGGGTGAGAAAAAAGTATTTGTCAAGGGAAGCTTAGTGAAGAAGGAGCTGGAATTTGGCTGTGTAGATGGGGGTGGAGGAGCACGGGAAGAGGACAGCAGACTTACTGTAAAAAAGGAAGGAAATTAAAAGGTGGGGGGGGGCAAATGTAATGAGAATGAAGCTGAGGAAGAACCTGTTCATTCTTATCACAGAGATGAATAAAACATGAGCACATTTTTAAATTCATTTCTGTATTTAATTTACAAATAAGCTTCAAGTCAACAGGGTTTTTAAACATCAATTGAAATAAAAATACCTGGATGTATCACAAACTCCATTACATTCAACTGCTAAAATTCAACAGGTTCTATGGATGTGTAGATAGTGTGTATAGGGTTTCACTGTTTGTATATATGGGTGTGTAGTTTTTAATATGATTCATCACTTTTGAAGGTGCACATTTGGACAGCATTTTTGATGTACATATGGAAATTGTGACTAACTGTGTTTATATGTCTACACTACAAGTATAGGTTTACAGGCATCTCCTGCACATTTCTAAATGTATGTCTTTGTGTGTTTGTGTGCGTGTATGTGTTTGTCACTGTGTTACCTGTGAGAGAGTATCTGTGTACATGTGTGTACTTAGCTGTCCAGGCTCATGAGCAAGGCTGTTCCTCTCTTGACCCAGTGGTCATTTGGGACAGCTCCAGACTTGAGGTCCACCCCCACTACAAAGGAGGCACGGCCGGCTGTTCCTGAGCGGATAGGGAAGTAGTAGCAGGGACAGGAGTACATACCTGTGGACACACAGATGCAGGACATGAAGAACACAGGGCAGCCTACCTGCTATGCCAAACATTACTCCAACAGTATGTGTACTAAAATAATATTTCTTTACAACTAAATTCCCTCAGAAAATATCTCCTTTAACAAAGAACAGGAAGAAAGCACACAAATATGACAATGTTCATGTCGTTTAGTCTTTCTTGAAAGAAAAACAAAATTAAGTTTTTTTGGCCGGTCTAATCTTGAAGAAGTTTCTTCTCTACCTGATGCTTATAAGTCAAGTGGCTCTGCCAGTTCAACCAATTTCACTTTTTTCCTATTTTATCTGCCAGTGAGCTTAACCTTTGTAGCCACCATGAACTTTTTGCCAGGCTATTCACTGGCTACCATGCACGCCCTTGTGGTCATAGACTGGGAATGTCAGTGTCAATAGAATGCATTTACCACAGCATTACTCCTTTACTCTGGTAAAATTGCAGCCGTTGACACAAGTTATGGAATGAAACCACTTCCTCTGGCTTTTCCATCTGATCCAGCCCCAGAATAGTTAGTCATAACCATTGTACATATTCAATCCACACAGTCACTGACAAAAATGGTCCATCTGTCTTGGGCTTCTGGGGTTTATTTACATTTAACAAGGCTATATTCATGGCTATGTAGACATCTGGACTGTTGCCTCTGTTTTAAAAGCTAAAGTGAGATATTTTAATAACTTTATTACACTTAATCACAATGTATACCTTTTTATATGGCATATGAATTACTGAAAATGCAATGCAATTTGACCAGTTTCAGTTTTTCCTGGTATTTAGTCCCACACTTATTCAAATAGCAATAATCAGCCACATAAGTCTGGTATACAGCAAGGAAAGCTCACATTCACAACTGTGTTTAAATTAATGCCACAGAATATGTCATGGGATGTTTTAAAATGAAAACTTAATGGAAAAAAAATGGATGACTAACAACTGAAGAACAAACACCAAAATCTAAATATTAGTGGTGCTTAAACACTCATGACTGTAAACATAGCTTTTAGACAAGACAGCACTAACACACTTCGTTCTTCCAATTGACATTTGAGGCTGAAATAAATCAAAAGTCAACTGTCCTTACAATGTTCTTTGTAGGCATTTCTGGAGGTAGGGTTTAAAATGGAGGTGAAATGTATACCAGTCAAAAGAATCTGTCTGAACTAAATCAGAAATGAAGTGCTGTTTGGACACAGTCTACACGTCATTGGGCAGTCTTGCCTGGTGCACACAAGAGAAAAACAATTTAACTTCAGGTTAATTCACAGTAACAAAGGCAACTCACTGGTATAAAGGAAAGAACAGCACACCTATTCTAATTTAGTCCTTTACTTAGTTGAAAAAGTGACAGAAGAGGAGCATCAAATGCCCACTGACCACAACATGATTTGCTAGTTATCACGCAGGAAGATGAAAACCAGTTATATGACTGTCACGCTGAAGGAAGGGTGTAGACGCGTGCAGGCGTAAAGTGATGAACTCCGTTTGTTGTCGGAGATTCCAAAGTCGGGGTCACAAAACAGGCGTGGGTCAAAACCAGAAAGTAGTTCCAACACAAGCAACAAAGCAGATAAGGGTTAGACACAAGCAAAAGCCGTAAGACAAAGCAGGTCAGTAGACAGAGTATCATTGCAATACCTCACAAAGATCACATCAGACAGACAGGTATTTATAACAACTTAACAATAGACAGGTGCACGTGATCAGCAATCAAGACCAGCGGAGTCACAGGATCGGGGGGCATGACAATGATAGCAATCTAAATTCACTAGACACATTTTCAGTGAGAAATAGCAAAGGATACATTAAAGTTGCAAAATAAAAAATAAGTAACTTTCAGACCATAAAGTTATTTTATATTAAAAAACAGCACGATAAAACCCCCAAAATTAGCATGCAAATGTCAATTCCTGTCAAATTTTAAGTACATCACCTCCACAGGAAAATGTGAGCAATACTCAGTGGCAACAAGACCCAAGGATCAAAAACTGGCCTGTGCTCCTTTAGGTGGGATAAATGACCGAGGTTCTCTACCATTTTTTGCTCACAGTGACTCCTGATGTCACCCATGTACTTTATGGATTTGGGTGGAACTGGGAAACAACACTTTCTTCAAGGCATGCTATGTCAGTGAAGAGGACTGCTAGCAGGATCCCTGTTACAGTAAGTGTGCACCTCTGTGGATCTCTTCTGAACTGGTGTGAATGCTGTAGTTCGAGGATTAAAAATACAAACTTGGTAATTACATACTATTAAACTGGAACCAAAAAATTGTGTTAAAAAATCACTAGTAAAGCAGAGGAATTAAGAAATAAAATTTGTGAATTGGGTAATGTAAATATACAAACTGATACTAAGAAGTCAGATTACCAGCTGTCTGCAGTCTCCCAGTTTATATGGCATGAGTTCGGTATGAAAACTGCTATGTAATAAACACTATAATGTGTATTAGTAGATTTCAAAAAGCAGTTAAGCACAGGTAACCTCCTATATACGAGTGTTATGCATTCCTGGAAATCGGCTTTTAAGGTAAAATCTCATACGCTGTAGACATAATTACCAGTAGGGTGTAAACAGCGCTTGTTACTCAAATATGAAAAATCAGCCTTGTATTTGGTTGTAACTCTGTAAAGGGCGTTAAATAAATTATAGAGAAACTTGTAAGTCAAAGATTTGTATCTCAAGAGATACTTGTAATTTCACTTAATATTTAGGATTTGGACTGCTGTCAACAATATTTTAAGAGTTATACATTTTAAGATGTGCTATAATGCAGCACACTGGAGCTTTTGAGAGCAGCTTGAATCTTGACTATGTCAGAAAGGAAAAACTCAGGACACAAGGAAACTAAGCTACCCAAAAAGACACAAAGCTTATCCTTTAATAGGTTCAAGTGGAAAATGTATTTATGGGAAGCAAGTATTTCCTGGAAGAAGTGTTTCCAAAATGTGGTGCTATGGTGCCACATGCTAAGAAAGAAATGTGAAAAACCCTCCCCAACAAGGCTTGTGTCCTTCAGTTAATCATCTACACGGGGAGCATTGACCTGAAGCCACAGCAGTAAATAAGTGCTGTATCTATTAGGAGAGCAGCCCATAGGGCAGCTGAGGCCTTTCCAAACATCAAAATGGTAATACAGCCCCATGGAGACTTTAGTCTCCTCAGTCCAAGGTGGCTTTCCAACTCTAACTGACCTGAAAGCTTTAACTTTAGACCATCCAAGGCTAATCTAAAAATCTGTGGTCATATCCAAAACAGTCAGTCAGTCTTCAAAAAAATGACATTTTTTCTTTAAGGATTTTGTAATATCATTAAACAGTGCCTTTTTAAATTCAAAAACAACTTCTGCAAAGGAGTTTGCAATTACTAAACCCAGAGCTGATTTGAGGAGACTTGGAAGGACACACTGCCAGACATCAGAGGCTTACCAACATGACATGGTACAGATGGAAGTGAAGCAACATCACATAATACCAGAAAATATTCAATAATCACAAAGATCACAGACAGACACTTTTCTCCTCAACACACACAGTGAATGCTGGCTTTAAAAAAACAAAAATAAATGCTACATTAATAAAACATAAAATCTTGGAAAATTTCAAAATGCATAAAAAGACTAAAGCACAGTTGTTACCACAAATATATTGCAGTCAGTATATAGTTAGAATTCTGTAGGACATCTTAGACAACAATTAAAAATACATAATAATTTTTTTTTAATAAAAAATGTGCCACATGGTTACCCAACCAAAGTAAATGTTCCAACTACAACTTGGGAACAAACTGACAGAGGGAAACCGTACTTGCAAAAACAAATGTTCTCCATTGAAATACACCAAACAATGAATGTAAGACAATCAGAAAAAACTTTTTTTTTAATACAATTGCTGCCAGCACTTCCCTAGTATTACACAGAACTGAAACACAAAAGAGTAGGGGAAAGCACCACACCAAGTAACGCTAAAGCTAAATTCAATAATCTCTCAATTTAATTGCCAATAAGTAGGAATTGTAATAAAATATCCATCCTTCTTCAGTAACCACTTGTCCAGTGCAACATCAGGTCTGGAGCCTATGCTGGGAACCACAGGTCATAAGGCTGGCTACACCATGGCCAGGACACCAGGATTGTTGGACTGAAACTGACATTAAAAGTCACAACCCAGGAGCAGTGAGGTTCAAACACTACCTGCTGCATCATCATGCTGTTCTATAACCAAAGAATGCATTGTCTACAAAGACACGTGTTTAAAAAGATCTGGAAGCTAACACAGTAAACTCCTGCATATAGAGTAACCCTGGCTGATGACACTCCTACAGACATAGCAGCTGTGGTATTTGACACTGGCAGAAAACACCACCAGTCGAAACCCTAGTGAGTGACAGTTGCTGACACCTACATATGTGGACACCAAAAGAGGGCACAGGCTGTGTGTGACTGGCTAACAAGAGGTAGAAACCAAGCCCAACACTGAAATTTCTAAGATTTTATATACGTCTGTATGCCTAAAGCTTTTACTAGACACCACAAAGCAAAGAGTTCCTCCGGACAAAGAACTTTCAGCTGAAAAGGAGTAAGATACACTTTTTTTAGAAACATTTTTCTAACATATTTTAATATATTTTCCACATTCCTATTTCACTGTTTTCATACAAAGGAAACATAATTCATCTGATGGTTTCTTCATTTTTATGTTTTTCTCAACATAGAACTATAATGTATTGTTGGACCATCTTGTAAAAAGTAATATACAACATAAAAATTTAAATTATCTATTTCCTCTCCTCGGAAAGAAAGTTTACCATCACTGAATATGTATATATGAGCCTTGTAAGTATCTGCTTATCAAGCCAATAAATTACACACACTACACACAAACACAGACAGACAGAGTTGCCCACTTTTGGCCATCTTCTTGCGGCTCTCCACAGGCTTAAAGTGAATGGTGGGCATGGGGCAAACCAGCTGCATGGGCTCTGCCTCCACCAGGCATGAGTTCTTCTTGTCCCAGCCAGCGCCCTCCAGGAACAGCCCCCTGATGAACACACCATCCTGAGGGACAGTGGGAGAGAGGGAGGGAGTGACTGAGGGCAGGAACACAAGGAAATGTAACCAAGGAAACTAGAGCCCCAGAAACAAAGAAGGATCAGCAGAACTGAAAAGACTGTATAAGATGAAACAAGGGAGAAATGAAGAGAAAGAAGTAAACCAGTGAATGGAATGATGTGAATGTGCTGCTCTTGTAGGAGAACAGAAACTCACCTTGGGGGGAAAGAGAAGGTTGTTGTCGTCCACAGTGGAGACTATAAACTCCCAGGACAGAGTGTCCACTGACACCTACATGCAAAATATTGAAGACTTATTAATTCCATCTTAAATAAGTTTACCTTAGTTAAGTGGTGTGGTTGAAATGCCAATGTTTTCTCTGATGAGTGTACCCTCCTCTCATTTATACATTCATTCATTGTCATGTTCAATGTAGGGGCAGCAGGTAGTATAATACTGAAAAAACCTTCTTTAAATCCCCATTTTGCTGTAGTACCCCTTTCCAGTAAAAATACCCAGCTGTATACATGGGCAAATAATTTTAAGTAGTGTAGTAGTTAGCCTGAAATGTATCATTCTAAGAAGCTTTGTGGAAAAGCATCAGTTTTATTATTATTATTATTATTATTATTATTATTATTATTATTAATAATAATAATAATAATAATAATATTGGTGACGATCTGAATATGCTTAGTTCAGTGAAGTCATTAGCAATCTCAAGTGTGAAGTTAGGCAGATGAAGGTGTATTTATGCTCAGGGGGCTAAGAGTGAGTTCATAGGTGAGCTCACATTGTGGTGGCGGGCAGAGGACTGCAGCACTGCAGTCAGGAAGCCAGTCGGGAAAGTGAAGCCAGACAGCCAAAAAAGAGTAGGGGGGTGGGCTGTCTCTGCCCAGCGGGCAAACTGCTCTACACGCTGGCACAGGTCCCGCGTCCAGGAGGCCAGGGGTTTCAGCGAGGGGTATGCCTGGGGGCAAGAGGAGCAAGAGAGAAGATATCTCTTCATGCCTAAATGTCTGATTTTCCTTTTGTGTTTACCTTGTACTCCCATTTGATAACAGCAGAGGCTTAGGTAATGGAACAGGACAGCACAGCTCACTCAAGTGAAATTAACTTCATAAAATGGAAAGACATGCAATAATGTTCAGATAGCGCAGAACAAAGATCTCAGTTATGTATATGGTCAGGTACATTATGTATTACAAATATTACATCCCTTGTACAGTTCCACTTGTGTTTATGGATGGAACAAAGAGAGACTGTTTGTGACAGATATAAGCCTTTTTTTTTTTTTTTTTACAAAATAATGATTTGCTGATATGTGAATGTACATGAACCTGAACATTCATGAAAAGGGACAGAAAGGAATTATAGAAGAGGAGCGTCAGTGAAGAACTTGACAGTGACCCTATGCCTCGTCTCCTAGAAAGAAGGATCGCTCTGTGGTGCAGAGAAAACACGGCTGCCCACTTCCCCTGTTCATCTCTTATAATTGGAACAGAACACATGGGTAACTTTCTCTATTTTGCTGGAATAACCTGTGGCCTTGTACACAAACCTAAACCAAGTGTGCCTACAGACCTTGTTTCACACACAAACAACTGCAGAGACAGAGACCATACACATATATAAAACACACACACAGAGTGATATATTTTTACATGTAGACAAACTGCATATCTACACATTTGCACAAACCCATACAAACAGTCACCCAGGTACACTCAGACACAGTATGAAGGGCAGGTTTATACATTAAATTCTTCTTTTCCTTCAAGAACCTACATAAACTGGAATCCACTGTGACTAACAGGGACATTGTCCCAGGTGTTGATACCACTACATACCACCTACTGATAGTATTATGTACCTCCCAAAGACTCAACACTCACTTTTTCCCACAGTGGGGGCACACGTCCATCGTGGATGCAGTGGAAAGTCTCCTCTAGGCTGCTGGACATCACTACCAGGCCTTGGATTCCCTTCTCCAGCTCCACCAGGGATGACTTGATGATGTGGAGCAGGGCATTGTATCTCTGGATCTCCTGAAGCAGCACTACATTGAGTGGAGAGAGGTCATCCTGCAGCAGCTTGCGGGTGCCTTCATAGTCTATTTGTGCCGGGATCTTCTGTCGCACCTCAGCAGAGATTTCCAGTACCTGGGATTGGAAGCGAGTGCATAATAGTAATGCAGACGTGATAAGCACTACAGTAACAACACAATAATCAAACACAGAGTTATGGAGTAGTTAGTTATGGGCATTTGTAAGAAAGAGACAAAATGAGTAGCTACAAACAGAAATGTACAAACATGGAAAATACTGTACATGCACACAAACGCACACAGGCCCACCTTGGCCTCAGGGCTTGGCCCTCCCCCTGTACTCGCAGTGCCTGTAACCTGTGGCTGCAGAGAGAGCAGGGTGTCGAATAGAGTGCGTGCCTCGGCGATCTGGCTTGCAACATCAGCATTGGGGTGCTGACCAAACACCTCTGGGTGTTCCACAGCTGGCAGCTGGCTAATGTACTCTAAATATAAGGAATGGGGTCCATCCCGCGGGATGTAGTAGGTAGGCAGGGAGGACAGTCTGAAACAGATAGAACATTAAAAACAACCGGGAACTGATATTAAGGATTAATGTGACCAAAAGAAACATCATGCATAAAAATAGCACTAAAAGTAGTGGCAAATATAGAAGCATCTAACTCACATTCAGAGTACAGTGATAAACAATTGCAGTGTTTCTATGTGAAATTTAACAATAAAAAACCACACAAATTAATTGTCAGTAGCAGTATTTTGTGTTGTGTATGTAAATATTGTTTTCTATTTTCTGTTTCAAAAACATACACCACCAGTCAAGTTGGAGTACACGTTGGTAGAAATTAGATTTTTTGTTTGAGGCCTTTGATTAATAAGCTTGATCGGGAAATTAGCCGACGTATCTTCCCTGCTCTTCGTTGTCATTCCTGTATATGTTGAGCAGTCTTTGTCCTGCTCTGCTTTCACTCTTCTGCTGAGTTCTCCCCATGTAGGTATAGCCCAGGTTACACAGGTGTACTCTCACTTTTCACTGGCACTGTTTAACTGCTGCTTCATAACAGAAACAATATCACTGCTGCCAAGAAAGAGGTAAAAGGTTCATTCCTTATTTTTCAAAAAGCCCCATTATTACAACATAGCTTTGATTTGCTTAATATGGTGGTACCAGCATGTTTAAGCAGCTTTAGAGGAAACTCAGGATTTTACTAATCAAGGTATCAATATTCTCAAGTTCTACTATTTTGTTTAATCTTCGAAAGGAGATGAATAAAAGGAAACTGAAAATATAACGCAAAACCTGATATATCCACAGGGTGGCGACAATGTACTTTCGCTATTGTGCTTCATGATTTTTGTGATTCACAAACATCTAGAGCATGTGAAAGGAGACTTTGCATGTACTTAACTGAATAATGCCTGTACACCCATGGAAGCTGAAAGCTGTATTTTTAAGCTGTATTTGTAAGTAGGTCCATTAAGGTATATTGAGTTGTGTACATGTGTGGATGTAGCTATATGTCCACAAATGTACACAGGACACTTGGGAAACCTGGAAAATATGGGAGAACTGGAAAAACGAGTGAAAAGCAAGTAACCCACAAATGTCCTGTATCTCTCGGAACTGCTGCAGAAGAGCTGAGAACACCAGATCTGTGAAAACTTTTTAACCCACTGCTAATTTCCAATAAATGTACTCATACTTTTTATTGGAACTTTACATGTATAGTGCTGCATGGCAGCACAGCTGGAAGCACTGTCACCTCACAGATCCTGGGCTGTTTGGGTATAGGTTTACATATGACTCAGTCTGTGTAGAGTTTGCATGATCTCCCTATGTTTGCACCAGTTTCCTCTAGGTGCTCCAGTTTCCTTGCAAAGTTCAAAGATATGTGTTTTTTGCAAACTGCAGATTCTATATTGCTCACAGTATATCTGTGTGTGAGTGACTGTGTGCATGGCTGCTCAGCAATAGACTGGAATTCTGTTCGGGGACAACCTCTCTTAGCCTAGTGCCAAATGATTCTTGACTACACCAATCCTAATTAGGACAAGCAGTTAATGTCAATAGGTAGATGTATGTATGTGTACGTGCTCACTTGAAGAACGATGTTGTGATGGCACTTTCACAGAAGTAGTCATTAATATAGGTAGTTAGCAGCCGACGATCCCAGTCATCGGTCACATGGCCGCCATAGTTGACTCCAGCAATCAGGTACTTCAGAGCGTCCCAAGGCACCTCCTCATATTCATCCAGATACAGACTCATCAGGTTTTCACTAACCTGAGCGCGAGACCAAATGAGAAAAAACAGCACTAACACACATATATATGTAAAATATGTATATAAATATATGTATAAAATTAACCAAAGGACAGAAACACAGGTTAAGTTTTAAGTTGCTTTGGAGGAAACCATCAGAGTGTAGATGTGGTAGACGGAGGACAATCATAAAACAGACAAATGGAGACAAACGTGATGAAAAGAACCTGGAGAAAAGACCAAGGGATGGAAGAAGGAATTTAAGAATGACAAAGAGTTCATGTCAGAAAGTGTACCAACCATCACAATAACTTTTGACTTCAGCAGTTAATATGCAGTTTTTATGGCTTATCATCAAAAGACAGCTCTAAAATAATTCTGAAAAATTCATCCACCTTGCTAAAGTTTCCTTCCCCTGCTCGGTAGTACCTCAAAGTCAGAGTCATTAAATCCATAAATGATATTCCAGCCAAGCTGCAGAAACTTCTTCCTCTCCAGCAGGATGCTATGGAAGAAGCAGAGGGCAAAGAGCAGCTTACGGTATGGCACTGGGCGTGAACAGCGGTGGAACTGGGACTCTGTCACCAACTGATATAGGCGCTTCATGTTTGCCTTCACACCCTGCAGGATGACACAGAGAGAGGTGGGAAGGTAAACGTTATCACCTATGAGAACAAGGCAAATGGGAGGAAAATGTATATATATATTACGTGATATACAGATATACAGATGTTATTGGACATCTCACTGTCCGGTGCCAGTCCTTGCCTTGGGGGGCTCAGTGGTCATTTTGATGCCTGCCTGCAAGATGGCAATTGGGAAGTCTGGGTGGGGTGAGGAGCTCAGCCATAAGCGGAAGTCTGGATGCGGCTCCTCTACTTGAAGCTGCTCCACTAGTTTGTCCAGCTGTGGCATCCAAGAGAGGGACAGGTGGCAGTTGGCTAGGAACACCCAATGACCTGGGAGACAGAGAGAGAATGTGGGGAGGAGAGTACATTAATTCACTAGCCAATATGGGAGCAAATAACAGCAACCAAGAACTAGTAACAATATTGTGTTTTAGGCATTACTGATAGACGTGTAAGGGAGAATATGTAGCTTGTATGCACAGGTTTCCTGACCATTCATTACTCCCTCCTTGATCATGCGTGTCGCAATAGGTGCCTGTCCCTGGCCCAGGGAGAGGGCGTGAAAGCGGCGACCCATGCCAGAAGCTTCAGCTAGCTGCAGAAGGGCACCTGTGGGGTCCACGCCTGGCGATAGCACAAAGATAAGCGGCGTCTTGCAGGTCGAGTCTTCCACCACCTGGAGAAATCAGGTACACTCTGTATTTTAGTTGTTGTGTGTGGCTATTTTGCGATATTTGGAAGGCTAGCAGCACACCAGTAATCTGCAGGCTACTTCACATCCACTTACAGCCTTCATGTCAAGGACAGGTGGCTCCACGAAACAGGATCCGAGGTTATTGATAATAAAGGTACTGACACAGAAGGAGACACGGTCCTGCCGCAGAGAGCGAACAATCAGCATCCTCTGGAGCTCATCACATGTCTCCTCCCATTCGCCTGAGGATGGAAAGCACAGAAATCACGAGGTGAGTGAGGTGAAGGCAAAAAACTCATATTTTGCTTCTAACAGCATGACGCACACATTCACACAAGCAAGCAAACACATGTTAGGATACAGGTATACTCTCATTACAAGTTAACATAAACCACTCTTACACATACCAGGTAGGGGGGTGATTTCAGGCTCAGCGCTGGTGTACCACAGATTCCAGTCTCGCGGGTACTCCTCAAAGGAGGCCATGAGACCATGGAAGTTGGCTAGCTTGTCCAGCTCAGTCACATTGTCCCAGTTGGAATCTGAGAGCCAGTTGCTGCAGGGATTATCCATTTGACCCTCCTTGTCCAGGACCTTGGTAGACAGGCAAACAAACAGGTAGTATGTGATTCTGAGGGAATGACAATAGATCGATATATGTTGAGGATAAGGGACACTGATGCAGCAGGAAACAGTGGTTAGAGTTACTGCCTTGCTCTTGAAGGACCCAGGCTCAAATCCCACCTCCTACTGTAGTATCCTTAAGACAGGTACTTACCCTAAATTGTTGTATTCAAACTTACCCAGCTGTGTAAATGGGTGAAACATTATAAGCAACTTAACACCGTAAGCTGCTTTGGAGAAGAAACATTTGCTAAATATGTAAATGTTAGTTTTTTTGTTACACTCAAATCTATGATGAATTATTGTATAAAGTAAAGCACAACGAGGCAGCTCTGAGTACTCAGTGTTTCGCTGTTCAGAGAGGCCTGTAACATCTGCAGCGCAGCAGTACTCCGGGAACAAGGTCTCAGAGCCCTGGTGATCATAATCCACACCAGATGTTAAATTGGCAATCTGTCTGTTGTAGGCTCAAGCTTTCGCCCTTACTCAGCCCCCATCACCCTGCACCTGACCCTCATTGCTCACCAGCCCACCGCGCAGGAAGAAGCTGTACTCATCCATGTTAAGTTTGCCCGCCACCTCCAGGATCTTGGAACACATGTGGAAGCTGAAGAGAAGCTTGTGGCGTTCAAATAGACCACGACATGTGAACCTGTGTGCAAATACAAGAAGTGACTTCAGCTCCTGTACATGCACCCATAAGCTTGAGAGAGTGTGTGGCTAGTCAAGTGCAGAGACGTTCAGCTTTGTGTTTGGCCATGCATGTTAGTGTAGGGTTATTTGTGAGATCATATGCTTTTTCCCTTATTTCTCAATGAGACATTTGTGGAGAAAATAGACACTGAGGACAATTCCCATTGCAACAAAATGCCTTTTTAAAAGTATCGTCAGCTTTTTGAAAAATTATGAAATGTATAGAAGCTGATTTGCTGGTTATCAAATTTCACATTTTTAAGTTTCTTTGGGGTACAGTTAGAAATTGTTTCTTGCATTAAAATACACATTAAGGTGAAATGCATGTGAGCGTGTATGCATGCAAGTGGTCTGGGTGAAGAGTAGTGTACTTGTAGACAGCGTAGGTGTGGTAGCTATTCAGGCTAGTGATTCTCTCCTCCAGCTTGTGGCTGTGCACACTCTTCTCAATGCTGAGGTTGAACAGCTCGATGTAAGAGTCCAGAGAATACTGGTACATGGGGTCAATCCGGCCCATGTCATTCAGCACAAAGAACAGGATGGATGCACGCTGGGCACATGGGCGGTAGGCCTGGAGGCATATACACAGTTCTCACAGATAAAGAGACACACACACACTGCACAAGTGGTTCAGTGTGGCACAGCATGATGATCCACCCATGCCATGGTCCCTCCCTCCTTAATTTTTTGTCCATTACGACTGCTGCCACCTCCTGCTTTCAGGCTCACCTCTCTGGCGCTGTCAATTTTTATCTCTGTGTGCTCACTGGTTTCAAGCTGCTTGGACACCTCAGTGGCAGTCACCTTGGAGGTTTGCAGTGTGTTCACTAGCTGCACGTCATCCAGCAGGGAGCCAGTGGACTCATTCAGTAGCCTATGCACAAGCACACACACCAATACAGGTACATACATACGCAGAAAAACACAGACAGGAATGCAGAATGTAAGCAGAGCTGCTGTCGCAGAGGCAAGACCTCAGTGTGTCTGTGTGGAGATGCTGAAGCAAAGGTGAGACAGGAACACAGATGCACAGCATCACCTGAGGATCTCGTCCTCCAGCTCCTGTAGTTTCTTCTTGCCAGAGGCAATGTTGATAACCAAGGAGTCTTTTTGTTCCTCTAGCTCTGGACGCTCCTTCCTCACCACAATCCCCAGGAGTTGGGCCTCCAGACCCTATCGCAGGCAAACACAGACACGTGCACAGAGTTAATGTATAATAAAAAGAATTTAGTACTCAGACTGATAACCAAGTGCAGACATTTTTTACAGACTCATAGTTATTTAGAATAAACTGTGTCTTAGACATACAAACCCACATGACAAATCACAAACATGCAGACCTACATAGTAAGCAACTAATAATCCACTTTAAAATGATGTGGACAAAAGAAGCACCACATGACAGCAAAAGATGGGAACTTTCAGCTGCCTGTGTGATACTTATAACCTAAACACACTGGCCAATTTTTAAGCACCATTACAGTATTAGACAGAGTGATGACATCTCAGGTTTTTCCCTATAATGAAGTTCAAGTATATTGACTCATCATTTTAGCAAAGTAATGTCTAACTATTGCTCTGCAGATTTCACTGTAGATGTGCTTTGATTAAACTTACAAATATGTCCATTAATGTTCCTACATATGTGTAAGCTGCTAGAAGACATTGATAGTGTACACACTGCCCACCCTAAAACCTGCTCAGCAAACTGATGGACTTTATGCCATCAGTGAAAGTATACTGACATGGTTGGGGTAAGAAAGGGACTACAAAGTTTGCTTTAAGTGTTTCTAATAGCATTTCATTGTGGGGTTTTAAAGCAGATATACATAAGTTCTGACAAAACCAAAACATATATATGGAGAAAGGCTTCACTAGTGTGTCTAAGACATGCAAGTTGACCTTCCTGAAGACAAACACAGGGGTTGCTTACTTGCTCCTTCACAGCAAAGTTGACAATAGTGGTCTTGGTGGAGATCTCAGGAGTGTAGTGGGGGTTAGACAACTTGGTGGTGATATAGAAGCGGAAATCAGGATTGTACTCCACGTCTTTGTCACCTAGCTTCAACAGCAAACGACCTCCTGCAGCAATACGCTGAAGTCAGGGGACAGACCACAGGCAGTTCTAGATATGAAAGGTGATACAGGTTGCGCTGGGTGAGGCCCAGCAGCTGATGTGGACAGGGGACAACGACAAACCAGTGCGGGTGAGAGACTTGTTCAGAATGGGGGCCAGCGAGGGATCCAGCTCCTCCTGCACATTCTGCAGCAGCACAGGTGAGCCAAACTGGACTGCATTCTCCAGTGTGCGCAGGAAATCGGCCATCTGCAGATCGATCAGCTTCAGCCCCTGGAAATGCAGGCAGAGGAACTGTGTGCTCACACCTAGACTGTCACATTTTGCATCAAATGTTTTTTTTTACCCTCAGCGAACAAGTCAATAAAATGCAAAAGAAGTAGCAACTGTACCTCAAAAGCCTTAATAGCAACTGTGACTAAAGTATAAAATAAAAACAAATTGTATACAGCCCTTTTCAAATTTAGGGCTAACTAGCATTTGTTCACAAGCATTCAAATCCCATGTGTCCTTTTAGTATTTGTCATTTTTAAACTTAAAACCAACAGACAAAATTGACAGAATATTAAAAAAATCAGGCAAACGTGCAATGTACAAAAAAGGACACTGGCATAAAAACTAAGAAGGAAGTGAATTGTCCCATCATTCCTTTGTAAAAATTAAAGAGTTAAAGTTCATGATTAATTTATGTTTTACTTGGCTAATTGCCTGAGACTGAAGTTATTTTACCATACTAAGATAACCAAAGTCTAGTTGTTTTTAGTGTTTAAGATCCAAGTTTGAAAAGTTCATTTCATAAGGTGTTTCTCATTCATGGTATGTAAGCCTTTTATGAATGCATTCAAATGAATGAATGACCCCTGGCCCCTGGTTCTGCTTCAGAGAGAGCGGAGACGGAGAACGCTGGTCTGGGAAGGAGGAAAGCTGGGAGGGTGAGGGAGGGTGGGAAGAAGTGAATGCAGGCCTCCTCACTCTTTTTGTCTCCATGTTCTTGATCCACTTCAAAGCCTGTCCTTGTGGGTCTACCATGAGAGGCCATCTTAACAGGAGAGAACATTTAAATCAAGCTGCATGTAATTATTATTTTAGGATTAAGTCTGATAACTCTGTTATGCTAGGTGTTGCACAACATCTTTATTATCATTAATAAATTGTTTGCTGCTATTTATTTATGCTGTTTTCCAGAACAAGGTTTAGAAATTTAATAATCTCAGAATTTCTGCTGCATCAGAGAGGTCAAAGCACAGCAGTGCAGAGCTTACAGCTTTTTAGGCAAGACAGGTACCAATCTCATTTCATATTGCATTGTGCATTTAAGATTAAAGTGAATGTTGGTGCAGTCAGTTTGGACTAGTAGCACAAAAATATGCATACACTGTGGATAGGGGGGACTTACAGAGTTATGACTTAAAGAAATGTTACCAATTTATTGTTATACTGCCACTTTTTCATAACATAGATTAAAAAAAGTATTTTATGACTAAAATAGTGTGCAGACATCTGCTCCTCTTTTGATGTTATCTGTCCAGCATATGGAAAAGTGTTTCCATGACATGTTCCCAGCCTGCATACTGCATCAGTTACTGTGTGTATGTTAATCTCCTTTACATTTATCCCCACAGATCAGAGGGGAAATGCTGAGATTGGACTTCATCCGAGAACACAGTATAAAGCTCTGTCGTCTGAGCTAGGCCCTGCAGCACTCTTGGTGACCTGCTATACGGCACTCACTGCTGGAAATCAAGCATTGGGACTCTTTAAACACAAGCCTTAACATCCGGTTTCAACTCCTTTAAGTAATCAAGCTAAATTCAGATTGTATTGCTGTATGCATCTATTTTAAACAAGCACAACATGGAAGAAGAATGTTCTGATTACAATTTTTGATGGAAATTTTCCAGGCACTAATGAAAGTGTATCTTGTTTGTTGAATGCAATAGGTTTGGTTCTAATCAAGGTCTGTGTTTTAACTTTTAGTCTGAAATATGCTTTCCACATTACATGGCCTGTGTTCACTGTGAGTCGTCCACAGGTGTATTATTCTCCTCTTTTAAACAGGGTCTCCGCAATACAATATCCTGTACCAAGGGATCAGGAACCCTGGAGACCTTCACAACCTTTAGAAAATAAGGTTCTGATTACCTTGCTTTAAATATATCCTTCATTCATTTAGCATACCATATGATCCCAAACTGGCTCTGAAGCCCTGTCCTGAACAAGTTAGCAGCATTTAATCATATTTAATAGTGCTTTAGAGCAAAAGTAGAATCAAGCACTCCTCTGGGAATGATCCTGTTTCGCAAAGCACTGTTCCCCTCCAGAAAGGACTTTATTGAGCTTCACTCTAATGTACCTCTACCACTGTAAAGACACCATTTATTAACAGTAGGTCAACAGTAATGCTAGCTGAGTTGATCAGCAGTCCCCTGTAACCAGCAGCATGGGAAACCTGTCTTACCGATTGCCACGGGTAACAATGATGCCATTCTCTGTGGAGAAGGCATCTGATGGAAGCCCTTGGAGGTTCCATTCACGTACAACAGTAGGTTTGGACATGAATGCAGCAAAACTGAAACATGGTGAACAAGGTACCTCCAGCTCTCGGATCTGCAGGGGGGGACAGGGGTCAGATTTAATACCAGGCTTTCAAAACCTTACTTGTATCAATGTAAATGCTGTTAACAGGCCAGGTCAGAGAGAACAATGGTGGTAAAAGAAAAAGGTCTGCGCAAACATAAAGAGAAACAGCTGGAACCTGCTTCATCCAGATATTGGCAACAATTTCATCTCGGTAGTTGGACAGGAAGGGGCCCATGTAGGACAGGAAGGCAGCAGCTAGCAGACAGTCTCCTACCAGATAGCCCATGTTCTCCTCCAGCCCCTGAGGAACAAACACAAGTCAAAGTTATGATGAACATCACAGCTTGAATCAGATATACTGAAAAGGTATAGAAGTCTGAAGAGAGGTGTTCTGTTCTGTAAGTTAAAGAATGCAGCCTGATGTGTTTAATGTAAGCTGGTATGCACTAAATGATGTCAATTTGTGTAAACCGGTTTCTGACAGTTGGATGCATACGTGCAATAGGTATTTGTATTCTGAAAATGAGTGTATAAGGCAAGTGTAGTTGTATGTGACGGTGCCGAAATAATGAGATGGGCATGTAAAATATGTATGTATGTATGTGTGAGACAGGTGTGGGTCAACAGTACCTTAACAGTTTCCTCCCAGCGTACCCTCTCCCCCGCCAAACCCGACACAAGTTTCCCAGCCCGATCCAGCTTCAGCTCCATGTCTTCAGATTTGCGGCGGAGCTCCTCCTTCTGGGCCAGCTTCTCATCATACTGTCGCTTTAGCTGATCCAGCTTCTCTCCCACCTGGTGCACAGCACAGCTTACATGACCTAGTCAATAGGTCCACTAACAAAAAAGGAGCTGAACTTTCAATTAAAATGCTGTTGGTTTAAATCCCTAGATAATACTTCTGCTGTATCTTGAGCCAGGAATTTATCCTAAACTGTTTCATCAAGAAATATCTAGAAAAAACTACAACTGTAAGGTGTATTAGTGGCTTTGAATCAAAGCATCTGTTAAAGAAATAAATAATGAAATGTAATATTGAAAGTCAAGGACACTAGCAGTGCAGCAAATATTTCATGTTCATAGATTTCATTTAACTTTCAAACTCGAAAACAGTAACTTTTCTGTAATAGCAGCAACCCTCACCTTACTTGCTCAGTTTTATCCTGCCCTCAGAAAAATGTATCTGAATCTCATTATTTTAATAATGGACATTTCAACTCACCTAAACCTTGGTTGTAGCCAGTTAATTAAAATTAGCAACATGAACCAGCTAAAGTTAAGAGAGAATGAACTGGAGGATATTGATTTCTTGCACAAAAAGATGCACAGAGTGACCTAATATCTATTTTGCCTAGCATGGAGTTTTGCAAAAATCATTTCATCAAAATAGCCTTTGAACTTTTTATTATAGTTACTTATATTATTATGTTTTTGCAAAAACTGAAATGTTGCACTCCCCTGGGCAACATTCCAATAATCTGTATTATTAAATTACACGTAGCTGAGCTGTTATAATATTGTGTTATACTTTTGGTGTTACCATGTTGATAAAAAAACTGAAACTCAGTATAGACAAAATTAAAAAACAGAAAGCCAGAAACATCTACATAGATGTGACGCTATTGGTAGGAAGCAGACGTGTGCAGGCGCAAGTTGGCAAATGGTATTTATTGTTGAGAGATGTTCCAAGTTCGTAGTCACAACACAGGCAAGGGTCAGATCCAGAGGTCAGAGAAGTACAAGAAGCAGTCAGGCTAAATCAGTGGTCAAAGACAGGGTCAATCACAGGAAAGGCTAACAGGAGAGTTGCTCAGTACACTCAGTAGTAACATGGGCAATACTTCACACTGGCTTGTTGGGATACACAGGTTTATATACTGCTAGGGGTAACAAGGAGCAGGTGCCGGCGATTAGGGAGCCGGGTGGGGTAGCAGGCAGAGCAGAAGGCGTGACAATAGAGAAACTACTTTGGACTAATAAACATGGCATTTCACCACTTCATTTTGGTGCAATGATGCAAAGGCTAGCTAAAATATTAATACAAAGTATTTATTAATGTGTGGCCCTACAACAGTTTCTGAAGTGGTCAAGCTGAAAAGATTAATATGTATTATTAAGTTTCAACTATGTTTATCAATCAGTAAAATTGACAGAATGCCTCTTCCTGTTCATTTTCTGCTAATCTTTTAATCCTAACATGCAGTTTATTTAAAAGTGGTTTATGGTTAAAAAAAAAAAAAAACTTTTTATAGAGAACATTTCAAGAAAAACTGCTGCTGCAACTTACAACTGATTGACAGTGTCAGTTTGGGGTGCATTTTAAAAGAACTGGACAAGGTAATGACAAGAAACGTTTTGACCAACCCAAAGTTTTGAACCATCCCCCTACACACACAAACGGATACACACAGAAACATACCTCTCTGAGTTTGCCCTGGGCTTCAGCCAAAGCAGCCTGCTTCTCTGCCAGCTGGGACATCGCCTCATTTAGTCTGGCCCGTTTGGGCTCCACCACACGATAAATCCTCCCATATACCTGGTATACACATAATTGTCAGCAAATACATATAACACAAATAGTTCTTATTAGTATGGGATTTTCACACTGATTCTGACTTTATTGGAGCATCTGTTTCCTGACTTTGTCCTTTAAATAATACATATTAGAGCTGAAAAATAGTATGCTTTTAATTTTTTTTTTTTTTTAAATATGATTAACACAAAAAAGGGACTATGTTTCACTGAGATGCCACTGGAAAGCCATCAAAAGACATGACACACAAAACCAGAGTAGGAACCCAGCTTTGTAATTGCTAGTCTGTTACTGAATGGATGAGCATGCAGCAGTGTGGGGTTCTGACCTCCATGGCGCGCACCCACATACAGAGTGACTTGGCAGCCAGAGAGACACGACCAATGATCTCCGGCTGGAAGTCAGGTTGCGTGCAGTACTGGCTGATCCTCTTCAGCACGCGGTCCGAGATGTTGTCCTTGTCGAAGTGGACTAGCTGTTTGATGAAGTTGGATTCCCCTAAAAGAAACAGCACTTTAAGTAAAATCTTGGGTCTCACATTCTATTTACCTCCCACTTTATCTCTCCTTCTTCCACCTTTCTCTTCTTGCTTGCTGCTTTGTATTTCTATCCCTCTCCCTCCAGCTCTCACCCAGTTGTCTCTTGGCCTCTGCCCAGGTGGGTTCATTGCCCCGCAGGATCATGACAGCCTGCATCACAGTCTCTACAAGTGCAGGTGGTCGACCATATGACTTAATCTCAGTCATGTCCTTCTTATTTAGCGACTCCAAGGCCTTGTCATCAGAAAGGAAAAAAGAGAAGAATGTATAGGGTGGGTAAATGAGGTGGGTCCTAACGTATCCAATAATCCTTTGGCATCTGAATCTAATTTGTCCCTGAAAATGCAAATTTTTGAGACTGGCGATTGCCTATTTCCCATTATTTTAAATGGGGGAATAATAATAATAACAACAACAGGCTCCCAGCCCACTGGAAAACAGCTATATAACTATTAACCCACGATATCAGAATAAGTCATACTCTAAACACCAGTTACAAGATTAGAAAACACAAAATTTTGTCAGTAATTTGCATGTTTATATGTTTTGTGTTTGCATGATACAGTATGTACAGCACAGGAAATTTTGCATGTCAGTTCCATCACTGGCATTTAAATCAATTTAATTGAAAAAATTACAGATAGTTTAAACAAACCAGGCTAACAACTTTTACTGGGTACTCATGGAATAAAATGTGAAAAAAGAGGCTTGTGAGGTTTGCTGTGTTTATCCAGCTTAAGTCCAGTAAATATGGCGACGCGATGAAAACACATTCAAAGTGAGTCACAAGACTCACGAGAAAACCTACAGTTAACACACCAACCAATATTTTTTATTGCAGTACACTGAACAGTACTTCATGGTTTTTTTTTGTTTTTTTAGTTATTTTAACTTTTATTGCTTTTTGATTTTTTTCCATTTCAGAAAAGCTTGGGATAAAAATACATCATAGCAAAGTGTCTGTATGGATATTGACAAGTAGATATTGATTTTCAAGAGCCATTATAATGAAAATCCAGTAACAGAGAGCTTGGATATTGAGGGACCGCTGTACTATGAAAGACTTTAGGAACTGCCTGTTTAAAGCTAACACATACTTTACAATTTATCAAATATCCACACACATCAATTTCAATATGGGACAAAGGCTTAATATGCACATTTCAGAATAAGAACTTTAAACAAAAGGAGACATCAATTAAAAGTGTGAAAATAAAAACGAGCTGAAAATAAAATGTGCACCATGCCAAATGAAAGGAGTTCATAAGAGCTCATTAGGTGGTCTTGCCTCACCTTCATGGCCTCCTCTAGTGCAGGTAGAGCCTCATTCAGGTCTCTCTGTGCATTATCTGCCATAGCTTTGCACTTGATCTCTTCTGCTCCAATCTTCTCACTGTGGGCACTCACTGCCTACACATATACATACGTGCACGTAGATATTACAGTTTAATTTTACAGTGTCTTAATGTTTTGGTTGTCTCAAACTGTGTTTAGTGCCTTGCAGAAGTTTTCAAAATCACACATTTTACCAGATAACACAAAATGATGCTTTAATATTTCTTTCCATGTGATATTTTAATTCAGTACATTAATATAATGAATTTTTATGTCTATATGACTTGCATCATGAAATCTTTTCAAAGAAGAAATTGAAATATTATGTCCATTGTTCCTTCAATCTTTATAAGCTTTCTAGTCCCTGCCAATAAAAAGCAAGCCCATAGCAAGATGCTGCCACCTGCATACTTTATTGTATTGATGGTGTCACCTGGATGATGTACTATGTTGGGCCTGTCCCAAACATAACGTTTTGCATGGAGTCCAAAAAATTGGATTTTTGCCACTGTGCCATACAGGCCACAGTTATGCACTGTTCTGGAAATGATTCATTGATGTGCATTCTTTCCTGCTGTAGCTATTGTCTCTGCAATTCTGTTTTAGAGTTGACGTTGGCATCAGAGTGAGGTCTCTTACCAGTTTCCTTCTTGTTCAAGTGCTCAGTTTGGAGGGACAGCCTGATCTAGGCAGTATCTGGGTTGTATTATGCTTCTTCCATTTTCAGATGATGGAATAGACTGTGCTCAAAGAGATGTTCAGGGCCTTTGATATTTTTGTACTCATCTCCATGTTTGTCCTTTCTGATAACTTGATAGAAGTCAGAGATCAAGTTATCAGATCTCTTTGTTTCAGATTTTATTACCTGACTAAGGGACATAACAGATACATGTGTTTTTATCATGAAATCTGGGATCCTTTATCGTGAACCGCTATTATTGAACACAGTCAAATAACGGTGTCTCTTTAAGGTAATTTTGTGCCCCTAACAAAGTTGGCCACAATGACAGGGTTTGAATACTTACACAAACTTATGGCCTTTCATTAAAAAATATTGTGATGCAAAACTTGCTGACTTATAATCATGTTAACTAGCGTAATTTTGTTATCCAATAAAATGTGTGATTTTGTCAAGGGTCTGAATAGTTCTGCAATGCACAATACTATGTGCCAAGCTCTGCAATTGCAACTCCTAACCTTCTGCTGCTCATCAGCTTCTCGTTTCTGCTGGACGATGATGACAAGGTATTCTTCACATTGTTTCTGGAACTCGGCCACTTTCTTTTTAGCCTCCTCTAGTTCTACAGACATGGCCTCCACCTTGACACGCGTGTCATCGATTTTGAAGAGGCCATTTCGCAACTTGGTTACCTGCTCTCCCAGTTCACTGCGCTTTTCAGCCAACAGCCTAGTCAGGCAAGCAGACAGAGAAAGATGTCTGAGGGACAGATACACTGATGTAGAGATGCATGACTGATGCATGTAGAGAGTTTTATTATAGAGACAGAGTAAACAGGAAAGGAGCACCCAGACCAAACACATGGAGGTAAACATAGAACTGAGTTGTGTGAGATATTCTGCTACAGTATGTCAAATCCTGTTTTTATTAATTGAGGTCTTCCTGAAAAAATATCCAACTCAAGTTGCATGATTTAGCGGTCCCAGGGCTGAAAGTCAATGGTTTCTGAAACAAAATGTGGCCACTTGGCTGGTTCTGGTTTTTTCTGAATGTTCTAAAATGGAGCAGCTAAAAATATCCTACATGTACACAGAAGAATTTTAAAACATAAATCTCTAATTGGGCCATCTGTAGTATCTAAACCTGTTGCTTGGTACTGTATAAGGTCAAGGAAACAAGGAAGCCAAAACATCTTTGCTCTAGAGAGCCTTCTGTACTGTTTTTCCTGTGCTACAGTCAATAAAGAGTTTGATGTGGCATTCTGAGTGCTTCATCCCTTTAGCACAAGACCTTGGGGCAGAGAAACCCTACAGAATCACAGAGACTGGCACATAGAAAGAATTTTTAAAAGAGTACAGGATGACAGCATCAGAAAATGAGGTATGTGAGAGTGTAAAATTGGTTTCAAGTCCAGGCTAGGAAAAGCAAAATAAGGCTCCATCTGCCTCCTGAGGTAGACCATTTCACAGTTTAAAACATACAGTCTATTAAATGTTCAAATTAGGTACAACTAGCCAGTGGAAAGATTCTTTATGAATAAACAGCAACAATGTCGACTTGGAAGAAGGATATTTTGTGCAAATTTGAAAACTGTGCCAAAAATATGCATTTTATGATAAAAGCATAGGGGGAAATCAGCTCTCACCCTAATGACCTTATTTATGTTATTAAATAATATCTTGGACTTTCCTTTAAAGGCCAAAAAATCTCAACGTTATTTTGAAGCATTAGTGTTTAAGTGGTCAAAACAAACTGCTTTATCCAATCCAAGTTACATATCTAAACAACTATAGCTAGAGTAATTTTAGGTTATTTGCAAAATTTGTGTTGACTTCATTCAATGGCAATTAATATATATTAGGCCAAATTGAATAAGACTTACTAGCTGATTATGTAAAACATAACTGCATATATATATATATATATATATATATACACACACACACACACAAACACACACATATATATATACATATATATATATATATATATATGATAGGCACACAGATCCTACATGCATTCATTCTAGAGTTAAAAGTCATTTTCCAGGTAAAGTCTAGAATAATACCAGGAGGAGATTGCCCCTGTAGGGTTAGATAACCCCAAGAGATTTGTTACAAGTACATTANAAGTCATTTTCCAGGTAAAGTCTAGAATAATACCAGGAGGAGATTGCCCCTGTAGGGTTAGATAACCCCAAGAGATTTGTTACAAGTACATTAGAAAACAATGTTTTGTTTTGTTTCTCCTATGGAGGATTTATTTTAAAGCTGGTGAAGTACAGGCATGGTATGATATCTTTATGATACTTCAGGTCCAAGTTCTGACGGTGCTGATCCTATAGCAACACTACTCTCACAATAAAAATTGCCTTAACTTTGAATATGTATAATACCAATTTCTGCACCACAAGGATCACAAGACATTATTGTAAAATAGGGATATGTAGTTCCATTAAATAAAAAAGATTTCTTTTACCAGCATTAAAAAATAAAGTTTCAGAATGAAGTAAACTAATTACTGATAAAATATTCATCCCCATTCATACAGGAAGGAGACCTACAGAGGTAAGATAGTACCAATCAGACAGACAGAAAGAACTAGTGCAAAACAGCACAAATGCAGAGACACATAAAAATGGAAGAACACATTTGGGAAGCCAAAATGACAAAAAGGCCAGGAACACCTTTTGAGGTACAGAGTGACATAATAAGGTAACGCTTACTTCTTAAATCCAGAAACCAGTTCCAAGTAGTTAGTAGGAGTGATGTAGTTGTGCCTCTTCAACTCCACCTTCATCTTATGAGAGTACTGGGTGACAGACTGATGAACTGTCACAAAGATGCTGGCCACCTTACTCTGGGCCTTTTGAGTAAAGAGGGATTAAGCCTGAGCTCATTCCATCAATGATATTTCAACAGCAATAGCCAGTTCACTAGTACATGACTAAGTAACCAAACTGCTTACATTCAGTGGCCACACACACTGTATCCTAGTATATATTAGTGAAATGTGTTGGACAGCAGCAGGAACACACATAGGTAGCAAACACTGCATTTGTTAGCAAACAGTTTACAAAAATCAGTGTAAATGTAGACCTCACCCCCTCCATGCTCCCCAGCTCTAGACCATCCAAGTATCTTTCAGCCACCTCCAGCAGAGCATCTCGAGGCCACTCACAGAACCAGTCAATGGTGGTGCAGTTGACTAGCGCTGGGTATTGGCGGATGCGATTCCTGTTTGCATGGGGTGAGAAGTAATAACGTTACCACCCAAAATACATACATTTTCCTCAAGCTAAGCTCTAGCAGATAAATAGAGATGCTTTATACAAAAAAAGTTCTGCACAGTTTTCTGGCATTAATTGCATTTATAATTTATACTGCTCACACAATATTCAGCAGTTTCGTTTTCACCGAAAATTTCTGGTAATTAACCTTTAGAATATTCTCATGTTCATACATTTTTCAAAGGGGCTTCCAAAAAACCAAGACAATGTTAAATGCGTTATATAAGATGTCTCTCAAGACTCAGAACAGCACAGTGTACTTTTGCTTATTCAGACAAGCAAGTACAGTTGTCAGAATAAGTTTGAAGTTATCTGAGTTTCTGCATGAATGGCTCCTAAACTTTAGTATATAACAAACAAACTATTATACGCTGCCATATCTTTATTGAACAAATAGTTTAAATGATGGAGGTCACTGATGGAAAAAGAATGAGAACTCATATTTAATAACTATTAGAACTGCTTTCATTTGCAAGAATCTCTTCTTTAACAGTGCATGAGCTATTTTGGCTCCATAGAAACTGTTCCAGTTCTGCATATTTTTGGGATATCTTGGTTGGACGGCCTGCTTCGAGGTCCAAACTCAGACTTGGGCATCCTAAAATATGAAATTTCTTCCATTTCAGCCACTGTGCTGCTGACCTTCTCCCATGTTTTGGATCATTGTCATATTGTATAATGCAAGTTCATTTGAGTTTTAGATTACAGATGCAGTGACATTCTGCTGTACAACTTCCTGGTACAACTTGGAATCCATTGGTCCCTCAAAGACTGCAAGTTGTCACACCCTTATACTCCCAACACCACACTTCACAATTGTAATGAGGTTTTGGTGCTGATATACAGAGGTCTGTTCTCTCCTTATACACATTTACTGTGAAAAGTTAAGAACATCATTCCAAACAACATCATTCCAGTAGTGCTGTGGAATATTCAGTTGGTCTTTAGCAAACTTGAGATATGCAACAATGTTTGGAGAGCTGTAGTTTTCTCTGTGGTAACCTACCATGAACACTCCACTTTATTCATTGTTTTTTATGGCAGATTTGCAAAGATATAAATTATCAGGTACAAGAGGTGCCTCTAGACCCTTTTTGAGGATAGTAAGGCAGCCTTGTACTGATCTTTGTAGGATTCCTACTTCTAAGGAAAGTAGCAACAGTTCTGAATTTCTTCCATTTGTAAACTATCTGCCTGATTGTGAACTGCTGGAGGCCCAAGTCTTTAAATACACTTTGTAACTCTTTCCAGTCTTATGAGCTTCAACTATTCATCTTCTGAAGTCCTTAGAGATCTCTTTTGATTGGAACATACTGCACTTCTATTCAATAGAATTCTATTCTGAAGACCAGGCTACATGTTAAAGAATACATTTTTTATACAGGAGGGCAGGTCAGGACCACAACTGAATAGACTGGAACATGAGGCTCATGGTTTGGGAACATCTGACTTCATTTACCCTCTTTTCAAGACAAACTATTCGCTCAATAAAATATGGCAATGTAAAATGTTGTGCATGTTGTTTGTTATATATAGACAGTCTTTATCTGCAGTAGACTGGCATTTCATCCAAGGAACATTCTCTTGGTTTATTAGAGCCCAGTGATTGCAAGATAGGTTCTTGACCAATGTGACCCTGAAGAAGAAAGCTATTAAAGATAATGGATGGTTGTATTTATTATTATGAGTTAGCAGATTGCGTATGCTCCTCCCTTTTCACTGTCATGAAGAGTGTAAATTATTATAAATATCTACACTGAAGCAGCATTTTTTTCCAGCAAAAGTAGACTGTAAAGCTGTCTGTTGGGTAAAAAAAGGAATGACATCTGTAATGAAGTACTTCATAGCTAATGTGCTAGTCTGTGTGATGAGGGGTTGAATTAGGCATCACAAACCTGAAAGGATCCCCTACAGGGCTCATGCAGAGCACAATGTGCAGGTTGTTTCTCACTCTCTCTATCAGGTAGTTGAACATGGCGTCAGCTGTATCCAGGATGTTTTCCTTCCTCGCTGTGTCTGATAGAGTGTTCTGGACCTGAGGTGTTGAGACACTCACATGGTTAATTTAATTTACATCTTGTTAGCAATAAGGCCAAGAAAATCCCTTTGCTCAATATATAATATAGCTAGTGCACAAAATCAACTAGACATTTGCATAAAAAGGTTGAACAACAGTGCTTCACCTCGAATTTCCAAACTTTTGGTCACAAATGAGACTAAATGGTACCTCCTATCTAGCAGAAACTACCTAATCAGAGAAACAGTGGGCTCTCCCCTATGACATGAGGTTCAGGCACTGACCTCTTCAAACTCATCTGACTTGTAGAGGTTAGGAACCTCCCCAGAGCTCAGAATATTGTTAATGTCTTCCAAGAAGGTCTCATCCACAATCTGTGTATCATTGAACAGGAACACCGTGGGTTTGTTCTCCACACCAGTTTGCCAGTAAAGCTTCTTTATATCTGCATCACAATCAAACGTGACACTTTGTAAGTTTTTTTTAACTTAAACATTTCTTCGTACTTTCATAGGAATAGTCTATAAAGATGGATTACCAGAGTTTTTAACTAGTTAATCAGCAAAGCTTTGACAAATATGTGCTTCTTAGTACATCATTTTACGTGACATATATTGTTATCAAGTCAGTAAAAAAGATATAAGAAACACAAAATGTATCCCTAATAATTTACTGCCATCCAATACAATATTAAATTAGAAGTAGGAGAGGGGGACAAATTAAATTCTTTTTTCCTTACTGGTTGTACTGATCACTCTTGTAGTGCACAAACACTGAATTCTTTCTTGCTGAACTGTTTAGTGACTTCTAGAGATGCCTGAATGCCTGTTTATGGTACTGTTTGATAACCCTTATCCTCCCTGAACTCTGGTCTGGTGACCTTTATGCTTTTTAAACTGTTCTTTGCTGTACACTTTAGTGATACCTACCATCTCTGAACTCCTGCTTACGATACTGTTTGGTGACCTCCACCTGGAAGACATGGTACCCACAGATGGAAGATGCAAGGCGGGACAGGCTCTGGCGCCCTGAGCCTCCAATCCCAACCAACAGCATATTACCCCTTGGCTGGCTGATCACCCGGACAACACGGATTACTGTGGGTAGACAAAAACGTATGTGGCTTAATATGGGTATTAACACATATGCACATGGTTTACTAAAGGCATAAACTGATATGAAATTAAATAAACCATACTGCTGTCCTTACTACTCATCCTTCACATCTGACAGTTAAATGTCTACCAATTTGCAAAAAAATACCCTGTGAATACTTAAAACAACTGTTCTAGTATTCCAGCTTTTTTTACACAAATTTTCAAGATCCAATAAATACAGGCCTGTGCTTGAAATATGTGAATGGCAAATATATTAAATGATATAAATACCTATAAATTACTCAAAGGAATAACAGTTACTAGGGAGGATTGTAGCATTTTAACTGCTAAATTAAACAGTTAAAAATCCACCAAAAAGGACAGAAGTTTAAAGGTTAAAATTTTTCATCAGAAAAAAACAACTTTTTGACCAGTTAATACACTATTGTACTTGTGGAATCTCAACTGACTTGGGTCACAAATTCATTTTTAATCAACTGTACTTCAGCAACTTAGTAACTACTAAATTCACTACAGTGCCCTCTTGGCAGACTGATATAAGCAATTATTTTTTATACATCAGAGACAACAAATCTGGAGCTTTATTCCAAAATGTCTATGAAGAACAAACTCTGAAGGTGAGCTTTCAAAATTTAAAAAAACTCCACATTGTTCAAACCAGATTGGCAGTTCAAGCTAGTAGAAGATAAAGATTGACAACAGTTGAAAAAATGTTTTGTCCATTTTGCGAAACAGCTTATATAAAATTAAATGTGCAAACAATATACAGCACTGTGCAAAAGTCTTAGGCACCTGTGGGAAAAATGTTATAAAGCGAGGATGGTTCCAAAAAT